>BLBF01000010.1:50108725-50163118 GCA_015471245.1 Laticauda colubrina | reverse complement strand
TATTATTATTATTATTATTATTATTATTATTATTATTATTATTATTATTACATATATAAAATGTTTTTAGGATAGATTTGGAAGGACTATATGAATTGTTATAAATAAACTAAGTAAAGTTTTGCTATCTCGCTAAGTATGAATGATCTAAATTATAGTCAAATGATTGATTAATAATAATAATAGGACATTTAATTTCTGATAATATGAGTTATTATGTAATGTAACTGTAATTGAGACTATGAAATCGATGTACAAAAAATTTGTAAACCAACCGACACACTGTTTGTACACTTATGGAAGAAAGTTGATGTTTTTATGGTTTGTTTGTTTTTGTTTGTCCTTAAAAATCAATAAAACTTAACCAAAAAAAAAAAAAAGGTTACACTATTTAAAAGAGATTTCTCATAGCAAAAATAGTCAATCATCTTGCATACACCTCAAAGAATCCAAAACATTCTTTTAATCTAAAAATGATTTTTTTTTTCATTTTAAAACAGCACATGGAATGTTCATAGTACAAACATATGTGAAGAGGAAGAAATGGTTATATTAAAAAAGAAAATAATAAAATGTAAAGGTATCAGATTGAACAAGGAAACATAACTAAATGTAGTTTACACCAATAACATTTGTTCTCCATGCCTTTCTTTCACTTGATTTCATGAATGAAGGAAAAAGTCCCGAAATATTGTTGTAGGATCCAATCTGGGTTTAGTCTACAAAGCTTTCCGATTCATGTTGGAGCCCATCTTCAGGGAAGTTCTCTCTACTGGAATATGTGGTGCAGAATGGTGGTACCAAAAACTTCTCTCTTCCAGAATACAGATTCTAAAAGAGAAAAGTTCCCAGAGGATGGGTTCTAGAATGAGTCCTAAAGCTCAGAAGACTAAACCTCTGATCCCAGTGACTGACTCAGATTGGATTCTGCATGCTTGACTTCCACCACGACCATAAACCACTTCCAACAGTACTTTTTGTTCTTTGTTCTTTGAACTTCGTACCTTCACCTTTTATGGAAATCTCATCCACTCTATCCAATCACCATTTTTTCCCCAATCTCATCTTCATGTATTTATTTTGAAATTCAGTCTCCATTCACTCTCTCTCTATAATTCATATCAACTCAACATTTCTCCTAACCAATTATTTAATTTATAAAGATAATCCTCAACTTACAATTGAACCCAGAATATTGGTTGTGAGTTTTTGCAGCTGAAAGTTGAATTGCCATGTGATCAGACTCAACTTTACAATTGTTTTGTAAATGATCATTAAATGAATCACATAGGTCTGAACCAGCTTATCCAGAAAATGGCAAAAAGCATTACAAAATCAATCATGTGACTGTGAGACACTGCAACTGGTTGTAAACATGAGCCAGTTGCCTAGCACCCAAAATGCAGTCACGTAACTATGTGTAACAGGAGTAAGTTGAAGGATGTGTTGTAAATAACTTTTTTCGAGTCTGTGGTGTCTTCAAACATTCTTAAGTCATAGGTTGAAGACTATCTGTATACAATGTACATCCATTCATTGCCCTTCATTTTTGATATTATTTCATTTACAATAAAATTCTTAAGTAATGATTCCCACTACATTAAGCTAATGTAGAAGAAATAGGATTATTTCTTCTACCCTACTATTTAACAAAGAACACTTTTATTCAATCATTTTTATTTCATAAAATGAATAGACTTTAATAGGCTTCTATTTCATGCAGAAAGTCACATACAACCCACCAACATTATAACACCATTTTAACATCTTAAAAATTCTCCATCTTTTTTCAAATTTTTAGTAAACATTCCATCTAGATGTCCCAAAGGTGGTTTTTTTTTCAGGAGGCAACTGGACCTTTGTGTCCTTACCAGCTGTCTTCAAGGAATATAAATCCTTCCATTCCCCACTATCCTGTCAGAGCTGAAGAAGCCTCTTGGATGAAAAGCAAAATGTCTTCAAAGAAAACAAGAAAGTCCAGTTGCCTCTTGGCAAAAAGCACCTTTCAGACAACAGACTTGAAATTCTAGACCTAGAAAACCTAGAACTACTCTGCCTTTGGTCTGATCTAAGTATGGTATATAAAGTCATTCATTGTGATATCCTGTCTGTCAATCATACATTGTGATATCTTCAGCTTCAACCATAACAAACAAGAGCACACAATAGTTACAAACTCAAAGTTAATTGCACCATACTTGATTGCAGGAAATACGACTTCAGCAACAGAGTGGTCAATGTCTGGAATACTCAACCTGACTCTGTGGTTTCTTCCCCAAACCACAAAAACTTTAACCTTAGACTGTCTACTATTGACCTGACTCCTTTCCTAAGAGGTCTGTAGGGGTCGTGCATAAGCGCACCAATGTGCCTACCATCCCTGTCCTATTGTTTCTTTTATTTTTCTTATATGTACCCATTTCATGTATTCATAATTATGTGTATACTTATACCTATTATCTTGTAAGTGATTGACAAATCAAAATAAATAAATAAATAAACTATGACCCAGATGACTCACAATTTCTACAGGCATTCCATCTAGATCAATGGTGTCAAACTCATGTCATCATGTTATATGAAGACTTTTTTCCCCTTTGTTAAACTGAGCGTGGGCATGGCCAGCACTTGATGCATCCAGTCCGTGGGCCACAAGTTTGACAGCCCTGATCTAGATGCACAATTTCACCTCACAATCTCCCTTACTGCCATCCTCCTTTTCAGGTCAGCCCAAATAAGAAATTTGTTTGTGCAAAATGAGTTGTTGCCTTTCTATTGGCATGGATTCTGAGGTTGGATGATGTCTTGAGCTGCTAGCTGTCAAATCACTTTCTCTTTTATTAGTCCTCCACTTAACTGTAATTGAGTCCAAATGTTGTTAAGTGAGACATTTATAAAGTGAGTTTTGCCGCATTTTATGACCTTTCTGTTCACAGTTATGAAGTGAATCATTGCATTGTTAAGTTAGTAATGTGGTTGTTAAGTTAATCTGGCTTCCCCATAGACTTTGCTTCTCAGAAGGTTACAGAAGATGATCAAATGACCATGGATATTGCAACCATTACAAAACATGAGTCAGTTGCCAAGCATGGGAATTTTGATCATGTGACCATGGGGATGCTGCAACTGTTGTAAGTATGAAAAACAGTCATAACTTACTTTTTTCAGTGTCATTGTAACTTTGAATGGTCACTAACTTAACTGTTGTACATTAAGGACTACCTACAGGGGTGGGCTGTGCAGTCTTTTAGGGGTTCAGGAGAGTTCCTAGCTAAGATTCTGTGCTGTTCAGAGAACACCCAAATCCCACTCCTAGCTGGCCCGGTCCACCACCCTACCTGTCCCAGGAGTCCCCACATGCCACATTTTGGATGCAGGTAAGCGCAGGGTGTATGTGGAGGCTCGGGAGGGCAAAAAACAGGCTTTCTGAAAGTTTGGGAAGGCTGAAAATGGGCCCATTTCTGGCTTCCAGAGAGCATCCAGAGCCCAGAGAGTCCACTTTTGCTCTCCCGGAGGCTCGAGGAAAACTTCCAGAGCCCGGAGTACAAAAATACCCCCACCATGGTTCAGGAGGCCGACTACACCATGGCCACCATGGTCAAACCCACCCAGAAACTGGGCAGAGAATCCTTTGCTAAAATTTTTAAAAGCCACCCCTGACAACCTATTTTGTAGAGCGGTGGGAATTACTGAGGCAGACACAGAGCTAACAGTCTAGTAACTTTATTACAACGAATAAAGGCTTACCATGGCTGCCGGGCTAACAGGCAGTCAGCTGGCAGCAACAGCTGATGCCATTTGACAGCTCCTTTTATAGCCGGCTATCAAATGGCATCAACCAATGGGAGCGGTTCGTGCTCCCGCCAGAAGCGCAGACTGGAGTGAAGACTGCAGATGAATGCAACACTTCTTTCCCCTGGCAAGGAGCATGCGTAGTCTTTCAAGTAGGCTGGGCGCCTGCGCAGGCGGCCAGATCGCCTTAGTCCGGGTGGAGCTGCAGCAGGGAAGAAGTCCTCCGCTTCCTGGGCCGCGTAGGAGCTTGAAGGGACTGGAGCCTCATCATTGGGTGACTCTGGCAGAGGGACAGGCGATGGTCCAGGTAGGTCCCCTCGTGCAAAGTGCCCCAGGAGAGCCTCAGCAAGTGTCATTGTCGGTTGGCGGGCAATGGGGGTCATTGATAGCCACTCTCCAGCACCTCCTCAGCTTGTCAATGTGCTGGCTCCAGGTACATCCATCCTCCAGCAAGACCCTGTAGGACTTACGCCCAGTTACTGTCACAACTTGCCCTGGCACCCATAAGGAGTAGCCTGAGTAATTGCGAGCATATTCTTGGTCATGCAGGGCAAACTTCCTGGTCTGGCTATCAGACCCCAGGGGGGTGACTGGGGCATAATGAGGATGTAGCCTATCCAGGATGGTTCCCAGGCATCTGCAGTTAAGGAGCTCTTGTTGGTAGTGGCACAGGGGGTTATATGTTGGGTTAGCAGGTACCTAGAAAGTTTAGAGTGCCAGTCAATTTGGCTAAACCTCTCCAGGGGCTCCTTTACAGACCTGACTGCCCTTTCAGCCATCCCGTTACTAGTAGGGTGAAAAGGAGCTGTAACGGCATGCCTCATTCCCAGGTTGGCTACATAAACTTCAAATTTGCAGGAGGTGAATTGGGGCCCATTGTTGGACACAATGGTATCAGGGATGCCATGGGTAACAAATAGCCTAGTTAGGGCCTTTGTAACTGCTTGAGTGGTTGTTGAGGGCAGCAGGGCCAAGTCTATCCACTTTGAGAAGGAATCTACCATTACCAGGAATGTATGCCCATGTACAGGGCCGGCTAGATCAATATGCAGCAGGGACCAAGGGGCTCCAGCATCCTCCCACTTGCCTGGAGTTGAAATGGGTGGAGCTGGCGTGGTAGCCTAGCATAGCTGGCAAGCGCTCACCCAGCTGGAGATCTGGGCATCCATGCCAGGCCACCACACGTAACTGTGAGCCAGGGCCTTCATCCTGACAATGCCAGGATGGCCTTCATGCAGGACCTTCAAAACTGAGCCCTGCAGTTTGGAAGAGATGACCACCCTCGTTCCCCACAGTAAACAGCCCTGCAGAGATGATAGTTCTTGCTGACGAGTCTTGAAAGGCAGGAATTCAGGGGCATAAGGGATTGCTGGCCACCCCCTTCCAACCCAGTCCAGAACTTGGGCGATTCCCTTGTCCCTTGAGGAGTGGGTAGCAATGTCAAGGGCAGTGATAGGAAGATTGAGATCATTGATCTTGAAAACAGCATTGATTGGTGCAGGATCTTCAACAGGAACAGGCAGAGGGTAGCGGCTGAGAGCGTCAGCGTGGCAAATGTTTTTACCAAGTTGATGGATCAACGTGTATGAATAAGCAGCCAGAAATAAAGTCCATCTGGTCATCCTTGGGGACAAAATCTGTGGGGTTTGTTTTTCACCAGACAAAATGCCTAATAGAGGCTTGTGATTGGTGATTAATTCAAAATGGTGCCCATAGAGGAACTCATGACATTTTTTGACAGAAGCAACTGCAGCCAAAGCCTCCTTGTCAATCTGGCTGTAGTTTTGCTCAGCTGAAGAAAAGGTTCTGGAGAAAAAGGCAATGAGTGCCTCAGAACCATTTGGTAGTCTATGACTCAAACAGCCCCTATGCCAAAAGGAGAAGTGTCTGCAGCTAGAACTAAAGGCAGCTGTTGATTGAACTGTATTAGTACCACTTTGGAGGTGAGCAAAGATTTGACAGCATGGAAGGCATGGGCTTCTTTAGGTCCCCAATGCCAGGGGGATTGTCCAAAAATCTGTGCAGAGGTTCTGCAATGGAAGCTATGTGAGGGAGGAATGCAGCATAGAAGTTGAGAAGCCCTAAGAAGGCCTGGAGCTCAGTGTCAGGTGGAGCTCCATTCAAAATCCAGGAAAGAAATACTTAGACTCTTTAGTTTAGAGGAAAGATATCTTTTACTGAAAGTGAAGTGGTAGCAACCAAAGAATTCTGAATCTGAGAATTTAGGCGCGCAATTCACATATAGAAAATGATGGAAATGTTCCCACCCCCAAAAGTTCAACTGACACTTCCAATTAGAAGTTGTGGATATGATCATGTGGCATCTTCAGGTGATGATGAGGCCTCTGTCCGTTGACCTTGGCATAGTTTGATAATGGGTTGCAGTTGCGCAGAGAAAGAAGAAAGCTAAGCGAGAAATAGAAACCTAACTCTATTTTATGCTCCCCCCTTCCATTTATACATCAGATGATTGTAACTCCTCCAGCTCACTTCCCCAGCTATTCCTACCTCCCTTTTCCACCCCCCTGTTACTTATGGCAGTCAAAAAGATGCAAAGCAATAGCAGAAGATCTTGAAGACTGACACTCAGTCTTGTTGGAAGGTGTGGGTGCCTCATGGATAGCCCTAACTTTAGACTCAATTGGGTGGATACCAGAGGCATAAATTCTATAGCCCAAAAAGTCTACTTTTTAGTGGCAATGGTGCACTTGTCTTTTTTAAGTTTGAGACCATGCTGTCTGAAGCGATCAAGAACTGCTCTGACTCTTTGTAACAATTGTGGTTTCTCTATGGCTGAAATTAAAATATCATCAAAATAGGAGACAACACCTGGGAGTCCTTGGAGTAGCCTCTCCATTAAAGATTGGAAAATCCCAGGGGCCATGCTCATGCCAAACTGGAGGCATCTGCACCTAAAAGTGCCCCTGTGCGTTACTATGGTCTGTAGTTCTGCAGCTTGGTCATCCACAGGGAACAGTTGATAGGCCTGTGACATGTCTAGTTTTGCAAAAATAGTCCCAGGCTCAAAAGAATGCAAAAGGTGTTGTATGATGGGGACTGGATAGGCACTGATTTGTTGGTATCTATTCAGGGAGGTCTTATAAGCATGAGATTCTCATGCTACTATCTTTCTTAAGTGAGGTAACTACGGGGGTCTCCAATTTTGCAAAGTCCACAGGCTCCAATACCCCTTATTTGATTAGTTTGTCTAGTTCCTTATCCAACTTGGGGCGAATTGCAAAGGGCACTCTATGAGGCTTCAGGCGGATTGGTATTGCCTGAGGATCTACATTGAATGATATTGGGGTGCCTGAGTAACACCCCAACCCTTTGCTGAATACATCAGCATAGTCTAAAGGTAGTGGATAAAGGTATCCACTTCAGTATTAAAAATAGAGTGGATGCCTGTTACGTTGAGGCCAAGAGCAGGGAACCAGTCTCATACTAACAGGCTAGGGAGGGCACCATCCACTACAACTAGAGGCAAGTGACTTTTACAGTTTTTGAATTGAATAAAAAACTTGCCTTTTCCAAGGACTGGTATGGTTCTGCCTTGGTAATCATGCAGAGTCAGGTGGCAGTTGAGGAGCTTCTTCTTTGATAGTCTTGGAAGTAGCCTCTTTAGGGTCTCCCAGGAAATGATGGATAGAGCAGAGCCTGTGTCAACTTCCATCTTGCAGGGTTTACCTTCTAAGGAAACAAAAATACTGATTTTGTTAGAGCCTTTGTCTGATTGGCATGGTAACAGGTATAGCAGTCTTCAACTTGCCATTGAAAGATGGGGGTTGTCTGAGGCCTCTGTGTAAAAGTTTTCCCAGCTTGGCAGACCCTGGCTAAGTGACCCTTTCTTTGGCAATTCAAGCAGATGGCATTCCTGAACTTGCAGGATGCCCTAAAGTGGTTTCCTCCACAGCTCAGGCAGATGGGCTGCTGCGGGGGGTGGGGGTGGGAGTTGGGTTTTGGCCTCGTTTCCTCTAGAAATGGTTTCTGTTGTCTGAGGAAATTTATAACGTTTCATTTCTCAGAGCCCTCCTCTGGAGAAACCTCTTCAAAATGGACTGCTGAGCTACTCTGTCTGATGGGGTTTCCCTGGATTTCTGCTGCAGACAGTGAAGATAACTCAGCAGCCTGTGATTCTTCGATGGCTACTGCTTGGGTTAGGTCCCTTTTGGCTAACAGCCACCTTTGCAGCCTTAAGTCCCTGACTCCACAGACTATTTGGTCAAAAAGCATATCCTCCAGATAGTCTCTAAATCCACAATGTAAGGCAGCTGACCTCAGGGCAGCCATATATTCACTGATAATCTCTCCCTCAGCCTGAATTCATCGCCTGAAGGCATGCCTCCTTGCAATTTGAGATGGCTTAGGAGAATAGTGACTGGAAAGGATCTCTTGTAACTCCCCCCAAGGGATATCCCTGACAGAATGTGGAGCTACCAATGCCGTGGCAGTGTCAAATACTGCGGCTCCGCAAAAACTTAAGAAATAGGACTTTTTCCTATGGGCTGTAGCTTCAGCGAGGTCTATAGCATCCATGAAGCAGTCAAAACGGTTCCTATAGGACTCCCAAGTCTCAGCCATCAGTCTGAAAGGCGGGAACGCAGGGTTTGAAGTCATCTCGTATTGGCAGTGTCTGTCTCGGGGGGGGGGGGGGGGGGGAATTTCTGGCTCACGAAATAGTGCCTGCAGCTGTGACAGTCAGCTCGTAGTGGCTTAGGCTCTTTTTGAAAGTGACTGAGCTCAGCTATTCTTGTCGTGCCGCCTCTTATTCAGATCCCGCCCTCATCACCAGTGTTGTAGAGCGGCGGTAATTACTGAGGTGGACACAGAGCTAACAGTCTAGTAACTTTATTACAATGAATAAAGTGTTACCATGGTTGCCGGGCTGACAGGCAGTCAGCTGGCGGCAACAGCTGATGCTGTTTGACAGCTCCTTTTATAGCCGGCTGTCAAACAGCATCAACCAATGGGAGTGGTTTGCACTCCCACCAGAAGCATGGACCCGAGTGAAGACTGCGGATAAATGCATCAACCTATACTTTCTCCTTTCTCATACTTCAGCCATAACATTGCTGCTTAGGCTTTTGGTATACAGTGCTTCTCTTCCACATTAATTCCCAAAGCTCAGTACCACTTCTTATTCACTGTGGCCAGCCTAGAATTTAAAGGACAATCATTGAGAAAACAATTATTGCAAGAGCAACTGGAGAACCAGGGAACATAAATGCACCTATCTATATGATGTTGCCAACTTCAGTTTAAAAAGTAATATATATCATATCACAATACAGTGAAATCCTTTCAATAAGTTTTATTTGAAGATAATTTTTCAATGCATGATCATTCATTTTTGTAAGATATTGGAAGTCACTGCAGCACTGTTTCCCCATTCTCAAACTATGAGTGAGAATGGCTGATAGAAAGTGCATATAAAAATAGAAATGATTAGAAATAATGCATTTCTTTTCTCCATAAAATATGAAAGTCCCAAAGGGGAAAAAAAAAGGAAAGAACTGCAATCTAAAAACAAGTGAATGTTATAAACTCAAACTCCAAAGAAGGCTTTTCAAAGGTTGATTTCCATCACACTTTGTCTAGATTATTATTCTTTCCTGTGGAAATAAAAGCAAAATGCTGAACATTGGCCAGGCACAATTTGAGATATATGTCTGCATTATTACTGATGCATTGCTAATGTAACTGGCAACATACTCTTTTATTCCTTGATTTGGCCTTTGCTTCTCTTTCTGCCAATTCAGGATAAAGTACAGCAGAGGCAGTTTTCTTGGCAGAACAAAAAAAGGCTCGTTTACCATCTTGGTAAAAATAGATTGTATGTGTTTCCTTTTCCTTTCAACTGGACCTAAATAGTACATTTACATCAAAGCCAGTGGCATTTTATGTGTTCCTCCTGTCCTTTGTAACTCCCAGTTCCATCCTTTTGGGGATGGTAATCCAACGAAAATACTCAGCTGTTGAAGAATACAATTGAAGTAGAGTTGGACAAGGATGTTAAGAGAGAAATCAATGGCATTATTTAACATTCACTTCATAATATTTATCTATTTACAATTCCTCCTCCTCCTTATACCCCATTCTTACTTTTTTTTGCTTTTTTAATCTACAAAATAAATGGATTAGTAATCAGACATATTGAGCCAACTAAAAAAATCGGTTTTGAAGGGGGTTCTTAAATTGTGATGATATCAATGATCAATCAGAGGTAAAATAATAAGAATCTGTATATGAATAGATGAAAACAGAGGTATAGGTAATTTCCAAAATATTTTTATTTAGATATTCAATTTAGTCATTAAAATTTACATTAACATTAAATTTACAAAATTACCGCTAGTTAATATTTAATGGAAACAGTTATAAACATATTTGTCTTTTTAAGGAGGTTGCACACAGTATTTCAAAAAGGTATTTCACAAAATATGTTGCATAATACTATTTCTCCTTGAAGTTTTAAAACAGCCATATCCTTGTTGCAGAAACAAAGTAGACATCTGCTAAAATTGAACCTCTTGTAGAGCAAGAGGTTCAAGCATTTAAATGCACAGATAGCTCCAGAAGGTCTTTGAAACAGTCATCCCAAGGCTTCCAGAAAACAGTTGCATCAACATGTCAAGAAAGGGTACAATGTAATTCATACCTGCCTTCTGTGGGCAATCAGGGTTTTTGATCCCTTGGGAAAGAAACAGAAAAAGACAAATAGTTTTAATAGCTAGTTGGAGAGGAACAAAAGAACCAAACATTGTTTTAGGTCAAAGCTCTTAAGAAAAACTTAGCAGATGACACTGTCTAGTCTTTGGTTTCCTATAGAGGAAAAGGAACAAAAGCCTCAATGAATTAGCATGTCTCAAGAATGTATTCTCTGAGGGGAGGGAATTGTATCTTAAGGCCATGTCTTACTGCACCAATGGATGCAAAGAGGATGTAAAATGGACAAAAAAGCTTGCCATCCATTTGAAAATGCGATGCATCCATTGTGTACTCACTGTGTACGTGTTTCATATGCTCTATCTGTGAAACATCCATCTACTGCTATTTCATCTGCTCAAAAGGTTTTGAGCTGCACAAAATTTTTTGAGTGGATGAACTTTCCGCCGCGTACGATGTACATCCGTGACACATACGGGCAACAAACATTCTACGTCTGTTGTCATCCATTACACGTCCGCTGTATCCTCTTGGCATCCTCTTGGCATCCCCTCAACTCACATCTGCTGCAGCTGAAAGCGGAAAGAGGGAGGAAGTGAAAGGTACGTGGAACATCCACAAAGCGTTAGTAGCACGGACATAGAAATGATGAAAGCAGATGCATCTCGTATATAAAGCATTAAAATGGCCAAAACGTTTGTATATGGGACGTATCTCAGATATTTAGGATGTCTGGAGTATGCCTAGAGTATGTGGAAGGACACCTAGCGGAAAACCGACTTTTCGTATAAAAAGGGGGAGGAAATCACCTGGATCTCACTATCAGTCCAGAAGCCCTGGTGTACAGACCTCTTCACCCTTGGTCTTGCTCTTCCACATCATCCATTGATCTCCACCATGGATCATCACACACTCCTTATGGTAGCTGCCATCATTCAACACCAGAACCAAGTCCTCTTCAGACTGTTTCACCTTTTCTATGCAAGGAGAAGGAGACGTCCAAAAGCTGTCTGGGTTCAAAGATGGATTGGGAGAAGAGTGGAGTTTAGACTCTATGACAAGCTGATGGTGGAGCTGAGGAATGAAGACACTCGTGCTTTCCAGCACTTCATGAGGATGCCACCAGCCATGTTTGATGAAGTTGTGGAGCGTCTGAGACCCAGGTTGACCAAACCGAGCACCAACTTCCATCCCAGCCTGGACCCTGGAATGAAGGTGGCACTGACTCTGCGCCACCTGGCCTCTGGAACCACATACAAAAATATGCAGTATACCTGGAGGGTGCCACACAACACCATCAGCATTGTGGTCAGAGAAGTGGTGCAGGCCATCATCGAAGAATACGTGGAGGAGCTCCTCCAGTGTCCCACCACTGAAGAAGGCTGGAGGAAAGTTGCAGAGCAGTGGTATCGAGGTGGAACCTTCCCCCACACCGTTGGAGCCATAGATGGGAAGCACGTGGTCTGCAAAGCTCCAGCCAACTCAGGGTCCTCTTATCACAACTACAAGGGCTTCTTCAGTATCATCCTCTTTGCCTTGGTTGATGCTGACTACAAGTTAATGTACATCAATGCTTCAGGCAACGGGTCAGCTTCACATGCCCAGATATACAACACCAGTGACCTCAAGGATGGGCTGGGACACAACCTCATCATGGGTTTTCCAGATCCAGACCCCCTACCCAATGACACACAAGTTGTGCCCTACTTCATCGTGGGGGATGACGCCTTCTCCCTCAGAACCTACCTCATGAAGCCCTACACTTCAAGATACCTCACCCATGAAGAGAGGATCTTCAACTACAGGCTGTCCAGGGCAAGATGGATGGTGGAGAACGCCTTTGGCATCCTGTACAACAGGTTCCAGGTACTTCTCACCACCATGCAGCATCGCCCACAGACTGTGAGGAGCATCATGGAAGCTTGCTGCATCCTGCACAATCTCATACACACCCACTACCCAGTGTTGCAGAACAGGCTTGTGAACCGTCAACAAGGGAATGGGGACACGGAGCCTGGTGAATGGAGGCAAGGACAAAACCTGATAGACACTGTGGATGTGCAAGGCCCCAACAGAGCTTCACATGAAGGGAAGAAGCAGCACAACCTCCTGAGACACTGATGCAACTCCCCAGCTGGAGCAGTGGAGTGGTAAGACAGGATGGTAGATGCTAGCAAAGATAACCTTTATTAACAATTGTCTTAAGTAAACTGTATGACTTTATTAAAAAAGCAAAATGAACCAAGTAAAGTGTCTTTAAGCAAAGATAAGGTGAACTGGTAACAACTCAGTCTCTGGCACTATTCTCAATCACTCTGAGGCATGTCCATGGTCTCAGTTGTAGAGCGGCCAGGGACTGTGGAGGTGGCTGTGGCTGGAGTGCTGGTCTGAGGCACCATTGGGGTGCCTGGCCCTGAGAGTACAACAGGGGATGATGTGTTCAGGAAGCTCTCAGAGAGCTGACTCAGTCCCTTGAGGTTGAGAGGCCCTTTCTCAAGGACCTGGGATGTCAGGCACAGTATTGAAGACAGATTTTCTGTTGAGGGGCTTGGCTGTGGGGTGGAGGAAGGAGGAGTGTAGTGGGGCTGTCTGGTCTGTAGTTGTGTGTGGTGAGGCATCTGTGCCATGCGATGTACATGGGCCTGGACTGGGAAGGGCTGCCTCTGCTGTGGGAAGTACTGGTACTTGTAGCCTTGGTAGGTAAGGGGCTGTTGAAAGCTGTGGAAGGGCTGTAACATTGCCTGGGGTCAAGGAGCAGTCCTGGACTGGGTTGGAGCAGGTTCAACTGGGCCTGGAGGGTAGTGCAGCAGTGCTGTGATTTTCTCCTTCATCACCTGGTACTTGGCCTCGGGCATGTCAATGAGGGTCTGGCTCACGTACGTGATGAAGGGCTTGCGGTTCGAGGATGGCATATCACTGTGGACCAGCTGAGAGAGAAGATCTGTGCTGGTCTTGATCGTGTCCCTGATCTCCAGCAGTACATTGTGGCTCTGGACCTCCAGTCTGCCTCTCTGCCTGCTTTCTGTGGAGGTGGAGCTGGGCGTGGGTGTGGGTTGGTTTCTGGCTGCTGCTTCTTCTTGCTCCATTTGAGAAAGGGGATCCTCCACGTCCTCTGGCATGGGGAGTGAAGCTGTTGGGGGGGTCTCTGCTGTGGAGCCCTCAAAAGACACCTGCCTGGACACGGTAGCTGTCTCCTGGCTGAAAGAGGACTGGCTGTCTATAGGCTGTCTGAGGGAGAGGGTTGACATAGGGGCTGTTCCTCAGTGTCGGACCTCACCCTCCAGGAAGCTGCACTTGGCCATGACATACATCTCCCAGTCAGTGAGCTTGACAGCGGCCTGGCCAGATTTCTTCAGGTGCAGCTTGCCCTACCAGGTGTGCATGTGCTTCCACCATCCAAGGAGTACATCTTAAATGTAGCCCAGGCTCTCTGCCTTATCTCTCCACGCTGCCTGCTTCCTCTTGGTGTCCCGATAGAGCCTGTGGCCCTTTCTCCACAGGTACTCGTTTTCCCTCAGCCATTCCAGCACCTCCTCCTCATGGTCCTCAGAAATGGAGTACTGTGTCCTCTCTCCCTTCTCTTTACCTTGCCTCTTCCTTCCTCTGGCAGGGCCTTCAGGGCCTTTAGCAGCAGGGCTTTGAGGGCCTTGGGGCTGGTTCACCACAGCAGCAGCAGCAGCAGCAGGAGAAGCACCAGCAGCACCAGCAGCACCAGCAGCACCAGCAGCACCAGCAGCACCAGCAGCAGCAGCAGCAGCAGAAGCAGGAGAAGCACCAGCAGCAGCAGCAGGAGAAGCACCACCAGCAGCACAAGCAGGAGAAGCACCACCACCAGCAGCAGCAGAAGCAACACCAGCAGCACCAGCAGAAGCACCAGCAGCTTCAGAGTCAGCGCCAGGGGGCGGGATGGTGGTTCTGTCCTTCTTGCCAGGGCTGGCAGGAGTAGGCACAGGCTTCTTCTTCTTCCCTGACTGATGAACCATGGTGTTCTTTCCTCTGAATTCTGACTGCTTGAGAGCTGCATCCTTTTATATCTGCAGAGCTGATGCAATTCATCCTCCCCATATGTGCAGTGAACGCTTTGCATCCACTACGCAACCACTATGCACCCGCTATGCATTCTATAGGCATCCATGATGCATCCACATCATCCGCTATGCATCCGCTCCCTCCGCTACGTGTCCGCTTCACTATTCTCCCCCGGAAGCCCTGCGAATGTGTCATCTGCTTCCATCTGCTTCCATCCGCTAGGCTTCCTACAAACATCCGCTTACCATCCTCGCTACGTACTACCCACGTCCGTTCCTTTCCGTTCCTTTCCGTTCTCTTTATGCAAATTTGGGGCACTTTTGAGAGCGGATAACAACAGATGGAGCCACCCTTGAAATTTTGCTCATCCGCTGTGTCCTTTTTGCATACGTTTTGCATCCGTCGGCCAGTGTGACCTAGCCTTTAGACCTTGAATAGTTACAGTGATGATTCAGGAGGCTTACACTCAGAAAGGAAGTTGCCAAAAGAAATCCCAAAGAGATTCTTGAAAAATTAAAATTAGTTGACTGGATAATACAAAATTATATTATAGAAGTTACAAAAGTACCAAGAAGAAAAATATAAAATATAAGGAGAGTTCGATATACTTTCTGATCCAACTACTCTATGTTGGAGAGAACAAAACTATTGGGATAGTTTTTTTTTATAAAAACTGTGTACTGGTCACTTTATAGGCAATAAATGTAACTGATTCGATATGGAAATGAAATGTCACTTATATGTATCAGGGATTGTCTGGGAGTATCTTTCTTAAATAAAAAGCACATAATTCTCTTAAATAGAATCATCGGAATAAACATGTGAATAATTATAGTCTGATTCTACTGCAACTCAAGGCAATTTTCTTTTTAGAAGTTTCTGGAGCCTACTTATTTTTTTTTCTGGAAAACAATGTTATCCAAGCTTTCAGAGTAACACCAATGAAAAATACAAAACATAATTATGTGAATAAAGAGAACTAACTTTCTGAAGTTCTCAGTAACATAAGTTGCTTTATGTGTATGAAATGCTCTCAACGTTGGTGTGAACTTAGAAATGACATTTTGAATTATCAGGGTGCCTATGTAAATGCAAGAGCAGACATTTGAGGCAGGGCAAATGACAAGATTACAAATGTTCTCTTCCTTAGTCTTTAAGGACCTTCTTATTGACTTTCTGCTTTTGGGGGGAGGGAGGAAGGAGGCAGTTTTTCTTTCTTTGAGTTGTTGTATTTCAGAATGAATTATTGATGTTTACTTAATAATATAATCTGCAACATAGCAACACAGATACATTAATTTTTTTTGCAGGGTAACATTGCGCTGTATTCTGGCTATGTTTTCTGTGTTCCCTAGAGCCTAGAGGGAAACATAGTTGTTTTTTGTGTGTGAAAAAAATTTCATAGAATTGTGTTAGGCAGTAACAAGCATATTAGTTTCTCACAAAGTAGGAGGTGTGAAATCTCTGTTCCAATGAAACATGCCTGGAGCTTTTGTCTTACTAATGTCCTTTCAAATTTTCACTGATTGTGTTAGTTGATACACATGCATGGCATCATTTCCTTCTTTTTTTTCTGCAAAAGGGGACATTATAAGACAAAATGCAAGTACATCGGTGGCTTTGTTTTGTTTTTGCATAAGGTAATTTCTTAAACGATAGTGTCTAATAGCAGCTCAGCCAAAGATGCCTCCTTGCCAACTTTACACTGGGGAAATAATAGGAACTTGGTAAAAAGCCTAATTAAACTGTGTGTTAATGTGACACAGACATGATGTTAAGGGATTTATTATTCAGTGAAGTAATTTCTTTTCAATGCAGAAATGTTTTGGCACAATACGTGTGGGAATATTTTTAAATAAATAATTCCTTTCAGACAAAAAAAAAAAATGTGCTAAGAAAATGCTATCACCATGGGCATGGGTGCAGGCTGCTATTCCCACGATTAGGTAGGCCAGACTCAAGTTTATTAGCCAAAATTGCTATCAGAAAAAGCAGAAGTTCAAGATACAAGTATGGGAAAAGAGTTGCCCAGAAAAATTCAGAGAACAGTATTCTGTTTACATACAACAGCGTGGGAACAGTTAAAGAATTAGGAAAGATAGCAGGGTTCGACAAGAGGGAGCCCTGAAAAGAAATTATTGTTTAACTTTATCAAAATATTATCTTAGTATTTGTTTGTTAATAACTCTATAAGTTTAGTGAAATAAGCTTTTCACTATTTTCTTCATAAAACTATGCAATATATTGTTCTTGGCTCCATACAGTAAGAATAACCCATTGAAGAATATTTTTGGAAAACATTTAAGAAAATGAAGCAGATTAGAAGAAAGTCCTATGAATAAGTGAGAGAAATATCTTTCCTTTACTACATCTGTTGGATCATTTGAATGCTATAAACAGGAAATTACTTTATTCATTAATAATCCAAAATTGGATTCCTAAAGACTAGGTCACACTAGCCGACAGATGCAAAATGTATGCAAAAAGGACACAGCGGAGGAGCAAAATTTCAGGGGTGGATTTATCCGTTGTTATCCACTCTCAAAAGTGCCCCAAATTTGCATAAACAGAACGGAAAGGAATGGAAAGGAATGGACATGGGGAGGATGCAGTGGGGATGTGAAGCGGATGTTTGTAGGAAGTCTAGCGGATGGAAGCGGATGGAAGCGGATGACACATCCGCAGGGCTTCCGGGGGAGAATAGTGAAGCAGATGCATAGCAGAAGGAGAGGATGCATAGCAGATGACACGGATGCATCACAGACGCCTATAGGATGCATAGCGGATGTGTAGCGGATGCGTAGCGGATGCAAAGCGTTCACTGCACATGTGGGGAGGATGAATTGCGTCAGGTCCGCGGATATAAAAGGATGCAGCTCGCAAGCAGTCAGCATTCAGAGGAAAGACCTGCTGCCAGAGACATATTGAGAGAACACCATGGGGAAGAAGAGGAAGCCTGTGCCTACTCCTGCCAGCACTGGCAAGAAGGACAGAACCACCATCCCACCCCCTGGCGCTGACTCTGAAGCTGCTGGTGCTTCTGCTGCTGCTGGTGGTGCTCCTGGTGTTGCTGCTGCTGGTGCTTCTCCTGCTTGTGCTGCTGGTGCTTCTGCTGGTGCTGCTGGTGCTTCTCCTGCTGCTGCTGCTGGTGGTGCTTCTCCTGCTGGTGCTGCTGGTGCTTCTCCTGCTGCTGCTAGAGCTTCTCCTGCTGCTGCTGGTGCTTCTCCTGCTGCTGCTGCTGCTGTGATGGACCAGCCCCAAGGCCTTCAAAGCCCTGCTGCTGAAGGCCCTGAAGCCCCTGCCAGTGGGAGGAAGAGGAAAGGCAAGGAGAAGGGAGAGAGGAAACAGTACTCCATTTCCGAAGACCATGAGGAGGAGGTGCTTGAATGGCTGAGGAAGAACGAGTACCTGTGGAGGAAGGGCCACAGGCTCTATTGCGACACCAAGAGAAAGCAGGCAGCGTGGAGAGAGAAGGCGGAGAGCCTGGGCTACACTTCAGATGTACTCCTTGGATGGTGGAAGCACATGTATACCTGGTATGGCAAGCTGCACCTGAAGAAATCCAGGCAGGCCCCTGTCAAGCTCACTGACCAGGAGACCTATGTCATGGCCAGGTGCAGCTTCCTGGAGGGTGAGATCCGCCACCAAGGAGCAGCCCCTCTGTCAACCCTCTCCCTCAGAGAGCCCACAGAGAACCACTCCTCTTCCAGCCAGGAGACAGCTACCATGTCCAGACAGGTGTCTTTGGAGGGCCCCATGACAGACACCCCCCCCCAACAGCTGCACTCTCCATGCTGGAGGATGTGGAGGATCCCCTGTCTCAGATGGAGCAAGAAGAAGCAGCCACCAGAGATCAACCCACACCCACACTCAGCTCCACCTCAACAGAAAGCAGGTAGAGAGGCAGACCGGAGGGACAGAGCCACACTGTCCTCTTGGAGATCAGGGACACAATCAAAGCCAGCACAGATCTCCCCTCCCAGCTGGTTCACTTTGACATACCTTCCTCAAACCGCAAGCCCTTCATCACATATGTGAGCCAGACCCTCATGGACATGCCCAAGGCCCAGTACCAGGTGATGGAGGAGAGGATCACAGCTCTTCTGCACGACCCTCCAGGCCCAGCTGAACCTGCTCCTACCCACTCCAGGTCTCCTCGACCCCAGGTGATGTCACAGCCCTTCCATGGATTTCAACAGCCCCTCACCTACCAAGGCTATGAGTTCCAGGACTTCCCACAGCAGAGGCAGCCCTTCCCTGTCCAGGCCCAGGTACATTGCACGCCACAGACGCCTCACCTCACACAGCTGCAGACCAGACAGCCCCACTACAATCCTCCTTCCTCCACCCCACAGCCAAGCCCCTCAACAGAAAATCTGTCTTCAATACTGTGCCTGACATCCCAGGTCCTTGAGGAAGGGCCTCTCAACCTCACGGGATTGAGTCAGCTCTCTGAAAGCTTCCTGAACACATCATCCCCTGTTGTACTCTCAGGGCCAGGCACCCCAATGGTGCCTCAGACCAGCACTCCAGCCACAGCCACCTCCACAGTCCCTGGCCGCTCTACAACTGAGACCATGGACATGCCTCAGAGTGACTGAGAATAGTGCCAAAGACTGAATTGTTACCTGTTCACTTTATCTTTGCTTAAAACACTTTACTTGGGTCATTTTGATTTTTAATAAATTGATACAGTTTGTTATGAATAAAGGTTATCTTTGCTTCACACACTTGGTTCATTTTTTTTACTTAATAAAGTGTTGGTGAAAACTTTGAAAAAAGGGTTAAGCCTTTGCATGCTTGTGGGATTGGTTAGGATAGCTGTGGAATGGATAGCTGTGGGATGGGTAAGGATAGCTGTGGGATGGATAGCTGTGGGATGGGTAAGGATAGCTGTGGGATTGGTAAGGATAGCTATTTGATTGGTAAGGATAGCTGTGGGATGGGTAAGGATAGTTGTGGATAGATAAACCTCCAGTGCAAGCATAGTGGGACTGTGTGGTCCACCCTCCCAGCTGCCACACATATGGCCCTTTATTATCAATAACAATTTTTCATTGATCCACACATTTCAAAATAAACAAAACTCTTTATTAATGCCCTATTCATTGTAGGGCCACTCAACATACATGGCACAATCTCATCAGTGTTATAAGACAGGCTCAAGGAAGCATCCATTAAGCATCTACCATCCTGTCTTGCCACTCCACTGCTCCAGTTGGGGAGTTGCACCAGTGTTTCAGGAGGTTGCGCTGCTTCTTCGCTTCATGTGAGGCTCTGTTGGGGGCTTGCACATCCACAGTGTCTATCAGATTTTGTCCTTGCCTCCATTCACCAGGCTCCATCTCCCCATTCCCTTGTTGATGGTCCACAAGCCTGTTCTGCAACACTGGGTAGCGGGTTTGCATGAGATTGTGCAGGATGCAGCAAGCTTCCACGATGCTCCTCACAGTCCCTGGGTGATGCTGCATGGTGGTGAGAAGTACCTGGAACCTGTTGGCCAGGATGCCAAAGGCGTTCTCCACCACCCGTCTTGCCCTGAACAGACTGTAGTTGAAGATCCTGTCTTCATGGGTGAGGTATCTTGAAGTGTAGGGCTTCATGAGGTAGGTTCTGAGGGAGAAGGCATCATCACCCATGATGAAGTAGGGCACAACTTGTGTGTCATTGGGTAGGGAGTCTGGATCTGGAAAACCCATGATGAGGTTGCATTCCAGCCCATCTTTGAGGTCACTGGTGTTGTATATCTGGGCATCTGGAGCTGACCCATTGCCTGAAGCATCGATGTACATGAACTTGTAGTCAGCATCAACCATGGCAAAGAGGATAATGCTGAAGAAGCCCTTGTAGTTGTAATAATTGGACCCTGAGTTGGCTGGAGCTTTGCAGGCCACATGCTTCCCATCTATGGCTCCAACGGTGTGGGGGAAAGTTCCACTTCTGATACCACTGCTCTGCAACTTTCCTCCAGCCTTCTTCAGTGGTGGGACACTGGAGGAGATCCTCCAGGTATTCTTCGATGATGGCCTGCACCACTTCTCTGACCACAATGCTGATGGTGTTGTGTGGCACCCTCCAGGCATACTACATGTTTATGTATGTGGTCCCAGAGGCCAGGTGGCGCAGAGTCAATGCCACCTTCAGTCCAGGGTCCAGGCTGGGATGGAAGTTGGTGCTCATCTTCATCAACCTGGGTCTCAGATGCTCCACAACTTCATCAAACATGGTTGGTGGCATCCTCATGAAGTGCTGGAATGCATGAGGGTCTTCATTCCTCAGCTCCAACATCAGCCCCTATCAACATAGAGTCCAAACTCCACTCTTCTCTTAATCCATCTTTGGACCCAGACAGCTCTTGGACGTCTCCTTCTTCTCCTTGCATAGAAAAGGTGAAACAGTCTGAAGAGGGCTTGGTTCTGGTGTTGAATGATGGTGGCTACCAAAAGGAGTGTGCGATGATCCATAGTGGAGATCAATGGATGATGTGGAAGAGCAAGACCAAGGGTGAAGAGGTCTGTACACCAGGGCTTCTGGACTGATAGTGAGATCCAGGTGATTTCCTCCCCCCCCCCCTTTTTTTTTTTAAATTGGAAATGTCAGTTTTCTGCTAGTTGTCCTTCCACATACTCTAGACATCCTCCTGACATCCTAAATATCTGAGATACGTCCCATATACAAATGTTCTGTCCGTTTTAATGCTTTATATCCGAGCTGCATCCACTTTCATCCTTTCTATGTCCGTGCTACTAACGCTGTGTGGACGTTCCGTGTACCTTTCGCTTCCCCCTTCTTTCCGCTTTCTGCTGGAGCGGATGTGAGTTTCGCGGATGCCCAGAGGATGCCAAGAGGATACATCGGACATGTAATGGATGATAACGGATGTAGAACGTTTGTTGCCCAGATGTGTCGCGGATATAGATCGTACATGGCGGAAAGTTCATCCGCTCAAAAAGTTTTATGCAGCTCAAAACTTTTTGAGCAGATGAAATAGCAGTAGATGGATGTTTCACGGATAGAGAGTATGAAAGATGTACGCAGTGAGTACACAACGGATGCATCGCGTTTTCCAATGGATGGCAAGCGTTTTTCTCCGTTTTACATCCTCTTTGCATCTGTTGGTGCAGTGTGACATGGACTTAAGATTCCTTAGTTTTGATACTCCTGGCTTGAATTGATAAAAAATTAAAATCCAAAACAATTTGAAATGACATGGCTTCCTGTCAGAACTAGAAGTTCTTGCTCTGTTAAAGCCTGTAAACTTCTAGCCATTATGTTATGTGTGTGAAATTACTTAGAGCTCTCACCCTGTAAATCATCCAGTCTCTCAAGTGTTATGCAGTATTTTGTTCTAAATAAATAAAGAGGTCTTGTAAACTTAAATACATTTACTCCCAATTTATTTGCAAGATTTGAAATAGTCTATGAATTTATTATTGAGCTCCATTGATTGGTGTCCAAATCAATTGATTAAAAATAATTTTCAACATTACCAATGCCTCAAGCTTATTTATCAACCCCTCATATTATCTTAATGGAAAGAAAAAATATTGACAAATTATACAAAAATTGAATCTTGCCTAGATTAAAACTACCGAAAATAAACTTAAGTAAACTTAAGTAGCTTATATAAAGTAGTATCATCGTATTGTATTTCAAAATATATTCAGTGTAACAGTATACAATAACATTGTACAGTATTTAAAATAGTAAAATTGTACAAATCTTCAAGGTAAGTTCTTTTCTTCAACAAAGGATGAAACCAAGCATCTCTTTGAAGCTCCAGCAATCAAAACAGTTTGCATCGAAGAGTAAAGAGATGGCACTGAGTCACTTTCTTTATTTCAGCTGACACTGAAGCAGGCAGGACAGGCTTCTATTATGTGCAGAGGTCTCTGCCAGTTGTTGCAAGTTACAGCCAAGGTAAGCAAAGCCATGAAATATGACTCCCTTGAGGCACACCATGTTTCTTTTTTATCACTGATTGCTTCCTGGAAACAATGCTGTGTTTTGAGAAATCTCTGAATACCTTGACCCACTTGGTTCTATTTCTTTTCTTACATGTTGAATCACCATTCTTTGGGGATAGAAGAGAAAATTATCCCATTGTGTATGTACTTCTCTTGCCAGACAGCAAAATTCAAACATTTCCAGTGTGTGTCCTTTCTTGGAATCAAGAGCTTTAAGAATGGTCTGAAAATAGGATTTGTCACATATTAATGGAGCAATTTCATCACCCCGCCTTCTCTGAGGAAAAAGAAGTAGAAGTTGCCAGACAGAGGCTAGAAAACAAATGGGCCACAGTTTCTCCTCAAACAGCCTCTGTTATACAGATGAACTGTCTAGAAATCAGGAGGGAAATAGTGACAAATAGAAAAATTAAGAAAACATCTGCTGAAAGAGACATTTATTTTTGAAGAAACAGGTAACAAAACTAAAATTAGAATTTTAGTAATTGTTCAATGTGCATCTGCTAAGTCTAACACTACACAATTCTACATATAGGTTTGGTGTTTAATGGCAACCTAGAATCATATATACTTGAATATAAACTGCATGTTCCAAATATTTGTTTTGTTTTTAATATATTAGGAAAAAGAATCTCCAGTTCATTGGCAGATGAAGAAATTCTGTTTATAGAAGATAAAAGGCATTTTATGATATATTCCAAGAATTACATTGCCTGGTCTATTTTCTTTCATTCCTTTCTTTCTTTCTTTCCTTCTTTCTTTCTTTCTTTCTTTCTTTCTTTCTTTCTTTCTTTCTTTCTTTCCTTCCTTCCTTCCTTCCTTCCTTCCTTTCTTTTTTTCTGGTGAAGCTGTTCTTCTCCAGTAATCTGAGCAATGTTATTCCTCTTTTTAAGTGTTGCATAGTTGTGTATAAATTTTAAATACTAATATTTAAAGTTAAGAATCAATGTTTGTATTTTTACATTTCTTCTATTTTTGCTAGAAACTTTTCTTTATCGCTTGTGAGATTCAACTGGTGCTTTTGGGGCTATCTCTCTCACACACCATTATTGGGATAGAATACCAAGTAGACACCTCCTGAAAGAGCAAACAATATCAAAAACCACTATGCTGTTGACACAAAGCAGGAGGCATAGCTAACTAGCGTATTTCAGGTAAAGGGAATTTGAAAACCCAGCCTTCTAAATTACACCATTGTTGTAACTATGTATCATTTATGTGTTTGCAACTGTGTATCAACGCAACTATGTATCATTCAGACATTGCAACATTGTATCATTCACGTGTAGTCATTAAGCTTCTGTCTTCTCAGTGAACTTTTACAGGGCACGTACAGAGACAAGGAGTCAAACATTTGCAGAAATGGTTTATTCACTTGGGATTTCATTGTCTGGCATGCAGCTTTGTGAAGAAGTAATATCCTGATCAAATATAAATCTTGCCATCCTGTCTGTCCTGATATCTTGCTTTTGTTTGAGCCATTGTTAAATCTGTATATTCCATCTGACCTAGGCTTAACCTAGGTTCTGAATAAACAATCCATCTTTTGAATGAGCATAATAAAAGAGCGTGTACCCAGACATTCGGGGTGCACTCATCGCGAGGAACTTCGTCTCCTGTCATTTCTCTCTCCTTCGCTCCCTATCATGAGACGCCCATCTGATGTGGGATAGCAGATACCGCATTCTGGTGACCCCGACGTGATTCCCTAAGGGGGATACGCCGCGACGCGCTCATATCTTACTCGCTCGATGGGAGCTGTGCTTCGCCAGGCCTGAAGCGAATTGCACTTCATCGGATCTGAAACACGGTCTTGACTTTCGTAAGTATGGGCGGAAACTTTTCTCAACAACAGACAGAGCATCTGAAGGAATTGAGGGAGTTAGTCGCCTCTTCTTCTAAATATTCTGCTAATTTAAAGGGCTCGCCTGTAAAAATTAAACCTATTGCTACATTATTGGCTTATGTGTGGCAACATTGTCCCACTTATCCAGAGAAAGGGTCCTTAAAAATCTCCATTTGGCAAAAAATTGGTGACTATCTCCATAGTCCTCCTCGTGCACCTATTGGCATTTTGGTCACTTGGAGGAAAATTATGGAGGCTTTAAAAGTCCATTATAAAATAGAAGCAGAAAGTGTATTTGAATCTCCTCCACCAAGTTATGATAACTTTTCTGTCCTTCAATCCTCTGATCCCAATGATCGTAAGTCATTACGAGAGCCTCCCTCCATCCAATCCACTTCTTTAAAAGGAGAGCTCTCGTGTCCTCCACCCACCCCCCGAAGGGGGGGGGGTGTTATAAAAGCCATTCAACAAGCCTTTTCTGAAGGAGAAATGGATGAGGACAATTTTTGGTCTGGGAGTCAGAATTAGAAACGGGGCAGGCAGCCAGCCCCACAACAAAGGCTGCTGAAACTTGCTTGCTGTTCCTTCCCTTCCCCTCCCAACACTTCAACAAAACCTATGCTTCCTGCCAAAAGATTATGCGTATTAAAGCCACTTCATTAACAGAAGGCTATTATACTTGTTCCATGTGGGTACGTCATGAAAATGCTACCCATAGCTTTCACTCTGTCACTTCTGTTTTGTTTACAGAACACTCTATCACTCGCTCTTTTTTTCCTTCTTTACTCTTCCTATGGAAAAGAACCCTAAAATCTTTTCCTCTATTCAAGCTAGATATAGGGGGACCTAAATGTCCTTCTCTTGTATTATGGGTTCCTCCAACCCAATTAACATCCTTGATGAATGACCAAATTAATCTTCATTGTCATTATTGTAATTATTACCCTTTTTCTACTAATTGCATTCCCTTTTCATCTCTTAAATGTTCCACAACTAACTTGTCCATAGTCCTCTCTCCTACTTGTGATGCTTTTATATACCCAAACTCTGATCCTGCCAACAAACGACGCTTCAAAAGAACTGTCCATGAGGATCCTCAGAAGCCTCATAGAAAATATAATATTACTTGGACTATAAAAGACTTTCAAGGCATTCGTTTAAGCTCTACAACCAATTCTTCTCGCATAGAAGATCAAAGCTTCCTATGCTTTGCTGAACTCTTCAAACTCATCAATTGCCTCCACATGTTGGCTTTGTGTTTCTGCCTCTCCACCTTTTTACGAAGCCATCGCTTTCCAAAAATCCATTGCTAATTCCACATCAGATGAACGTTGCCGTTGGAGGAACTCCACTATTACTGTTTCTTCCATCACTGGGGTTGGTTGTTGCTTAGGAAATTTTCCATCCAATTACTCACAATATTGTCATAATGTTTCTAATGGCTATCATTGTAATGTATATCTTCCTAAGAACCGCCTTGGCCGCACCCACACCATTGGAGGATACTCTGTAGTCTACACCACCTCAGGAGGAAATTTTACATCACGCCTGAAAGGAATGTATTTTATCCCTGGCAATAACTCTGTCTGGGCTTGTTCCACCGGTCTCACAGCATGTGTCTATGGGGATGAACTTATTAAATCCAAATCATTTTGCATTCAAGTATGGCTTGTACCAAAAATTAACGTGTATAACTCTGATGATTTTAAAACAAAATGTTAAACATGTATAATTGGTATCAAAGCTTGTTTTCTATTTCACCATGGCTTACAACCCTTATAACTGCATTGGCAGGACCATTAATAATCATTATATTGATATGTATTATAGGACCTTGTTGTTTTAACAGAATATTGCAATTTTTGAAAAATCAATTATCCTCCATAACTGCTAATGTTAATGTGCTATTGCAAGCTCATGTTAAGTCCTTAACACCGGATGAAAAAATGTCATTGCTGAGTTACCGCTCCTTGGACAACCCTGACGCTGACGGATCGCACTCCTGCCTAGATGACTGGGACGGTGAACATTTTAGAAAAAAGGTTCCTGTCTTCTTGGACAAGGAAGAAGATTCGTCATAAAAAATAAAAACAGAGGAGATGTTGTAACTATGTATCATTTATGTGTTTGCAACTATGTATCAATGCAACTATATATCATTCAGACATTGCAACATTGTATCATTCACGTGTAATCATTAAGCTTCTGTCTTCTCAGTGACCTTTTACAGGGCACGTACAGAGACAAGGAGTGAAACATTTGCAGAAATGGTTTATTCACTTGGGATTACATTGTCTGGCATGCAGCTTTGTGAAGAAGTAATATCCTGATCAAATATAAATCTTGCCATCCTGTCTGTCCTGATATCTTGCTTTTGTTTGAGCCATTGTTAAATCTGTATATTCCGTCTGACCTAGGCTTAACCTAGGTTCTGAATAAACAATCACCCCCTTTTTGAATGAGCATAATAAAAGAGCGTGTACCCGGACATTCGGGGCGCACTCATCGCGAGGAACTTCGTCTCCTGTCGTTTCTCTCTCCTTCGCTCCCTATCATGAGACGCCCATCTGATGCGGGATAGCAGATACCGCACACCATTAACTTTCAGATAACAAAAATGGCAAGAGCCATTTCTTCAATGAAATAGTTACTAATCAGTAGAAAAAGATTTGTAATTAATAATTCTAAATCTTCTGCCCAAACTATCATTTCAATTTTATAATCTTTCTTGCTGTTAATTCCATCTTTATAAAATATATCATGAGCTTCATACAGTCTTTCTTTTTATTTAACATAACTGTTTCCAATATGATTTAACAATGCCCCAGACTAAATGTGTTCTGTTAATTACAGAGAATAGAGATCTACTAAGATAATAAAAGTGCAATGACAGTGCCCATTATAATTTGAAGTTCTGAAAAACCTCTAGGATCTCAGAATATAAAATGATTTTCAATGACTCAAGTGCGCAATTTATTGTTGGAATTTTACTCATTAGGGATCCCAAGAACACTGGCAACATGTCTGAACCTTGCAGAACATTTTCAAATATACCTTGAGTTTTTGTGAATGAGGAGAACCAAAAAGAAAAATGTGAGATCAGAATATTTTAACCATAGCAGTAATATATTGACATTTATTTATAAATAATTTTCATCAATTTCTCATTTAATCTTTCTTAAATACTATAAAATACTATAAAATTTTGGGTTTATGCTAATAACTTTTTTTTTTTTTGCTATTTTACAACCAAATAAAACATTCGGAATATTTATTTATGGCTAGTATATTTGTATCAAAATTTGTAGGTCAGAAACCTTAAATTAGTGATTCTGATGTTGCTTTTTGCAGGGGAGAGGGAGTTCATGTGTATGTTATGGGGAAATGAATATGAACATACAAATTTAGTAGGTCAAAGGAAAGGATATATTGCTGTCTTGGCTGAAGCTTGAACAGTTTTCTCATTGTAGGAAGTTCTTCAGATGAAACAACACTGAGCCAAATTTGTAATCTGGCCATTCAAGTGCTTTCTGATAAATTAAGGATATGAAGTTAAGGAATAATCCTTAACTTCAAATCATTCGTTTAGTGGTGGTTCAAAGTTATGGCAGCATTGAAAGAAGTGACTCATGATTTTTCTCTTATAACCATCCTTGCATGTCCACAAATATCTGAGCAAAATTTGGGTGCTAGGCAACCAATATATATTTAAAATGCTTCCAGTATCTGGGGGTAGTGAATGTCATCGGATTGCCATTTTTGTCCTTCCTGGCTGGCTTCTGACAGTCTATGGAGAAGCCAGATTCATTTACCAATCAAGGGATTCACTTAAAGACAAAGGTGATTTAACAGATAATAGGTTTAACAGATGATCAGAGTTAGAAGGGACCTTTTGATTATCTAGTCCAACCCCCCACCCAAATGGGAAACCCTACACCATTTCTGACAAATGGCAGTCCAATCTCTTCTTGAAAGTCTCAAGTGATGGTGCTCCCACAACTTCCGAGGGCAAGCTGTTCCATTGGTTGATTGTTCTCACTGTCAGAAAGTTTCTCCTTGTTTCCAGGTTAAATCTCTCCTTGTTCAGTTTCCATCCATTATTCCTTGTCTGGCCTACAGGAGCTTTAGAAAATAGCTCGACTCCTTCCTTTCTGTGGCAGCCCCTCAAATATTGGAAGACCACTATCATGTCTCCCCTGGTCCTTCTCTTTACTAGACTAGCTAAGCCCAGTTCCTGCAACCATTCATTGTATGTTTTAGCCTCCAGTCCCCTAATCATCCTGGTTGCTATTCTCTGTACTTTTTCTAGAGTCTCAACATCTTTTTGGTAATGTGGTGAACAAAACTGGATGCAATACTCTAGGTGTACTCTAAGGCTTTATAGAGTGGTATTAGTACCTCCCTTGATCTTGATTGTATCCCTCTGTTAATACAATTTAGAATTGCATTAGCTTTTATGGCTGCTGCTGCACACTGCCGGTTCATATTTAGCTGGTTGTCCACTAAGATTCCAAGATCCCTCTCACAGTTACTGTTATTGAGCCTGGTTTTACCCAGTCTATATGTTTCCTTTTGGTTTTTCTTGCATAAGTGTAGGACTTTACTTTTCTCTACATTGAATTTCATTTTGTTAGATATGGCCCAGTGTTCTAGTCTGTCAAGATCTATCTGGATCTTGAGCCTATTTTCTTGGGTGTTAGCTGTTCCTGCCAGCTTAGTATCATCTGCAAATTTGGTAAGTTCCCTTTCTATTCCCTCATCTAAGTCATTAATGAAGATATTGAAGAGTACTGGGCCTAAGACGGAACCTTGTGGCATCCCACTACTTACTTCCCTCCATGTAGATTTAGACCCATTAAGGACTACTTGTTGAGTACAGTTCATCAGCCAGTTGCGAGTCCATTTCGTGGTGGTGCTATTTATTTCATTATAATGAAAAAAATGTCAGAAAATCAGGTGCAATTCACTTAAAAACTATCTGAGTAATGAAAGTCCTGGTTCCAATTGTGATTGTAAATTGAGGAGTGCTTCTATCATATTTTAAATTGCTGTAATGATATAAATTGAAACTATATCTCCAGCCTAATTGTCTTTAAAGTTCCAATTGTAAATGAAACAGATTTTTTTAAAAAATAATATTCTTTTAAAGAGAATAATCTTCAACACAATTTCTTCATAGTAGATCTCATTCTAAAAAATTGAAGTGATTCTGAGTAAGTTTATTTTAAAATATCCACTTTTAATGTACATTTATAATTAATTATTTATAGAAAGATGTATGTAACATTCATTCAGAGACAGTATTCTGCTTTCCCCTTCTCAAAATTATGTCCTCATTGATGAAATATGTTTTTCCTTGTGAGACAGAAAGAAAACTGGCAATATGCCAATAAATGACTGTTTAGCATCACATTATTAGTTCTGCAATGATTAATTAAAATTATTTTAATGAGAAAATTTCCTAGAATGGAACTTGCTAGAAAATGTTGCTTGAAAGACAGTTCAATAGGACTGTCAAAGGAAGTCACCTTTAACTGCAAGTAGACCTGAAAATGATTTGATTTAATTACATAAAACAAACTGGAGAAAATGATGACAATAATTACTGTATCAAAGTGACCATTTGTCAGCTAATTTATTTGAGTTACTGTGATCTACATTTTTGAAAGAACAAGTGAAACTCATATTTGTATGTGCACATATATCAGTGGTGGGATTCAATTTTTTTTGGTACTGGTTCTGTGGGCGTGGCTTGGTAGGTGTGGCATTTGTTAAACCTATTATCTCAGTCAGAGGTGGCATTTGCTGGTTTTCTGAACTATTCAAAATTTCCATGACTGGTTCTCTAGAACTGGTCAGAACCTGCTGAATACCACCCCTGACATATATGTTTTCGCGAATACAAAGAAAGTTGTGCCTACAAAATTGAAAGTTCTATATGGATAACAGGCAGGCTACCATAACTGTTTTTGATCCAGTCAAGCAATACAAGAAACATTTTTTATGTATCTTTCTAGATGGACAGAGGGAGATATATTAGAAGGCAGGAGGCAGGCAACTCTCAGGAAAGGGAGACTGGCTATGTTAGGTCAATTCCCATTAATAGACCCCTGCTCTCAGTCCATGGTTACCAGGTTACCAGATTCTCATGATCTTCTTGTAAAAGAGAAAACCATGCTCTGTATTACCAAAACTAACTGGAGGCAAAAGAAAATATTCCCCCTTGGAAATATGCCCATTGGGTTTTATCTCAGAGACTCAGTTCATATCAAGGGGCATTGGTCTATACATAACTAGGTGTGATATCTAACTGGCAAAAATGGGCTCTTGGATCAAGGTGTGAATGCTGCTCATAAATTATGCTTCTTGCTTCAGGGCAGATCTCATGCTGGAGCTGTTGCACCTTATTGAGAGTTGGCTGTGGAGTTCCAAAGACTGAATTTTCTCAGTGACTTCAACCTGCCTTCCTTAGGAGAAGTCTCAGAGATAGTTCAGGAGTTAATAATAACCTCAGATAATATTATCTTGACCCATGTAGTCAGTTGGCTATCAACACCCACTGTGTGATAGACAATTAAATTAAGATGTGCTAATCCACTATTTGCCTTGCATTGTGATTCGAGCCAATGGAACCTTCCCATTTGAGCCAGAAAAACATTTTTGAATGGCTCTCTGGATTTCAAGGAAAGATTGCAACTCTTTTCTCATTTACAATTTTCCCAAGATACCTCCTTTTTATTTCTTTATGATTCCAAATGGTATGTGAAGAACATAGAAAAAGCTACACATTGCTTTTTCACATATGATTGGTCTTTAGGAGGATTTTTCTCTCTAAAATTTCTGTCTTCTTTTCTTCCCTTCTTTTTTTTCCATTAGCTTTCCTGAATGGATCATATAGAGTTAAATCTCTTTAAGTTCTAACATGTTCTTTGGAAATACATTAGATTGTACAGAATATTCCATATAAATATGCACGATGGGATAGACAATATAGACAACTCATATGGGCTAAGACTTTTTATTTGTCACATTCTTTTTTAAATTGTAATCTCAGTTCAACAGACCAAAAATACTATAATTTTATGCTTCTTTTTCATTAATATTTCTTTTTAAACCATATGATAAACATCTATAATTTTTATTGGTTTCATGGAATGATGTTGATGATGATGATATTATGTCATTTATGTCATCCAAATATTATTTGGATGCCAAAACTGAAGGATAATATATTTAGGATAATGAGCTTTTTTAAAAAATTCAATAGGTCCAAAAGGAAAATAAGGACAAGAAGAAATAGAAGGTGAAAATGGTGGGTGAAAATTATGTGTTGATTGAATGCAGATGAGAAATGTCATGATTCACGTTTGTTTTTCTAATGTGGATCATTTCCTGATGTGGCGCCAGCAATATTCTTGTTCTCATATGGCTGAATTTATAAATCTAATTTAGAAGTGGACCCTGTTGGTCTTGTATTCTGTGTGTTTTCATAATACTGTCATACATCTGGACTGACTCTTAGTGGCATTTATATTGCTATAAAGAAAGAATCAGCAGGGTTTATTCTTTAAATTAGTTTTGTCATCTAAACTTATAATCAGATATGATCAATTCAGCCAAAGTTGTTTAATTTTATCAATCTATCCAATTCTCTCATTTGAGGTTTACCCAGAGCAGTTAAATTTGGCAGAGAGATCAGCCCAATGATACTTGAAATGGACTGTATTTCCTTTATTCAAGAGAATTTAAAATAGAAACATTTGGTGCATCAAAGAAAACACACCCACACAAACTGAAAAGGAAAATTTCTCTTATTATGAAAATAGAGAATATTTTTTAAGCAACTATGCAAAATTCCTAGGGAAATTACACTTCGCACAATATATGTCAGATTCAGTAGACTGACATTTCCATAAAAAAGTTTTTAAATAATTTGACTTTAAAGACTATTATTAATATGATCACTGGGAAGAATAAATGTGTTCCAGGGCTGTAAGAACAAAAATGTCTGCAGCAAACAATTCAATTGTTTTCAATCTAGTGGCTAAGCTCCATAGAGCAATTGTACATTCTTATTAAGTAGAATGTATATCTTCCTTTCTAATTTGAAGAATGTGATATAGCATTTTTTTTCAGCAGCCATTTTTTTCACAAGAGATCTCATTGTATTCTTATGGTTCAAGGTCTGACAGCATATGTTTAGATGACAGAAGGGGTAGAATAGGTTCAATTGTAGATGAACAATTGAAGCTTCTGGAATTCCTTCCAAACTTTAAAAATATACCTTCTTGAGATTACATGATTAGAAAGAAAGAATTGGAAAGGTCTAGAATGAAAAGAAACAGAAGCCTTTCAAGCCACTACCTGGCTGCCTTTACACAGAGATACATTTACATTATTAATGATTGATACATATACATTATTTTTGGATTATTTTTTCTCCCAATAGACCATTTTTCAAGCTCAATCTTTCTTTTACTGTCTTTTCCTGCCGCACAAATTTTGGTCATATTCTCATTTGTTTTGCAACATTATCTGGATGACAGACAGACTGAAAGTCTTTCTAGAAAGTGTCTTTTTTATATTTCTTTCCAGCTTTCCATTGAAAAATAATAAATAGAAATAGAAACTAGGAAATCTGGGATGTGATTATTGAAAAGTTTCTTCTTCTGGGTTTTTCTTCAACTTTATATCTGTCTTCTACAAATTCTGTTTAATCTACAATTCCCCAACAGAGTAGCTGAAGTTGGCAGACACAGTTAATTTATATTTAAAATCTGTTTTGGTAACATCTTATGAAAATCGTAGAGTTTGCACAAAGGGCTCCATCCAGTAATTGAGCCTGCATTTCTGACATGAATATTGACTATTGAAATCTCTGAATCATAGCCATACATGTAAAGAGAGTAAGAAAGATTGTTGTGATGGAAATATGCAAGAACTATTTTAGTTATTATTAAATTTATTTTCCACCCATCTCTGATGTCAGCTTGGAAGCCATTTTTCTTTAAGGCTTCTGGGCTGCCACATTCAGTGCTGAGGAATTTGGGAGGAGGATTTTAAGGAGTGGTGGAAGATCAGCCACAACAACATTCCTTTCTCAGAAAGTCAATGACAGGTTACCCTGCATCTGGAGGGGAGTGACTGGGGGTAGTCTCCAGTTGGAACAAAGTAATGATTGGACCATGTGATGGACTATGGGGTACAGGGGTTGGATTTTGGGTTTTCTTTGGGCTAGGGAAAACCCATAGCTCTCAGGTTCAGGCTTTCCCCAGATGTGCCAATATGACATCTCTAATGAAATGGATCTTTGGGAAAGTGAAATTCTCTGAGTCTTTTTCCTTGGAGGTTGTTACTTGGAACACTGACATTAACCCAAATCTGTCATGTCCCTGGTGGAGCCTGACTCTGAGGAAGAGGAGGAACAGCCAACAGGGAGTGGGAGTGTGGCTCCAGAGATGGTGGAAGAGGTTGGGGAAGGGCAGAGGCTGGCTGAGCAGTCAGAGGAGGATCCAGGCCCATCTCCTATCCATCCTAGGTCATGCAGGGAGGAGAGAATCAGGGAAAAGTGACGTCTACTCAAGAGGAGATTACCATGATCCTCCTTTTGGCTTGCAGGTGGGAGCTATGTATATAAGTTTTTCAGATACATAGTTAGAATTGATGGAGTCAATTAGTGTTTACCTTGAAAGAGGTTTATCTTTGTTGGTGTTCTTCCCATGGACTTTTCTGATTATTTGCCTGGAGTTTATAATTAGTTATCTTGGCTTGCTTCAGAACTCTCATCAATGCGGTTTGTTTTGGCTTTCTGTTAGCCTCATTATTTACTTTTGTGAGTTTAAACTGTGCCTAACAAAACAGTGAAGTTAAGTTGAAGGCCTTACCGGACTTTAATATATGTTTTGGGTTTGGGGTTATTTTGAGAGATGATGGGTCATCACAGAATCTCTAAAACTTCAACCAGTTCCTAAAACCCAGGGACTGTCTGGGGTCCTGACCTCTGAACACCAATATGCCTACTGGACAGTGTGAAGACTCAGGAAAGATGAAGGAGAAAGCAGTGGTCAAAGAGGGAGTCACGGGGACTGACACAGGGTCCCTTGTTGAGACCCTCTACTCTCCCTATGAAAGCATGGTGCAAGCAATTAAAGCTGCAGTGCTGGAACAGCAACAAAGCACTCAGCCCAAGGAGCCAGAGTCCTTGGTTGGCTGACCTAACTCCAGAGATTGGAACCAAGGTGAGGCCACCTGAGTACTGACTAGGGACCGGTCCAATGAGGGCAACCCATGGTCCTGAGTGGAGAAAGCCGAGACCTTTGCAGTCTGACAATTCCCAGAATTTTAGCCTGCTACCTCCTTCATAGAGCCAATTGTTGACAGGTCTCCTGGAGTGATTTGAACATGTTCAGGTGGGTAGCTATGCCCCACGAGCCCAGGTCAGCCAGCTGAGGTAGGTCCTGACTCAACCTCATTCACTTTCTCAGACTCAGAGTCAGCAAGTGGCTATAGTGCAGCAACAGCATCCTAATCAGCCAGATATGATAGAATAATATGCTCTATACAGCTGGCCCAACCTTCCAGAGATGGGCAGCAGCTGCAGCCAGGGCTTGGAGGTCTGCAACAGCCAGCCACCCCTGCCCCTTGTCAACTGGCCTTCATGCTACTGCCAGAAAATTGTATTCCACCTAGCTGGGCTTTTCATCCTGGCCAGGCATGGGTTCAATACCAATGGATGCCAGCACCAGTTGTACCACCAGCTCCAGTCCCCAGCCAACTCTGATACCAAAGCCAGCTCTGGCCCTGCAGCCAGCTCCAGTGCAACAGTTGGTCCCTGCTCTTCCACTGGCTGTTCCAGCTGCACCTCCAGTGCAGCCAGCCCCTCCAGTCACAGCACCACTATCAAGATTTAGAGTGACCTTTGATGGGTCCCCAGGGAAATTGGCATACTTCCTCAACTGAGTTTGGATGTACATTGACTGGTATGGGAACTAGAACCATGACCTGATCTCAGCAATTTGTGATGGGATGAATGAGGGTGAAGTGGCAGAGTGGATAGCCCAACTACATGATGAAAGAGCTACTGAGCTAGAGGATACCAATGAATTCGTATAGCTTCTCCAGGCCAGATTTGAAGGCATGGACTGCAAGAATGAGAATGAAGCCTTGATTAAGACTATGAAACAGGGAATTCACCCCCCCCCCCCAAGGAGTTTGTCTGGGGGTTCAGAATCTCAGGTAATCTCAGACACTGGCCTGAATCCATTCTGATCCACTATTTCAAGGAGGTCATTGACCCAGAGGTTAGAAAAGTGTTTGGCATCCAAGGAGTACCAAACCAACTGCAGGCTCCTGTGCCTGTCCCTCAACCATGGCCTCCCACAGCAACCAGAAGAAGGAGAACCTCAAGGAAGCCACCAGACATGAGCAGATTCATCCAACAAGCTCTATAGGTTCCCCCTTGCATAAAAGAAGGTGAGGAACCTCTGACCAAAGAAACAACTCTGGAACCACTAGCAGGGATGACGATCCAATGGTGAGTGGAGCCATCCTCCCTTTTGCTGTTAAAGTTAGCCCAGTAGTACCAGAGACCAGGGTGAAAATGGGAAATAGAAGAAGTGATAGATACAGGCTGCCTAATTGGGTTCCCCATTGTTGAACAGTTAGGAATAAAGACAAAACCCCTGGTCTGGCCAATCTGCTTCAAGCAAGTAGATGGGACACTGATAGGCAGAGACCCTGCTATGCTAGTCACTGAACCTATTAAGATGGACATTGGGTGATACTAAGAACTTATATGAATCGTGGTAGCTCCAAAAATGACTGAGTCTGTAATATTGGAATTAGCCTGGCTAGACAAGCAGGCCGCAATGATCAAATGGGAAAATGGCTACAGAAAAATTAGAATAGGTGTTGGCCACTTGCCACCAATTCCTCCAGAGAGCTGCCAACCACTGACTAGCCCCAAGTCACTGGAAATGGCAGCAACTGTCACTGAGATACTGCCCAGCTGCCCCAGTCTCCAGAGAATAACAAGACCTAGTCGCTATCTTTAACAAAAAGGACTGCAATGTTCTACTGCACCCGACCCATCACCCAACTGACTGCACAATTGAAATTGAATGAGGGGCTAAGCTACCAAAGCCTAAAATGTACTCTGTGACCCCAAAAGAAATGACTGAGTTGAGAGAGTACTTGACATCAATTTAGCCAGAGGGTTTGTTAGGGATAACATTGTTCACCCTAACTGTTTTAGGTGAAATACTAACTATGATTCATAGTTAATGTATGCAGCTTTAAATGTAAAATAGCAATTGTGGGTGTGGTTATGAAAACCATATAAAAGTAGCAAGGCTACAGCTTGCTCACTCTCTCTCTGGCTTTGATGATCCCTGATTACTGCTTGGAAGCAAGACTGCATTGCTCGAACGGGAGAGACAACAACGGACTGATTTATGTGAACTGACAATAGGATATTCTACATGGACTTTGCTAACTGAATATCCCTGAATGGACTGACTACATGGTAAATGAATATAGGACTGTTTTTTGACTATGCTATAAAGTTATACTGGAATAAAATATATTCTTGATAGCACAAGCGTATCTGTTATTTTTACTGTATGTTAATAAACATACAAGCTTAGCTCACTCATTTATCTGTGTGCCTATCTGACTAACGCTGCACATTCTGTTTAGCTTGTCTACCTAACCCTGGTTGGGGAACCCAGGCTTAACAGGGTTTATCCAGCAAAGTCCAAGTAGCTGCCCCAATACTATTCAAAGAAAAAAATATTGGGAGATGAGATTATGCATGGATTTTTGTGGAATCAATGCCATGTGTGCAGAACACCTACCCCCTCCCCCTCATGAAAGACATGTTGAATCACCTGTCAAAAGACAAAATATTTACTAAACTAGACTTGAGGGAAGCGGATTACTGATTACCCATACATGAGGAGTATGAGCGGAAAACTGCTTTTAATTGTCCAATTGGCAGCTTCCAATTACAAGTCATGCTTTTTGGTCTACAAGGAGCCCTTGCAGTCTTTATGCAACTAATTAATGAAATATTAAATGAGCACTTATATAATGGGGTCCTTGTTTATTTCGATAACATTCTCATTTTCAGCGAAATGCTAGAAGAACACTGATGCAGCAGTTATTTTTAAAAATCCTAGCTGTAACACTCTAAGCAAAACTGTCCAAATGTGAGTTCCATAAGACATCACTAGACTACCTGGGCTACCAAGTGTCAAATTAAGGGATCAAAATGGATCCAGGGAAAGTGTGAGCTGTGCTAGACTGGCAGCTGCCTCACACATTCAAACAGCTGCAAAGCTTCTTGGGGTTTGCCAATTCCTAGACAATTTTTTTCCCACATTTGCAGAGGTAGCCCTTCCTCTAACAGAATTGCTGAAAACAGTGTTCCCTCCCACAAAACTTTGTCTAACTCAGCTGCTAGCTTGGACAATGTCAAAAAGTGTTCAAGAAATTGAAGTGCCTATTGGTGGAAGAACCTATCCTTCAACATCTGGACTGTGACAGGCAATTTATTGTTAAAGCTGATGCCAGTGATGTGGCAGTGGTAGCTGTACTTCTCCAGGAAAACCTTCAGGGTAAATTATTGCCTTGTGCATATGTGTCTTTAAAAAATGACTGAAACAGAACGGTGCTGGGCAGTTTGGGAGAAGGAGGCATTTGCAGTCTGGTGGGCTTGCCTGTCATGGAGACATTTCCTGGAACAGGCTAAGGTGCCTTCAGAGCTCTCAGATTTGGGTTTTCCCCAGATATGTCAATATGACATCTCTAATAAAATGGATCTTTGGGAAAATGATATTCTCAGAGTCTTTTTCTTTAGAGGTTGTTGCTTGAAATGCTGACATCTGGAGTTCTGACATTTACCAAGGCAAAAGGGACTGGAACTTTTTTTTTAAGTCCAGAGCAAGCAGATAACTTCCAAGTTGGCTCAATAGATATCACCTTAGTACAAGAAAAGGGAGAAGCTACAGTGCATCCAGATTTTATTCTTATAGCCCATGTTAACAAAGATAGATTTAGTTTTTCTGTGGAATTGATTTCCTGGCCTATTAAACTAAGTGAGGCTGACAATTAGAGTTGGCTCTTTGTTTTCACATATTCCACAGGATTTAGAAACACTGGGGGGCAGTGGCAAGGTGATGTGGAGCTAACTGAAATGGTTCTAGTCACCCATTGACATCTTTGAAAGTCCAGAGGAAAAGACATATAAAACGAGGTATTTATGTAGTGTCACTAAGATTCCTGCTTATTCTAATTTATGCTGCAGGTACAGTAAATGTAATTTATATCCTGTAGAACACCTGAAGAAGAGCTTCAATTTTTTGAATATTTTAACTGGTTACATTTGAAAGGAAATTTTAGGTTACAAAACTGGTTCTAAATGATTTTGCAACCAAGAGGGAGTCATTTTAATGAAGTGAACATTTGTCATTTTAAAGGAACATTAAAATCCTTTGGGAGAAGGTTTAAATCATTTGAGGTGTTTGCTACAATTTTGTCCCTAAAACTTGAAAATTTATGCAGTATGAATCAAAAGTGAATAGAGGGTCACACAGAGACCTGGATTTCAGTGCTCACTATAGCAATATGTAATATCTTCCAGGTGAATAAATTATGTGAATTGATTTTTTTTTAAATGCTGGGCTGCCAAGGCAACTAAAATAATTGTACTTAGATTATTATGCTGTTACACTGGTTCCATTAAGGGTATAGCAGGCTGAATGAAGTCACACAACTTAACCTTTTTTGAAAAAAAGCTCTGACATTTGACCTTCACGTATGCCCTTTCATGTCATACTGCCCACAACTCTCTTTTAATTATTATATTTTAGCCAACATAATTTGTTGCCATTTGTATTTTCAGTACCAGGTACAAACATATACTCTGACATTTATAGTCTCCTTTATAAAAGAAAAATAACAAAAAATATGCTTAATTTTACGTAAAGTTTTTCATGTTCATCACCCTTTTCAAAATAATTACTGGAAACCTGTTAACAAGACTAAGAGCCAAAGTAGTGCTGTATCGAGTTCAATGTGTCATCAGGCAAGTTAAAGCATTGGTTTAAGTTTGGAAAGATACAGATTTGGATACAGATATAGCCATGAAACTCTCTTGGCAACTTTTTCCCAACTCAATCCACCTTAATGCATGGTTTTTGTGGAGAAGGAGTTCATAATGCAATATATTCCAGGCTGAGGTGCTTCCTGGAAGGAAGATGGAATGTGAATCAAATAAACAAATTTGGTGCAGAAGTGAGAACTGGCTGACTCTTAAGCTACAGTATATTGAAGCAACCTGACAGGCACATGTTTATTCACCTTTAACATGTTGTGTTTTGCATTAGGAAAACTCTAAATAATCCAAGCCTTGCTTCCCTCACAAAGATTACACATATAAAGATTGCATATGGGAGTACATTAGCAGCAGGTTTTTAAAGAAATAAATGTGTTTTTTTTGCCTCTTAGTATCTGTTTTTGAGTTTCTGCCTTTACTGACAGGACTGAATACAATATGTCATCAGGCTAGTTATTATCAGTCTTAAGAAAGTGCTTTTAGGAGTGCAGAGATGAAAATAATGAGGACATAAAAGCTTCAGCTACTAGTGCACTACTTAGAGGAACAAATTCAGTGCTAATACTACATGATTGACCTTTCCTGATAATGGAGCCAGGACCAAGCAAAGAACTTAGATTTGGTGAACCTGTTTTTTTTAAATGTTTTGTTCCATAAAGTAGAAATATACCAGACTGATTTCCTGAAAATCGAGGCGATCAAATCTGGGTTTTAAAAAAATCTGGACATTCATGTGATAAAAGCAAAGGCAAATCATCATCATCATCATCATCATCATCATCATCATCATCATCATAACAATCATAATCATAATCATTAATAACAATCATAATCATAATAACAATCATAATCATAATAATAGCTTCTATATGCTCCTATATGTAGAAAGGAGCACAAATATATCCTTCCCAACTGTTACATTATAATTCTGTGACTAACTCTTAAAAAAATAAGAGTGTAACTTACTCCATTTTTAAAACTTTATTCCAAATGCCTGTTAGTTAGAAATTCAAATTTAGGAAGTCCAACCACAATGTAAAAAACTGTAGATTGGAAATCTAACTATTTCAATCATAGTCTCTAATTTATTGTGCAAGTGGCACTTGAACCAAATCTTTCTAGGGACGAAGATTTGAGTCAGCCAAATCCTTAATCACATCAGATATTCGCTTTCTAAAACAAAATCAGATTACCTGTGAAACTATCAAGCTGAAACTGAATATTCCTGAAGCTTTATGAATACTGGGATACTTTGAAAGGAGGCAAACATGTTCACAGTATGTTTTGGATGATATTATTTTTGTTTTCTTTTGTTTTTGCACATATGGAAATGCCAGTATGAAAGGAACTTACTGAGGATTAATAATGATTTGTTTCAGTGTGTTCTCTGCTCTTTTAAAAATTTGTCTCATCTGAACAAGAATAGTCTAGGTACTAATTGGTTGTGATAGTTAATGACAAAATTACAGTAGATTGTGGATCTTCCTAGGGTTTGGAAAATATGGCAACCAAAGTCAAGACAGGGGTAGAGTCATATTACAGGCAACAATGAGAGGGCACAGCATAAAAAATGTAAGATCACTTTAGGAACTAAAGCCCATGTCACACTGCACCAACGGATGGAAAGAGGATGTAAACTAGAGAAAAACACTTGCCATCCGATGGTTAATGCGATGCATCCATTCTGTACTCACTGCGTCCATTTTTCATCCTTTCTATCCGTCTAGAATCCGTCTACTGACATTTCATCCGATCAAAAAGTTTTGAGCTGCTCAAAACTTTTTGAGCAGAAAATGTATCCAATGCGTCCGTTCTGCATCCGCAACGCATACGGGGGATATCCGTTCTGCATCTGTTGTCATCCGTTATGCGTCCGCTACATCCGCTAGGCATCTGCTGTGCATCCGTGCAACTCAAATCTGCTCCAGCAGTAAATGGACACAGAGAGGAAGCAGAACAGATGCGGAATGGACAGGCAGCATTAGTAGCATGGACGGAGAAAGGATGAAAGCGGATGTAGCTCGCAAAGAAAGCATAAAAACGGAAAAAACATTCGCAGAGGGGACCTATCTCGGATATTAAGGATGACTAGAGGATGACTAGAGGATGCAAAAGGACACATAGGGGAAAACCTATATTGCCTATAAAAAGGGGGAGCAACTCACCTGGATCTCACTTTCAGACCAGCAGCCCTGCTGTGCAGACCTCTGCAGCCTTCATCTGACATTTGCTCTTCCACAGCATCCAGTCATGTCCACCATGGATCGTAACAAAGTCCTTTTGGTAGCCACCATCGTTCTGCAACAGTGCGAAGCCATCTACAGGCTCTTTCAACTGTTCTACGGGAAGAAAAGGGGGCGGCCAAGAAGCGTCTGGGTCCGAAGATGGATCGAGAGAAGAGCAGAGTACGGACTGTACAACAATGGTGGAGCTCAGGAACAAAGAAACTCATGCATTCCAGAACTTCATGAGGATGCCTCCAGCCATGTTTGACAAAGTTGTGGAGCAGCTGGCACCCAGGCTGACCAAGCAGAGCACCAACTTCCGGCCCAGACTGGACTTTGGGCTCAAGGTGGCACTCACTCTGCATCACCTGGTCTCAGGGACCACCTACAGGAGCATGCAGTACGGCTGGAAGGTGCCACACAACACCATCAGCATTGTGGTCAGAGAAGTGGTGCAGGCCATCATCGAAGAATACCTGGAGGAGCTCCTCCAGTGCCCCACCACTGAAGAAGGATGGAAGAAAGTTGCAGAGCAGTGGTATCAGAGGTGGAACTTCCCACACACCGTTGGAGCCATAGATGGCAAGCACATGGCCTGCAAAGTGCCAGCCAAGTCGAGGTCCACTTATTTCAACAACAAGGGCTTCTTCTGGATCGTCCTCTTCACCATGGTCGATGCTGACTACAAGTTCATGTACATCGATGCTTCAGGCAACGGGTCAGCTTCAGATGCCCAGGCATACAATGCCAGTGACTTCAAGGAGGGGCTGGAACGCAACCTCATCATGGGCTTCCCAGATCCAGACCCCCTGCCCAACGACACACAAGTTGTGCCCTACTTCATCGTGGGGGATGATGCCTTCTCCCTCAGAACCTACCTCATGAATCCCTACACCTCCAGATGCCTCACTCATGAAGAGAGGATCTTCAACTACAGGCTGTCCAGGGCAAGGCGGGTGGTGGAGAACGCCTTTGGCATCCTGGCCAACAGGTTCCAGGTACTTCTCACCACCCAGAGACCGTGAGGAGGATCGTGGAAGCTTGCTGCATCCTGCACAATCTCATGTGCATGCGCTACCCAGTCTTGCAGAACAGGCTCGTGGACCGTCAACAAGGCAATGGGGACATGGAGCCTGGGGAATGGAGGCAAGGGCAAAACCTGATAGACACTGAGGATGCGCAAAGCCCCAACAGAGCTTCACGTGAAGGGAAGAAGCAGCACAACCTCCTGAAACACTGGTGCAACTCCCCAGCTGGAGCAGTGGAGTGGCAAGACAGGAAGATAGATGATTAATGGATGCTTCCTTCAGCCTGTCTCATCACACTGATAAGATTGGGCCATGTTTGTTTGATGGGCCTACAACGAACAGGGCATTTAATAAAGAGTTGTGTTTATGTTGACATGTGTGGATGAATGCTTACATTGTTATTGATAATGAAGGGCCATAGGTGTGGCACCTGGGAGGGTGGACCATACAGTCCCACTATGCTTGCACTGGAGGTTTATCTATCCCACAGCTATCTTAACCCATCCCACAGCTATCTTAACCCATCCCACAGCTATCTTAACCCATCCCACAGCTATCTTAATCCACCCCACAGCTATCTTAACCCATCCCACAGCTATCTTAACCCATCCCAAAGGTATCACTGCCCACCCCACTGCTATCTTAACCCATCCCACAGCTATCTTAACCTATCCCACAAGCATGCAAAGGCTAAACCATTTCTAAAAGTTTCCACCAAGACTTTATTTACAAAAATAAATGAAGCAAGTGTGTGAAGTAAATGTAATCTTTATTAATAACAAGCTGTAAAAGAAAAATGACCCAAGTCAAGTGTCCAAATAAAGTCTACAGGTAGCCACCCAGTCTCTGGCACTCTTCTCTGTCACTAAGAGGTGTGCCCAGTCTCAGGGGTGAAGGGTCCAGGTGCTGTGGAGATGGCTGCTGCTGGAGTGCTGGTCTGAAGCCCCACTGGGGTGCCTGGCCCCGAGAGGACAACAGGTGATGGTGTGTTGAGGAAGCACTCAGACTGCTGGCTCAGCCCCATGATGTTGAGAGCTCCTTCCTCCATTCCATGGGGTGTCAGGCCCAATACCGATGACAAATGTACTAAGGCCGGGCTTGGCTGTGGGGTGGAGGAAGGAGCAGTGTAGTGGGGGTGTCTGGTCTGCAGCTGGGTGAGGACTGGCATGGGTGGCATGGGTGGCGTTGGTGGCATGGGTGGCAGCGGTGGCGTGGGTGGCATCGGTGGCATCGGTGGCATCATTGGCGTGAGTGGCATCGGTGGCATCAGTGGAACCGGTGGCAACGGTGGTGTCTGATGGGCCTGTGCCTGGACTGGGAAGGGCTGCTGCCTGTGCTGCTGGACCTCCTGGTAGCCATAGCCCTGGTAGGTGAGGGCCTGTGGAAAGCCTTGGAATGGGAGGGACATCACCTGGGGTTGAGGAGCAGACCTGGACTGGGTGGGAGCAGGTTCATCTGGATCTGGAGGGTTGTGAAGCAGCTCGGTGATCTGGTCCTTCACCACCTGGTACTGGGGTTATGCCATGTCCACGAGGGTCTGGTTGACATAGGTGAGGAAGAGCTTGCTATTGGAGGATGGGGCATTGGTGTGTACCAGCTGAGAGAGGATATCTATGCTGCTTCGGATGGTGTCCCTTATCTCCAGCAGGACAGTGTGGCTGTGTCCCTCCTGTCTGGCTCTCTGCCTTTCTGTGGAGGTGGAGCTGGGGGTGGATGCAGGTTGGACTATGGTGGAAGTGCCATCTCCTTTCTCCCACTGCGCCAGGGAGTCCTCCATGCGCTCCGCCACAGTTAGAACAGCTCTCGGCGCGTTCTCCGCCATGGGACACTCCACAGAAACCTGCCTGGAGACAGGAGCTGACTCTCGGCTGGAAGAGGACTGGGTCTCAGCAGGCTGCCTGAGAGATAGGGTTTGAGAGGGGCTGCTCCTCGGTGGCGGATCTCACCCTCCAGGAAGCTTTACTTGGCCATGACGTAGGTCTCTGTCCATCAGCTTGACCATGGCCTGGCCAGATTTCTTGAGGTGCAGCTTCCCATACCAGGTGTGCATATGTTTCCACCAGCCGAGGAGCACCTCCGAAGTGTGGCCCAGGCTCTCCACCTTCTCTCTCCAAGCAGCCTGCTTCCTTTTGGTGTCCCTATAGAGCCTGTGTCCCTTCCGCCAAACATATTCATTCTCTCTCAGCCACTCCAGCACCTCATCCTCATGTTCCTCCTTGATGGAGTATTGCCTCCTCTCCCATTCTCACGTATGCCTCTTCCTCCCTTTGGCAGGACCAGATGGGCCCTCATCAGAGGGGCTTCCAGGTTGTAGGGGCTGCTCCTCCACACCACCACCACCAGCAGCAGCACCAGCAGGATCATCATCATCATCAGCAGCAGCAGCAGCAGCACCAGCAGGACCAGGATCAGCAGCAGCGGAGTAAGCACCAGCAGCACCAGCAGCACCAGGAGCACCAGCAGGACCAGTAGCACCAGCAAGACCAGGAGCACCAGCAGGACCAGCAGGACGAGCAAGACCAGGAGCACGAGCCAGACCAGCAGGACCAGCAGGAGCAGGAGCACGAGTAGGACCAGCAGGACGAGGAGCAGCTTCAGCAGAGTAAGCACCAGCAGAAGCACCACCGCCAGAAGCAGCATGAGCAGAGGAAGCATGAACAGAAGCGCCACCGCCAGAAGCAGCATCAACAGCGTAAGCACGAGCAGAAGCACCACCACCAGAAGCATCATCATCAGCTCCTCCAGAAGCAGAAGCAGCAGAAGCCCCAGCCCCAGAACAGTGATCCCGGGCTACAGAAGCCCCAGCAGAAGCAGAGTGAGGGCCAGGGTGTGGGAGGGTGGCCCTGTCCCTCTTGCCAAGGTTGGCAGCAGATGGCTGAGGCTTTCTCTTTTTCCCCATGGTTGTGGGGTTGCTGGCTGGCAGCAAGGCTGGCAGTCAGGCACCAAGGCTGGCAGGCAGGCATGCACCAAGGCTGGCAGGCAGGCATGCACCAAGGCTGGCAGGCAGGCAGGCACCAAGGCAGGCAGGCAGGCAGGCAGGCAGCAAGGCTGGCAGGGAGGCTGGAAGACAGGCTGGCAGGCAGGCTGGCAGGCAGGCAGGCTGGCTGGCAGGCAGGCTGGCAGGCAGGCTGGCAGGAAGGCAGGCAGTAAGGCTGGCAGGCAGCAAGGCTTGCAGGCATGCAGGCAGGCAGGCTGGCAATGCAGTCGATGTGTCTGGAAGCAGGTCTTTCCTCTGAATGGTGACCTGCTTGCGAGCTGCTTCCCTTTATATCTGCGGGGCTGACGCAATGCATCCTCCCCGCATGCGCAGTGAACACTAGGTATCCGCTAGGCTTCCGCTGTGCATCCGCTTCATCCGCTCGGCGTCCGCTCTGCATCCACTCTTTCAGTTCCACGTCCACTTTGCTGCGGCCCCCCGGAAGCCTTGCGGATGTGCCATCCGCTCTCATCCGCTTCCATCCGCTATTCTTCCATGGAGCATCCGATTTCCATCCGCCCTGCGTCCTCCCCCCGTCCGTTCCTTTCTGTGTTATCCGCTCTGGTTATGCAAATTTTTGCCCCTTTTGAGAGCGGATAACAACGGATGGAACATTTTTCTCATCCGCTGTGTCCTTTTTACAAACGTTTTTCATCCATCGGCCAGTGTGACAGGGCCTTAAGTAACTTCAAAATGCTGAACAAAAAGCAAAAGATTGAGATTGAAGGGTGACCAAAGACACAAACACAATCCTTTTCCCTCTTTTTCTTTAACTTCCAGAAACAATCTATTCTGTAATCTAAATGAAAATTACAAAATATTCAAAATTTTGAAGCATAATTACAAGCATAAAACAGATTTTGCATAACTTTGAAATCAAATGGAGATTTAAAAAAAAAAAAAAGAGTAGGAATTCCTCTTCCAGCCCATCCAGGAATTATCATTATACATCCATTCCATCCACTATGTCTCAAAGTACCTTAAACATACTGTAAAGTGTTTCTCCTTTTTTTATAGGAATCATATCTGGAGCACCACTGAAATAATTAAGTAACTGTAATTGTGATACCATTTATTCACTGAAACGGCATGATTTTAACCAGTCATCATATAGATACGGTACAATACTATTTTTTGAGTAAATACTGTCTAATATATTTCAAGCTTCAACATCATAAACACGTAAATAAATAGTAATCTGTTTTAAGATTCCTAGATTTTTCACTGCTGACGCAGAAAACAGCTTTCACAGATGTGGAACTGGAATCATCAGTAGACTCAAATTAAAAAGAGCTAGTCTGATTCGTTTAATTAAAATTGGATAAATTGATTTTTTTTATTTTTTAAAATTGTTGGCAGAATTGTATGATATCCATTTGATGGCCAAAGGCCAACTAATTTTCATATGAATCTTCCAATCCCTAAGAATACTCCTGGAGGGATCATTTTCAGTCTTGGATATAATCAAAACCTATTCTAATTAGCTTGGTTGGGTTTGGGATTCAGGATTTAGACAGTGTCTATGTTTATCAGTTGAAATAACTAGAATGCAATACAGATTCATTTTCCAGTTTGGGGATTTCAAAATAAAAATAAAAGCCTGAACCTGATAATATCCCAATCCTTTTCATTAACTGTAGAAAATTATTCATTGCACATCACTCAAAAAGAGAGAGAGAGAGAGAGAGGAATAAATTTCATAAATTAACATAATAGGCTTTTATATATAGGGATGTATCAAGCATTTGCTGCATGGAAAAAAATATCACAATGAACTGCAGAGAATATTCTCAATGGCTAATGAGAAGAACAGCTAAGTGACATGTCAGAAAAAAGTAATAAAGATAAAATAGAAACAGGAGAGACTCTGAGAACAAATGATCATCTGCCTTTTCCAAATCACTTCTCTTGAAGAGAAGAAATTAGAATCTCTGATGTATAAAAAATTAACAATAAAGAATGACCACTCATCTATAGCTCATTTTTAAAATTAACACAAGATTTATTATGAACACCAACCCTGCGATGTGACCCCTGGAAATACCTACAGCTGTTGCTGCAATCAAGAACATGTTCACTATTTACTAGGTGTTTGCAGCTATAAAATAAAAAAAGAAATAAATCACAGTTATTGCTACAAAATAGGGTTTTAGAGCACTGAGACCTGGGGCATTTGTAGACTCACGTACAAAGGTTTCCACTGAGCTGCGACAAAATTGCAGATCAGTGCTTGCTGCATTGCCCTATCTTGGAGCCATCATTTCCAGATTATTAACCTAATCATTTAAAAAGAACTTTTCACAGCATTAATCCCATTTAAATTTAAAGATGGAACCATTCAGTAGAGGAAAGCTCTATTAGTTGCACAATGTGAAACAAATGGGAACATGGAATGCAGCTGAGCTAAAATCCTGAAGAAAAGTGAAACATTGCTTAGGCATTATTTAGCTCCTAAATATCAGATTAAAATGCAGTTTACTTAGCAGGTTCTTCAGTGTTGTGTCTGGGCTAAAATATAAGAAAAAGAACACATCATGCCACCATAGATCATTTGGAGAAGAGTGTGTCAACAGTCAAATATTGAACTATTTCTGCAGTGATGTACAATGGATACAGTCAATGTGAAATACAGAATGTCCTTGACTTACGGCCACAACTGAGCCCAAAATTTCTGTTGCTAAATGCGACATTTGTTAAGTGAGTTTTGCCACATTTTACAACCATTTTTACAGTGGCTAAGTGAATCACTGCAGTTGTTAAGTTAGGAACACGGTTGTTAAGTAAATAAGGCTTCCTCGTTGACTTTGCTTGTGGGATGATAGCAAAATACAACCGTTGGTAACTGGACACTGCAACCATCATAATTATGCATCAGTTGCCAAGCATATGAATTTTGATCACATGATCTTGGGGATGCTGCAATAGTCATATGTGAAAACAGTCATAAAACAGTCATAAACTGTTTCAGTGCCATTGTAACTTCAAACAGTCATTAAATGAACTTTTGTGAGTTGAGAACTACTTATATCTGGTAATATGATTCTTATCATGGAAAAGAATGAATCAGGGGCATTAAAATAAAGTCTGGGCAGAACCTGAAACAGTCTAACAAATCATGGAAAAAGATAAATATTTTAAACTGAGAATATTAAATATTTTCTGTCCTCATCAGACCTTCTTTTGTGACAAAATGTGATTTTAAAAGTTTAAACTATGTTTGAGAGGCAGGGGCAAACTTTGACATCTATATCATATTATCTGAATTCTGAACTCAGTTTCTCCACTTCAATTGTTCTCCCCATTACTATAAACATCTCTAGAACCTCACACTGCATACTCCCAGCCTTTACATTTACAACTACTGATACAACATATGCATTTTTTTTTGAGTTCTGTTACTAAGACAATTGAATAATTCTACACACACACACACACACACACATCATAAGCGGACATATCTCCTATATATACATATGATAGCTGAATTTCTTTAAAAAATAAAAATGTAGTACTTAAGGTGTTCCTTCTTTCAGGGAAAACAAAAATTGATTTCTTGTTATTTTGACACAGCAATGTTCTACTTTTCTAACCTTTTTCAGAGACAAAGATTTCTGTTGCATCGCATCAAGCAGATCCCAGCAAAGTATCTGCTGTTGCCATGAAAGATTTTTTGCCATTTTAAAAGAGCTAAATCCTTCCTCCATTCCTCCATCCAATGCTTCACCAATATTATCAATTTGAAGGGACAGTCAGGTTGACAATCTATAGAAAGAAGAATTAACTTTTGCTGGGCAGCATTTCATATCAAAACCTCTGAATGATGAAGCTGCCACTATTTCAGACAGGTAGCTAGTATTAAATCACTGAAAGTCACTTCAGGTAAGTAGATAACTTTTAGAAATTGATGAGATTTCTAGATTCTTTCCTGAGAGAACATTGAAATAAAATACAGAACAATAACTATGTTACAAGAATTATAATAAAAATACTTCTGTACCATCTACTGGGGGTTGAGAGGTTATTTGTATACCTCATATTTTAACGTAACATTTGACCATATGAAAGCTGTTAACAAAATACATGTTTTATCTTTCCCTGTATATTTTTAACTTTTCTTCTGTTACAGATACTGAATCTGTGGCTGAACTAAAAAATTAAATGGATGCATTTCGGAATTCCAATAAGCCATAATATGGATAGTTTGGTTAGGGTTTAGTGTATTGGGTGAAACTTGTGGTTTGATCATCCCTGTTTATGAAGTATCACATTGTCTGAACCCAGCCAACTGTGACTTTTTCAGCAAATGATGATTTTGTCTGATATATGAATTTAAAAACTCTTCTCATAAACCTTTCTGCAGCATCCCATACCAGCAGTTTTTCCAATGGGCTACTTGCATATTCAAAAAATATAGATTTATATCTCAATTGTCTGCACTTGTTATGAAGGATAAGTTGCGAAGATCATCTTGTTTTCTATGTTGTCCCAGATAATTATAGTTCCCTTTGTGGCTGATCCAATACTTAGTCTCATATATTATACCAAAAATTATGTATCTTGTACATTATGCCTATGGACATAATGATGTTGGTTCAACAAAATGAGCTTCAGCTAGCCTGGGCCATTATTATTTGTCTTTTCACACAGTCAAATCCAAATACCTGAATAATGCAGTTGACTGAGAAATCTTTACTAGAATCCTTGTTATCAGAAAGTATCAGTTTCCCACACCAAAAAAGTTATTTTTCTTATTCTGTCTACATAAAGTAGTTGACAAGGTGTTTTGAAATCAAGTAGGGGTACATTTGCCAGGCCTGTCAACACCTGTAATGAAATCTGTCTTGGGAAGCTCTTTAAAGTGCTAAATGCCAAGTCAAATCTTTCCACTTTCGAATTAATTCAAGACAATGTTATTCAATTTGGTTGCTGAGAATACTGAGCACATGTCTGATTTTCCAGTTGGCTTAGCCACTCCATAGCTGGAGATATTTTTCCATTATGTATCTAGAAAGCTTCCTTCCAGTTTCCCATTGTAAACATTCTTAGCCTGTTAAAGATGATTTTGTACTCTCAGTCTTGAACTTTACCTCAAGATCCTTATCCACATCTTGTTATTTTGAGGAGTTCAACCTGATGCTGAAAAATTCTCTCATTTCTCATAATTGTTTTTAGAAGAGAAAGGAAGGTTGAGAATATGGTTTGACTATTTCATTCCTTGTCATAATCTGTCTTTTTTGTGTATATATGTGGGCGTTCTTTTTTTGCTTCATCTTTGTTTTCTCAACTTCCACACATTGAAGTTTCATTTAACACTTCCTTTGGGCTTGTAATCTCATATCTCTCCCTTCCTTCTCCATCTTTTCCTTTTCCTACCCAACTCACCCACACTGGGACAAACCTTCAGTATTTTTTTTTATTTTTCTGTAAAGAGCTCAGTTTTTTTAAAAAAAAAATCCTTTATTTATATCATCAAACAAGGATATTTTTTATCTTCAAAGGTGATCTTTAATTGAGGGTTGCTTATTTCTTTTTATTGGACTGGTTTTATTCATTTTAGTTTTCTTTCTGCTTTTAATTGTTCTGTCCATTTTTATAATACTTCTTTTCTCATCTGTATTTTTATTATTACCTGAAATGCCATTTTGGTCCAAAGGCAGAGCACAAAATCAGAATATAAACAAGCAATATTTTTTCCATAAATGTTATTGAAATTCTATATTGCGTAAACTAATATTCCTAAATCAATCATGCTTCACTTCTATCTGTTTGATAAATGTTCTTTCTACCATATCAAAAGCAGCTTGGCTTCAGTCCCAAGACAACTAAAGACACTGAGGGGAGAGGTCTATGCTAGAATTATAACCACTCTCTCTGCCATGTTTTTCATCTTTGGGAGACTCTTATCTCCTAAACACATAAAAGTCAGTAACAATTGCATGGTAGCAATTGAGGAAGGAGTCCACAGAGAATATAAACTTCGGTGCTAGCATAGATATATTTTCAAAGGATCCATATGACTACTGAGGTTCCCTGGGCTCAGTTTCTGACCTGAAGACTGTATTTTTACTTCCTCAGCATAATGGAATAGAACCAAAGGAACAATTTTCTGTTTAACCTAAGGCTCTTCTCTATTTGACCAGAGAGTGATCCATATTCATTGGGCTCTTCACTGTCACCACCTGGAATATTTATAAAGTTTTACCATTTCCCATAAGCCTCCAGCTCTTCTCCATGTAGTTCTTCATGTGACATAATAACAATGATTGTCATTTATAGCCATTTCCAGGCTGAATGGAATCTAGCTTGCTCGCTTGCATTACTAATATACCTGTAAGCTGATCTATGATTGTAATAAAGATTTGATTGACTGATTGATTAATATTTCTATGTTTATAAAGTCTTTGCCTAACATTTATGTTCTAACATCATCTGAATAAACTTTGAATAACACTTTGAAACTTTGAACAGCATATTAAAACGGATACAGAATGGTTGAGGAAATTGGCACTGATGCTCATTTATTTTCCATGTTATATCTCAGGGGTTTCAAATTCAAGGCTCAGGGACTGGATCTGGCCCATAGAGTGCTTGGATTTGGCCCGTAGGGCCTCCCTGGAAACAGTGAAGGACCAGTCCACAGTGTCTCTGTCAGCGAAATTAGAGCTTGGGAGGGCCGCGTGCAGCCCTCCTGAGTTCTGTTTCTGCTGGCAAAGAGTTGCAGAAGTCCATTGTAGCCAAAAACAGAGCTCAGGAGTCTGTTTTTTCTGGCAGAGTACTCGGTCCACCACAGATGCCCCTAACACAAGTGATGTTGAGCTGGCCAAGCCCGTCCCAGCCCCCCAAGGTCAAACAGAACCCTGATGCAGCCCTCAGTGAAATTGAGTTTGATACCCCTGTTATATCTGAATGTATTATGTTTATATGATCCATTACATTTAACATTTTTAGAGATTAACAGAAATAGAGTAGAGTAGTTAAAGGTATTACATTAGAAAGTGAAAGAGTATGAGCTCTAGTCCTGCTTTAGGATGAAGTCAGTTGGATGATTTTGGCCAACCACTCCTTCTCAGCCCTAGGAAGAAAGCCATGGCAAAACAATTCACAAATGTTGCCAAGATAAGTATGTATAGAGTTCATTTAAGAAATAGTTTCTAATTATGTTTAAAAACATAGCATTACTTTTAAAACTCTTTAACAGTATTTGATTTCATTTTTTTTAAATGAAAGAGTCATAAGTTGTAAGCATTAAAAATATACCAATGGTTCACCAATCTAAACTTTAGATTTTTAGCATTAATCAGAGAAAGTCACTGGGCATCAGTATTTCTTATTTTTATTCTAATGATTTATATCTATGTGAAAACAAAATAATGAAATACCTACTTAAACCTATATTAACTATAATCAATAAGAGATGAAATCAAGGTGAGACAAAGTGCTTGTCCATTGCATCTGTCTGCATTATTAAATCAAGAGGGGAAACAAAAATGTTGAAAAACATTTGGAGAAGGGGAAATTGTGTTGCATTGGATCCCTTTTTTTGGAGAATCAGGGTTGCTACCTATGTCAGTCTAAGAACTTATGTGGCTAACACTTTCCATTTTTTCACATCAGAGAAAATATCAACACCACTTTTTTTTAACATTGTTACAGAAAATGCAAAAGTACCAAAACTTTCACACAGAGTCTTGTTTTAGTATTTGCCACAAAACCAATCTTCAAATGCTGAGGCAATACTAGGGTAATGAGGAACCTCAACATTTAACTTCCAATGTAACCTTATTCTTTTTGAATTCTGAAGTACTTATGAAAGTGCTATAAAGATTAAGACAAGCAGCAATAATCCTGTTGCTCTCCAACTGTCAGGGCAATCAAAGAACCATTTGAATTATGAATTAGTAAATCCTTGATACACATATTTTGCCATGATTTGGGAAAGTAAAGGGGAGTTTAAAGGAAGTGTTAATTTGTGCTTAAGCCCTTAAAATCAATTAAAGTAGGAGCAACTCAACTATATATTTAATTGTTTTCAGATGTTTCCTAACAATAGGTAACTGTGTTGATGTATCACAATGAATGGTATTTGTATATAGTATATTGGATATATAATATACTATTTTGCATTTTCAGTTGTATTGTGCTTATTCTATTTCTACCAAAGTTCAGTCTGCCAGAATCTCAACAAGCTGACTTCAGTCTGGTAATATATTTCAGTAAACAAATTATTATTTCTCAGGTCCTAACCTAGTATTCCTCAGAAAGAAGTGAGCTGACTCTAGAGAAGTTTACAAAATGGAAGCAGTTTGAAGATTTTCTATGTGTTAAATAAAATGAGATGGTTAACTAAGGGATTTAACTTTGGGATAACAACTCTGTGTGTGTGTGTGTGTGTGTAGAGATGTTGGGTTGATTCGATTATTAGATAATTAGATTTGCACATCAGATATTTGTTTATGTAATATAGTATTTTTGTTAAATACAGATACAAAAGTTTATAACTATTTGTAGACCCCTTTTGTCTACAAGGGGACAAAATATATATTATATATATATATATATAATACATAAAGATTAACTATAAATATCTCTCTATATCTATCTATCTATCTATCTATCTATCTCTATATATATACATACATACATACATACATACATATACATATACATATACATATACATATACATATACATATACATATACATATACATATACATATACATATACATATACATATACATATACATATA
>BLBF01000010.1:50056711-50098725 GCA_015471245.1 Laticauda colubrina | reverse complement strand
GCTTCCACAAAAACAAAATCACCAACTTGATCCACAAAAACACACCAAGACATAACAGAGACCTAGAAGACCAACAGATCTATGGAACAGCTGTCTTGCCCTACATAAGAGGTACCACAGATAAAATCAGTAAGATACTACACAGGCATCACATCAAGACTGCCTTCAAAACAGACAAAAAATTAGCAGCCATCCTGAGGAACCCCAAAGACAAAATTGACCTGGAAAACCAAGGCATATACGAAATTCCCTGTACATCATGCCCGGCCACATACATTGGACAGACCAATAGAAGAATAAGTACCCGCCTAGAGGAACACAAAAATGCAGTAAAAAAGCTGGAACACACCTCCTCACTAGTCCAACACATGAAAACCACAGGTCACAACATCAACTTCAATGGCACTAAAACCCTGGCCACTATAGAAAACCCCAGCCACAGAATCATCAGAGAAGCCATAGAGATTGAAAAAAGACCTGACAGCATGAATAGAAGAGATGATTCCAGCAGACTGTCAATCATTTGGAAGCCTGCACTCTCAAATAGAAAGATCTCCATGCCACAAGCCAGGCAAACACCTGGGCAAAAACAGACTCCCTCTGATAGCTCCAACCTAACCCCCCCACCAGGCACCCAGGTGAAACCCAGCTTGCTAATGAAGAGCAGCCGGCCTTTCACACGGAGCCAAGCTGCACTGAAAGCCTCCAACACAAGAACAGACTGTTGCCAGCCAATCAAAGCCACAAAACAGACAGAAGAAACCAGGAACACCAATCAATCAAACTCCAAGTCCAATGAAATAGGTCCAGGCTCCCAGCCAATCAGAATGAACCAGCCTCAAATTTAAAAACCAGGAGCTGTAAGACCCACATCCATACAGAAGCCTGATGATGGCAGATGAGATTCTGCTGAAACGTTGCTACAACTTTAACAGAACTACAATGACGTGGGATAATACCCGAAGGAAGCTGAACAGCACACATGTAAGTACCCGCGATAACTTAAAAAAACATATATATATATATATATATATATATATATATATATATATATATATATATACACACACACACAAGGGAATATATTAGATTTTTGATGTATCTTTCAGCATTTAGCCATGATTTTTTTTCTTATATTTAATGTAGATTTATTTGATTCTTAGGGGTTATATTTTTCTTTTTGCATACTTTTTTCTTTTTGTTGTTAGTGTTGGATGTTGGTTAGTCTGTTTTTTTTCTCTTTGTTTTGTATTTTATTTTTGGTGATAAAATAATAAAATATCTTTTTAAAGAAAGAAGTAGCCTGACTCTCTGATAAATAGGGTATACAGTATGTTTGCAAACTCAGTAACACATCAACAATTTGGAGTGACATTGATATAGCACATTGAATGGTTACAAAGATGGCTTGTCACATTTATGAAATTCATCGAACATTTTAAGAATGCATGTTATACTGCCAGTACCACTATATATTACTAATACTTCATTCCATAAAGAATGCTAGGTCTGTTCACAGATATGCTACAACACATTAGCATCATGTAAGTAAATGTCCTACTGCCTGTCATGTAATAATAAATCAGTTCTAGCATCATCATGTCTTAAATCAGAGATGTCAAACAAACAGCTTTTGAGCTGCATTCAGTCCCCAAAGACCTGTTATAGTCTTGAGAAGTTCCTTCAAAACTATTGAGGCCAACTGTACATAAATAATTAATTAAAAGTGGGGCTGGTTATATTATGGAATGTTCCTTAACTAAAAGCCAAATATAGCTGTCAGCAATAGCAAAAATATTCTTCTTGTATTAGAGAATAAAAAAATACAGCAAAGACCTTGCTTTATTTCTTTTTAAAGTTTTATTTAAGTTTTCACAAAACATACAAATACAAATAAAATATCTTTTTTTGAGAACAGCGTGAGCCTGGGTTATCACTTCTCCATACAGACATAAACTCAATACATATCTATCCTATCCATTATAATTGATATCTTATAACTATTTTTGCAATTTTTTCAATAGCTTCTCTCTTTTTTTACTTCCTATAGCCTTATTTTCAATTATCTCATTCCTTTCTTAATTCAATTACATATCTTCTAATTTTGAAAATCTTTCTAATCAATGTTTTTTCACTTTCGTCTGTCCTGTTTACAATTTCATAAAACAAATTTCCCCTATAATTACTAGACTGGAGTGTAACACCTCTGTATCTTTTTTCAAATCTTATTTAAAAATTTAAGTTACATCTTTACAGTTATAACATTCATTTTCTAACCTCTGTTTTATATCACACACTAATTTTCAATCGAATTCTGCTTGGTACATTCCCTTAAAATACACACTAAATTCTTAAAAGAAAAAAGTATATTTGTACATATATATCTGTTTATGTATGTATTTTTATTTATGTATTTATGTTTATTTATGTATGTATGTTTATATATGTATGTAGTAAATGGAATAATTATTCTATTCAAGTACAGCTCTCCATTAATATGAAAAACAATCTTTTACATTGCTATTTCTTTTAACAAACATTACCCAGTAATATCAGTTGTCTTTCATTTTAATCATCTATATTTCATATTTTACTTATTACTGTCTTTAAATAAAAAACCAAACAATAGTTATTAACAGTAGTCAATAAAGTTATTATTCTTATTCAAGTTCATCTTTCAACTGATAAAAATCTTCCATGTTTTTTTTCAATTTTTTAAAACGTTCTTTTTAAATCATCGAGAGCCTTATTCTTTTTACAAACAAATATTTCACTACACATCAATAGAAATTTTTTCTATCACTTTAATCATCTAACATATTTTCTAACCCTTTTCTATTTCTAATATAACAATGCTATCCCATGCACCCTTGCAGAATCCTCTCATTAAATTAAATTTGAACTATTGTCTCTGTGTCTTTTAAATAAGTTTATACCTTTAATTCTTGTACATTTTTCCTGTACCTCTATATCTTGTTTCTGTCTTTTGTAGCTTCTTAACCTTTCCCTCTTCCCTCTCTTCTTCTCCCTCCCCTTTTTATTCTCTTTTCTATCTGATTCTCCCTTCTGTGATCCTACCTTCTGCTTCTTCCTGATATTATGATTACTTTTCAAATTACTCTTTTTTGTTGTTGTTGCTTCAGTGCTTAAGGCCCAATCCCACTGCACTTACGGATGCAAAGAGGATGTAAAACATTAAAAAAAGCTTGCCATCCATTGGAAAATGCTATGCATCCGTTGTGTACTTACTGCATATGTGTTTCATATGCTCTATCCATCGAGCATCTGTCCACTGCAATTTCATCCATGCAGGAAGTTTTGAGCTGCACAAAACTTTGTGAACGGATGAACTTTCCGCCACGTACGATGTACATCTGTGACATACGAGCAACAAACATTCTATGTCCGTTATCATCCGTTAAATATCCGCTGTGTCCTCTCTGCATCCTCTGGCCATCCCCTCAACTCACATCCGCTGCAGCTGAAAACAGAAAGAGGGAGGAAACAAAAGGTACATGGAACTTCTACACAGCGTTAGTAGCCCGGAAATAGAAAGGAAGTAAGCGTATGCATATCGTATATAAAGTATTAAAAATGGACAAAATGTTTGTATCTGGGATGTATCTTGTATATTTAGGATGTCTGCAGTATGTCTAGAGTATGTAGAAGGCCCCATAGTGGACAACCAATATTTTCTATAAAAAAGGGGGGGAAATCATCTGGATCGCTGGGATGGTGGATCATAGAGTCCCACTATGGTTGCACTGGAGGTTTATCTATCCCACAACTATCCTTATCTATTCCACAAGCATGCAAAGGCTTAACCATTTTTTCAAAGTTTTCACCAACACTTTATTAAGTAAACAAAATGAACCAAGTAAACTAAGTGTCTTAAGCAAAGATAACCTTTATTAATTTTCTTAGGTAAACTTTATGACTTTATTAAATAAGCAAAATGAACCAAGTAAAGTGTCTTAAGCAAAGATAAACTTAAGAAGTAAACAACTCAGTCTCTGACACTATTCTCAGTCACTCTGAGTCATGTCCATGGTCTCAGCTGTTAAGCGGGCAGGGACTGTGGAGATGGCTGTGGCTTGAGTGCTGGTCTGAGGCACCATTGTGGTGCTTGGCCCCAAGGGTACAACAGGTGGTGGTGTGTTCAGGAAGCTATCCGAGAGCTGACTCAGTCCGATGAGGTTGAGAGGCCCTTCATCAAGGATGTGAGATGTCAGGCCCAAAACTGATGACAGATTATTCATTGACTGGCATGGCTGTGGGGTGGAGGAAGGGTTGGGAGGAGTGTAGTGGGGCTGTCTGGTCTGCAGCTGGGTGAGGTGCAGTGTCTGTGTTGTGCAATGTACCTGAGCCTGGACTGGGAAGGGCTGCCTCTGCTGTGGGAAGTCCTGGTACTTGTAGCCTTGGTAGGTGAGGGGCTGTTGAAAGCTGTGGAAGGGCTGTGACATCACCTGGGGTGGAGAAGCAGACCTGGACTGGGTAGGAGCAGCTTCAGCTGGGCCTTGAGGGTTGTGTAGAAGTGCTGTGATCTTCTGCTTCATCACCTGTTACTCAGCCTCGGGCAGGTCCCTCAGGGTCTGGCTCACGTATGTGATGAAGGGTTTCCGGCCCAAGGATGCTCTGTCCAAATGGACAAGCTGAGAGAGAAGTTCTGTGCTGGTCTTCATTGTGTCCCTGATCTCCAACAGCACACTGTGGTCCTGGCCCTCCAGTGCCTCTCTGCCTGCATCCTGTGGAGCTGGCGGTGGGGGTGGGGGTGGGTTGGCCTCTGGTGGCTACTGCTTCTTCCTCCATTTGTGACAGCACGGTGTCATCCTCCACGGGATCCTCCAAGTCCACTGGAATGGGGAGTGCAGCTGCCGGGGGGGGGTCTCTGCTGTGGGGCCCTCTGAAGACACCTGCCTGGACAGGGTAGCTGGCTCCTGGCTGGAAGAGGACTGGGTGTCTGTGGGCTGTCTGAGGGAGAGGGGTCTCAGAGGGGCTGTTCCTCAGTGGTGGATCTCATCCTCCAGGAAACTGCACTTGGCCATGACGTACATCTCCCAGTCAGTGAGCTTGATAGTGGCCTGCCCGGATTTCTTGAGGTGTAGCTTGCCATACCAGGTGTGCATGTGCTTTCACCATCCAAGGATTACTTCTGCAGTGTACCCCAGGCTCTCTGTCTTGTCTCTCCAAGCTGCCTGCTTCTTCTTGGTGTCTTGATACAGTCTTTGGCCCTTTCTCCAGAGGTACTCGTTCTCCCTCAGCCATTCCAGCACCTCAACTTCATGCTCCTCGGAAATGGTTTACTGTTTCCTCTCTCCCTTCTCCTTCCATTGCCTCTTTCCCCCTCTGGTAGGGGCTTCAGCAGGGCCTTCAGGGGCTTCAGCATCAGGGCCTTCTGGAGATTGTTCAGGGCCTTCAGGGGCTTGAGCAGAAGGGCCTTCAGGGGCTTGAGCAGCAGGGCCTTCAGCAGCAGGGCTTTGAGGGGCTTGAGAGCCTTGGGGCTGGTCCACCACAGCAGCAACAGCAGCAACAGCAGCTTCAGAGTCAGTGCCTGGGGGTGGGATGCTGGTTCTGCCCTTCTTCACCTTGCCAGGGCTTGAACGAGTAGGCATGGGCTTCCTCTTCTTGCCTGACTGACGAACCATGGTGTTCCTGCAAGATGTATGTAGCAGCACGTCTTTCCCCTGTGTGCTGACTGCGTGAGTGCTGCATCCTTTTATCCACGGAGCTGACACAATTCATACTCTCTGCATGTGCAGTGAATGCTTTGCATTCAATATACATCTGCGCGGCATCCCCTTTGTTTCCTATAGACGTCTGTGATACATCCGCTTCATCTGCTATGCATCTGCCCCTTCCGCTATGCGGTCTGCTTCGAAATTCTCCCCCGGAACCCCATTGGAGGTGTCATCCGCTTCCATCTGCTTTCATCCTCTAGGCTTCCTAGGAACATCCATTTAACATCCCTACTACATACTACCCACGTCCATTCTTTTCCGTTCTGTTTATGCAAATTTTCGCCACTTTTTGGAGTGGATGACAACGGATGGAGCCACCCCCGAAATTTTGCTCGTCTGCTGTGTCCTTTTGCTCGTCCGCTGTGTTTTGCTCGTCCGCTGGCCAGTGGGACCAGGCCTTTAGTTTTCAACTCCCTTTCCCCTTTTTTCCCCACTTACAATTGCTTGGTCATTAATGATGGCTTCTTTGTTGTCCCGCTTTTCTTGTTCTGCCAGCATTTCTTGTTGTTTTTCATAGTTTAAGATCTCCATTTCTAGAAATTGAAATATGAAGCCAAAAGATCCTCTTCCATCTTATGCTTCTTCTTTTTGTTCTTTTGTCTCATTTTTAACTCTTCAAGGAGTGATGCCATTTAAAAAAAATTAAACAACCCCCAATCGATTTTATTTTATTTCATTAGGATCCTCTATCCAAAGTTCCAGAAATCATCCAATAATCCAAAACTGTTTCTTGCTTCTTTTCTCACTTTCTCTTTCCAGGGGCTTTGTTGTCTTATAACAAAGTTTCAGCTACAATGTATCTTTTGCAAGCCTTGTTAAAATTCCGCTATCAATTTTTTTTTAAAGTTCCAGGGGGTCTCCTCCATTTTCCAGATTCCACGTTCTTTTTTCCTTTTTCCTTCTGCTTTTTTCTTTCTTTTTTTAAAGAAAGTTTTTAAATTATCAAGAATCCTTATCCCTTTGACACTTTATTTTCAGCTAGAAATAGCCTATTAATGTCAAAGTGGATGAGTATCAATTTCTTATTTGAATCTCTTCTTCATGTTCCAAGTCAGTAAAACTGTTGATGTAGAGGAAAAAAAGCCAATTCCATTTCCTTTCCCTTTCTCTTTTGTAGCTTAAAATCTTTTTTAGGAATAGTATTAGTCTTTAAAATTCAGGTTCCAGGTACCTTAAATAGATGTTTTTCATTCAACCTGGTCAGTCAGACTTTCTCTTTTAAACTTCTTTCTTCACAATCTTGTCCAGTTGGGTTTTTCTTTGAGATGGCCATTTCTGACCACCACTGCAACTGCCTTTGGGAAAGGGAGTAATGGCCAGCTGAGGAGGAGAAATACAGCTGTCCTCAACCCCACTGATGGTTCCCCTTCTTCACCACCTCTACAGGGTGGCTTCAGCCCAGAATCCATGCGGTTCAGGGCGCTCCAGCGGCGAGCACAGATCAAAACTGCAGACGATCACGATTTCTGTCCATGGCCAAAGAAGCCAAAACCGGAAGTCTGACCGAGCTTTATTTTTGTAGTTAAGCATTTCCCAACCTGAGTACAACTCAGTTGTGTGCACCTACAATGTCCGAACCAACAAGTCATATTGGGAACATATGAAGCATATACAGTACATCCAGAGAACTTCAAGTAAGGGAAGGCCACTATAGGTAGTCCATTTGACTTTGAACAGTATGAAATTAGACTTCCAAAGTATTTGTATATATTTGTCTACATATAGAAGACATTTATCCCTGAAAAAGTAGTCCCTTCTACACTTTTTGGAGTTGGAAATGGTAAACAATATTGTCTTTCTCTTCTTTTGATTTCTTTCTTTGTTTCCAATACAACATAATTGTATTGCAACTGGTGTACATTTTTGGCATACAAAGCATTTCAGAATATTATGCAGAGGATAACATATTTAGAACTGAAATGTGGAAACAAAGAAAAATATCAAACATTAGTAACTAGTGTGTACTTTATTGCCTCTAATGTTTACTTTATTGCCTCTAGCTTCAAGTCTGATTTTTTTATACAAGAAGAAAAAAATCAAATTAATGAACAAGGCTTAAATTAATATATAGTACCATAGTCTCACAAAGTGAATGATAAACTCTGAACTACAAAGAACCTTGTTAGCATTTATTGAACTTGTAAGGTCACCAGTTCCAATGAAAATGTTAAAGCATTCAGAAATTTGAAAGATATGTTGACAGTGGGTGTGGAAGCTGCAAGTATATGATTTTTGCTTTGCTTTACAGTGTACTGATGCATGGTGGTAACAATAATCAACCTATTGCAAGAGATATAGTTATTTAGTGGATTCATAACTCTTCCTTGAAGTAAATCACTTCAATCAAAAACCCATCATGAATTACTATACTGCCTGAAGGAGATGAAAAAAAGTTAATTGTTGAAATAATTGTGTTTTATTTTTTTTGAAAATTATTTGGCTGACAATGACTATTTGCTGATCTATTTCAATTTCATGAACATCTACTAAAACTGTTTCTTAATTGGCAATGAGGTTATTTCAGAAGATGAGTAAGAAGAAGAGATTACCCAATTATCAAATATACAATCCCATTTTTCATGCAGTTTGAAAATTATAAACCTCTATGAGATCCAGTTTGTTCTAGAAATTATGGTACTAGGCAAAAAGCAGGAGACCATCAGTCTCGTCTTAGCAATGCAAGCCTTGTTTTAGCAATGAAAGCCAGATGGGTGACTTTGGGCTAGTTACTTTCTCTAATCCAATTCACCTCACAGGGTTGTTGTTGTGGGAAAAATAAGAGGAGGAAGGTGTGTTTGGATATATTTGCCAATTTGGATTACTTGTAAAAGTAATAAAGGTGGGGTTCAGATAATTACATAAATAAAATCAAATAAAAAATAAAATGATAAAACTGATTTTCAGTTTTGTTTATAAATGATTTGAATGCTTTCTTCCAAGTTTTAGTGTCCCTACTTTCCTTCCCCCTCAAACTACTCCTCCAGTTGTATAAAATAAGAGGGGAAATATTACAAAAATTCTAACATTGGTCAATCATCTTAACAATTGGAAGCGTTTTAGATTTTCTAAAATACTTTTGCATTTTCTGCCAAAGTACTTGGATTTTTCAGAATCACTACATATTGTTTTGCTCCCTGAAACAAAGAACAAAAGAAGTTTTTGTCCCTTCCTCCATCCCTCCCTTCCAATTCATCATAAGTAGTCATCAAGACTCACCAAATAATTTTGACATCTGACACTTCTTCCTGGAGGGGGAAAAAAACCAATGCCCTGAAATCTTAAGAGTGACAAGAAGTATAGCAATAAAAATGTAAGAAGGAGGAAACTTCTTTTACCCTTTCATGATACTTCAAACCAGCTGTTTGAAGCAGATAGCTTCTCTTGAGAAACAACGTCCTTGCCGATGTGGTAAATATTATCGGGGGTAACTAAATACATCAATATTCTAATATGTGATCACATAAAAACTGCTTCTAATAATTTTAATATTAACTTTCAAAACTTTCAAAGTTTTCCAGTAAGGGAGGTATTGGAATGTAAATAAAACTGTAAACAATATGCAGGTGTTACCTAAATTTCCAAGATATCTCTGGAAAATCTCTGAAATAACAGGTTGATATGAATTGTATTGGGGAATAGGAGAATTCATTGTCATCTTTAAAACCATGAAGCATTTCTTTAAACTTAGAAATGAGCTTCAAGTATTTTTTTTTTTTTAATCTTAGTGTCATCTAGCTTGTCATCAGTGCTTGCTTCCTGGGAATTTGCTACAAGCTTTATATCTCATTAAGCAATTCATGATTCAAAATCATTAGGATTATAGAATTAATGAAGGGTTTGTTTTGTCTCAAGCTGTCTATTAAAATCAACCAGCAAATTCTTAATGTGCTGTAACTTCCAATTACTATTTTAAGGTCACACTACAAAGTAAAAAGAAGAATGCAGTTCTTAGACATTTTTACCATCAGTTTGGTTATTCAGTCAAGAATCCCTACTATCTTTGCATTTTTTCTTCATGATTTAATTAGGAAAAAGAAGGAAAAGAAACCCAAATCCTGATATCAAAGCTATGCATCCCAAATTTCTGCTTATATTGTGTTTGAAAGTATTTTTCTTTTTTAAATCATAAATATGTTCTCAGGGGACTGGAAAAAAAATAGAAAAATGATGAGTAAAAGCTTTGAAGATGTTCAGTTGAACAGTTATGGAAAAAGGGGGATAAAAATGTATGTTTTTTAGTTCAGAAATGTTTCAGATACATGAACTGAAGTTTTAAATCTAATTAGTCTGTTATTGTTAATCTTATTAAGATATTTTTAAGAGATTAACATGATTAAATGGTTCTATGGGGATGAGCAGTGAGTACAATCCGAAAGGGCATGCTCGAAAGTTTTTAATGTAGAAAATACAGTTGCATATACAAGAAATGATTATTGAGCCACTTTGTTCCAGTCTATATTTTTCCCAAGTAGATTTTTTCATATTTTATTTGGTTGCTTTTTTTGAATTAATTGCAATTAATCCTTCAATTCTCACTCACATTTCTCATGACAAGAATGAATTTATCGCACACATACACACAACTCAAATTTCTTTCCCTCTCCCTACAGTTGAATATGGCCATAAGGATTTCATTTAAAATTAGTCATCATTTCTTATGTAAATGGAATAAGACAAACCATAATGAATATTAAATAAAATTGAAACAAAGCAACTTCAATTCCTAGTTTAGTTCTTGTGTTAATGTAAGGATAAACATTAGTTATGATTCAAGGTGTATATCAAAACAGTAATTAATCAAAAGCAAAAGGCTCCTTGTGTTTCTAATTATCCATATATAAATATTAATATTGTAGTTCCCTTGATGCATATAATGAGTCACTCTATGAACAGGAGATCTTAAAAGTTTCAGTCTCAAGTAAAATTGGGCTTATCAGGGAATGGAAGATGAAGCATGAAATTTCTAATTTTAAAGCTATGACTCTTTACATTCTTTTTATATAAATGTAGTAAAATGTGAACTGAATGACAATTTCAGCACAAATATAAATGACATTATTACAAAGCCAGAATTTTCAAACGTTATGAACAAAAATAACCTGCAGCAATAACATGAAGGAAGGAGCGTTATCATTTAGAGGGATTTGTATTTTTACTTTTTTTTTTGTTAGAAATTTATTTTCCTCTCATGATATTACTATAAAATATTAATAAAGAAGTGTTGAAGTGATACATGGGTAAAGATATAATCCTGGACAAAATATTATAATGTGTTAATTTTTACATTAAGTATGAAGATTACATTTCATGGATTGCTACAGTGGGGTCAACTGTAGAAGTCGTTCAGATATTTAATTTTTCTGTTTCATCCTTTGGAAGGAAGTTGTCTTGTTCTAACTGATCTGTTCCTCTTTATTTTGTAGCTGTTAAAGATAGATGGAAAGATAATCTTCAAACTATATCAGATTTGTTTCTTCAAATAGATATTATATCTCAAGCTTTTATCAAAGATGCTCAATGTTTATACATTTCTATGCAACTTCTTTTGACTCATAATTCATCACTGAAGTTGTGATCATATGCCAATGAAATAGAAAAAGAAAGAAAAACTTGGATTGGCTGAAAGGAATCCACATTACATAACTGATTTTTAGCTCCTTTTTAAATGTGTAACTTTTTAATGAACCTTTAACAATTAGTATTTAAATAATGTAACAGGTAAAATATTTAGAAAACAAAATGGCTACGATCTGCTATTCTTCAATGTTGTAGCTTTCTTAAACTTTAATACAGGGGTGGGATCGACAGGGTTAACTACCAGTTTGGTCATTTATGAGGTTCATTGATTTATGATGTGCTTCCCTGCAAGCTGCTGGCGCACACCAGTAAATTGTCATCAGCATGCTGTGTGCAGAGAAGCAGCCTTTCAAAAAGCCGTTTTTTCCTGCTTTTTAAACTACAGCTGTGCCTCACATGGCAGCTGAAGTTGAAAAAAATCAGGAAATAAAGGTCAGGTAAGAGCCTGGGTGGGCAGGTGGGCAAAAACATCAGCAGACATAGAACCGGTTCTATGTCTGCTGCTCTTCAGAGCTACTGGTTCTACAGAAGTGGACAGAGCCAGTAGAAACCCACCTCTGCTTTAATACTGAAGTACATTAAGCTTAGTTAACATTGTTAAGATTATTAAACTTAAACATAAAGTGAAGTTGCATTCCCAAGCAAATTGATTGAATTCTATTAAACAAAGATGTACAGTTAGATTTCTTCTAATGCTATGTAATGTATCTTTTTTTCAACTTTTCTTGACTTTGAGAAGCAGAGTTCTTCTCACAGGAAATGAAAACACAGTTTGTTAAAAAAAATAAGAACAGGAAAGCTTTGAAAACATTTTAGAACTGAATTCCTAAACTTGGATTTTTAAAAAAACCAGATTGTTCTCATATTATTTTAGTTAAGTATATATGGAAAAACAACAGCTCAGAATTGTATTCTGAAGTTAAGTCAAAATATTTCCGAAGGATAAGCTACATGTCTTTTTATATTTTTATTGCAATTTAACATGTTTTCTCGTGCAAAGGAAACTTTCTGAAGAAAAGTTATTTTATGTGCTCCTACTTCAAAAGTAGTAAGATATAATTTTGCAGCGACAGAGTAATTTGAAAATAAACTAAAATATATCCATTACTTTTGTTGATACCTATTACCCTAAATATTTCTGTTAGTAATTCAAAAGTATCAAAAAGTTAAAATATAAAACTCTTTGTTTCTCAGAGCCTATCATTTTATCACTCCTGTTTATAATTGGTCATTTTAGTTCTCAATGAGCTACAAGAAAATCTATAATGTCTTTGGATACATTAAGGGAGATGAGTTTCGCTACAGGATTTTTCAGTTCCATAGAAAAATTAATTCTCTTTTAAAAAAAAAGAATTTTGACACACAATATTCATCTCTTAATACATTATAGGCAAATGGTGTGTGTTAGATACATAAGTCACCTAACAGGTATTTGGGTTAGAAATATATAAACCAGGATAAACATTTTAGTACTTTGTCTTTAAGAGATTGCAAAAAATGCAATTGGGTGTGGTTTTTCAAATGGCCATAAGATGGAGCCAGAAACCTGGGTTGTTTAGTCTGAGTCTCAGAAGAGAGTGTGAGTGTATCTTTGCTTCCTTCTGTTGGGAAGTATTGCCGTTGCTCCATTTTTCCTAATTGACTGAGATTACTGGATTTAATGTCAGTCTGATACTGAACTCTTTTTGACACTGGACTTTGATATTTGGATTATCCCTGGATTGAAAAAACTGACTGATTTAACTGTGAATGACTTTGGACTGCCTATTTTGAACTTTATTTGAACCTTTATTGAAAGTAAAACCCTACATTTACTGTACAGTGTTTCTGTGTGCTTCTGTGTGTTTCTATGTGTATTATTCAAACACTACTCTCAAATACATCTTCCTGTATGCACTCATTCTCCCAATGGGGAATTACCTCAACAGTGTGTACTTTGTTGCATTTACAACTTACTAAAACTTTATTCTAAAACAATGGCATCATTTCTTAATGTAGATTTGTAGAAAAAGTTATATATTGCTTGTCATGCCCCAGCATATAACTTATATATATTGTTGTTTCTCTCTAACCCCATCTAGTGGCTGGAAAGACAAATACCAATTATATTGTCTGAAGTTTTCTCTACCCCATTACCCATCAGCCCACATTCTCAATACAAGTGCATGCTGGGAAGCCCGACCATATTTCTTTTAGCATTTGGAAAAAGCAGAAGCACAAAAAAATATTCCATCTTAATCTGTGGCACATGGTCATCCAAGCACAAACCTGCATCCCACACCCAGAGCATCACTGGTGAAATTAAATTGCTTGTATTTATTGTTATGTTCAGCAATAACTTAATACTGTCTATCTTGTATTTGGTTCTCATTGTATGTATCCCTATTTTACCCAGTTTCCCCATATCCTGTTCTTTCAATAAAGTATTCAGATCTACAGATGCAGTCTGACTTATTAGAGGATAGGTGGGTTTTGCTGCATGTTGAGCTGGACAAAATATTGCCAACGTGTTTATGCTATGATTATTAGAAAGCTATTGTGCCTATGAGTCAGACTGTAATGAACTGTAATTGGGCTGGAGGCAGGGGTGTGTCTATGTAGTATTTATTCTATTTATTTATCGAATTTCTATATCACTCACCTCACCTAAGTGACTCTTGATGGTTTATAAAAACATCATAAAATAATTTTAAATCTTGACTAAAAACACTGTTAAAAACAGAGTTAAAAGCAAGGTTATAGTGTAGAAATTAAAAGTAAATAATCAAAGTTAAAATATTAACAAAGCTAAAAGGTTAACAAGAGGTATAAAGTGCCCTCAAGCCCCAGATGTATCCATGGTTGTATAGTAGTATTCAATCCCATATTAAATGGCAGAGCCTGGTCTTATAAACTTTTTTGGGAAGCCAGAGAAAGTGGGAACACTCTGGGAGCAATATATTCTAAAGGGAAGGTCAATGACAGAGAAAGCTTTCATTTAGATTCCACCAATCAAAATTCTTTAACCAACAGGATCTGTAGCATGCCCTGACTTGGCTTGGTGGATTAGGTTGATAAAATTAGGATGAGGCAGTTTCTTGGGCAATCTGGTTCAATGCCATAAAGAGCTTTAAAGGTAATAATCAACACCTTGAATTGGACCTGGAAGCAAAGTGATGCAGAATACAGTCATGTGAGCATTTCTGGATGTCTCTAGGGTGGCACATATAACACCTCTGCATAGCAGAAGGATATCTTGAACTGTTCATGCCACTGCATTCTGTACTACTTGCTGCTTCCCAATACTCTTCAAGAACAGCCTAACAGAGAGTGTATGTATGTATGTATGTATGTATGTATGTATGTATGTATGTATGTATGTATTATGTAAATAAAAAAGGTAATATTTAAGTCTTAAATGTATATTTCTTTACTGGATGCATATTTAACTAATAATGAAATGTGAAAGCTATTTGGATAGTAGCTCAATAAATGCTTATTTTATTCTTAGTCCCAAGTATTTTTTACAAATTAAAAACACCTTCAAAGATTGGTATTTGCAAAACTAAATATTTATAAACTTTGCAAAATGGAAGATTTCTTCATAAAATACCATTTTAGGTGTTGCTTATGTTCCAGAACAATAAAACTGTAATGAGTAACCATTTTATCCACCATTTTCAGATTTATATTTAAATAATAGTTTTACTTAACTTATCAAGACATCTTGTTCTTTTAGAACTATTCCCATATGGTACCTTGATTTGATATATCTGAGACACAAATCATGTGCACAACATAAGAGAAAACAAAATTCACCCGGCCTTTTCAGTGAACTGCTTTGAGACAGGTGATAAAATTTTCATTGGAGCTTTTAGCAAAATATGAATGACCTCCCATCACATAAACTAAAAGATGCCCACATTTTTTTGAAAAACAAATGGACAAAGTGATCATCCATCAAAATGCACAATTTCAGACAAGTTCATGGATACAAAAGTAACTGAGGAGCAGATTGAATTTCCAAATGTATGTTTCACTTCAGTAACAATTTAAAGTTTATTACGGTCTTGACATGCAGTATAGGACAATTGGGCATTTTTCCACATTTGTTCAAGATTGGTGGATGTACACTGATGGAGTCAGCTGCTGTATACCTATTAATTAACAGTGGCCTTGGAGAAGCACTTGCATGTTTAATTTTCACATAACAACAAATACAGCTGAAAGAAGGACACAAAGCCTCCTGCAGTGGAACAAATAACCATGAGATTTCCTTCAAAAAAAGAAAAAAACATCACAAAAAACTGCTGGTGGAGTGTTCCAGCCATGTAATTTACAGCAACCAGTGAACATTTCACCAAGAGCAAGATGCTATATGTGAGCCAAAGCAGTTGGTTTTCAGCATCAGTTCTACTGAACTTTACGTGACTTGCTCAATATTCTGAAGTTAATGGAGGCATGAAAGAAACCCCCAGCTGGGCTTCCCCCAGGGAAACAATGATGTCACTGGTTAATCCTTTCAATCTGGAAGCCCCTTGGTGCTGCTGAAATGAATACAACAACAAATATTCTGAAAAACTGAAAATTTCTGTAGCAAATGGCACTCAATTAATAATAACTTCAGAACGATGACTACGTTTTTGAGAATTATGGATTTAAGCAATATACCGAGATTTCTCAAGTTTGAAAGCATGGGCCCATGCAGTGACAAGAGTGAAATAATAGAATGAACATTTAAAAATAATTTGGAATAAAAGTCAGTAAATCATACACAAGAAGATCTATACAGTAGACCTATTATTTTGCTACAGAATCCTACATTTAGCCTGTTGCATTTTCATTCATTAAAGTGTATATTTTCATGTTAATTGAAAGTTGAATAATCCTTACAGTGATTTCTAGTTTTCAGAAACCCATAGAAATGGGGAAGGGTTAATTTATTTTCACCCATTCCGAACTACCCCTGATCATCAGAAAAGTCTCATTGGGTTGTGCTTGAAAAACACATTAATTGTGAGAGCTGTTTTCAGCAATGCATGTCATTTAGAATTTCCCAGGCTGATGGGTCATCGTTACAAAATGTCATGCCTAGTTACCTCTGTCCAATACTATTATGTGACATGGCTGATCGTATTGCTTCAGCCTAAAGAAAGTAAAAAACAAGTGCATTAAATTTTCAGAAATCTCTAGTTAACAGTTTCAGAAAAACAAATTACTCCTAAATACTATCCTTGCTTATAAAGAGGAAAATACATGCTGTGCAGAGAACAAGATGTGAACAATATTTATTTCCAAGACTACTGAAAGCAGCATGTCCTGCTGTGTTTGTCAGGTGGAAGTTAACTATAGAAAAAAGCTACAGAAAGAAATCACCATTAGGATATTAGTGGAGGAATAGCTACAAGCATGTGGAAATTAAGGATACTTAAGCCCATGTCACACTACACCAACGGATGCAAAGAGGATGTAAAATGGAGAAAAACGCTTGCCATCTGTTGGAAAACGCGATGCATCCATTGTGTACTCACTACATACGTCTTTCATATACTCTACCCATCAAAAATCCGTCTATTGCTATTTCATCCACTCAAAAAGTTTTGAGCTGCACAAAACTTTTTGAGTGGATGAATTTTCCGCCGCATACGATCTACATCCACGACACATATGGGCAACAAATGTTCTATGTCCGTTGTCATCCGTTAAACGTCCACTGTATCCTCTCGGCATCCTCTGGGCATTCATGCAACTCACATCCGCTCCAGCGGAAAACGGACACAGGGAGGAAGTGAAAGGTATGCGGAATGTCCACACAGCGTTAGTAGCATGGAGATAGAAAGGATGAAAGCGGATGCAGCTTGGATATAAAGCATTAAAACGGACAAAACGTTTGTATATGGGACGTATCTCGGATATTTAGGATGTCTGGAGGATGTCTAGAGTATGTGGAAGGACACCTAGTGGAAAACTGACATTTCCAATAAAAAGGGGGAGGAAATCACCTGGATCTCACTATCAGTCCAGCAGCCCTGGTGTTCAGCCTTGTTCTTACTCTTCCACATCATCCATTGATCTCCACCATGGATCATCGCACACTCATTTTGGTAGCCGCGATCATTCAACACCAGAACCAAGCCCTGTTCAGCCTGTTTCACCTTTTCTATGCAAGGAGAAGAAGGAGATGTCCAAGAGCTTTGTGGGTCCAATGATGGATCAGGAGAAGAGCAGAATTTGGACTGTATGACAAGCTGATGGTGGAGCTGAGGAATGAAGACACTCGTGCATTCCAGGACTTCATGAGGATGTCACCAGCTATGTTTGACCAAGTTGTGGAGCGTCTGAGACCCAGGTTGACCAAGGCAAACACCATCTTCCATTTGAGCCTGGACCCTGGACTGAAGGTGGCACTGACTCTGCGCCACCTGGCCTCTGGGACTACATACATAAACATGCAGTGTGCCTGGAGGGTGCCACACAACAGCATCAGCAAAGTGGTCAGAGAAGTGGTGCAGGCCATCATTGAAGAATACCTGGAGGAACTCCTCCAGTGTCCTACCACTGAAGAAGGCTGGAGGAAAGTTGCAGAGCAGCGGTATCACAGGTGGAACTTTCCCCACACCGTTGGAGCCATAGATGGGAAGCACATGGCCTGCAAAGCTCCCGCCAACTCAGGGTCCAATTATTACAACTACAAGGGCTTCTTCAGTATCATCCTCTTTGCCATGGTTGATACTGACTACAAGTTCATGTACATCGATGTTTCAAACAACGGGTCAGCTTCAGATGCTCAGATATACAATGCCAGTGACCTCAAGGATGGGCTGGAATGCAACCTCATCATGGGTTTTCCAGATCCAGAACCCCTACCCAACAACACACAAGATGTGCCCTCCTTCATCGTGGGTGATGACTCCTTCTCCCTCAGAACCTACCTCATGAAGCCCTACACTTCAAGATACCTCACCCATGAAGAGAGGATCTTCAACTACAGGCTGTCCAGGGCAAGACAGGTGGTGGATAACGCCTTTAGCATCCTGGCCAACAGGTTCCAGGTACTTCTCACCACCATGCAGCATCGCCCACAGACTGTGAGGAGCATCATGGAAGCTTACTGCATCCTGCACAATCTCATGTGCACCCGCTACCCAGTGTTGCAGAACAGGCTTGTGGACCGTCAACAAGGCAATGGGGACATGGAGCCTGGTGAATGGAGGCAAGGTCAAAACCTGATAGACACTGTGGATGTGCAAGGCCCCAACAGAGCTTCACATGAAGGGAAGAAGCAGTGCAACCTCCTGAAACAGTGGTGCAACTCCCCAGCTGGAGCAGTGGAGTGGCAAGACAGGATGGTAGATGCTTAATGGATGCTTCCTTGAGCCCGTCTCATAACACTGATGAGATTGTGCCATGTATGTTGAGTGGCCCTACAATGAACAGGGATTAATAAAGAGCTTTGTTTATGTTGAAATGTGTTGATGAATGATTAAATTGTTATTGATAAAAAAGGGCCATATGTGTGGCTGCTGGGAGGGTGGACCATACAGTTCTACTATGGTTGCACTGTCCCACAGCTATCCTTACCCGTCCCACAACTATCCTTACCCATTCCACAACTATCCTTACCCATCCCACAGCTATCCTTACCCATCCCACAGCTATCCTTACCTATCCCACAACCATGCAAAGGCTTAACCATTTTTTCAAAGTTTTCATCAACACTTTATTCAGTAAAAAAAAATGAACCAAGTGTGTGAAGCAAAGATAACCTTAAGTATAACTGTCTTAAGTAAACTGTATGACTTTATTAAAAAGCAAAATGACCCAATTAAAGTGTCTTAAGCAAAGATAAAGTGAACAGGTAACAACTCAGTCTCTGGCACTCTTCTCAGTCACTCTGAGGCATGTCCATGGTCTCAGATGTAAAGCGGCCAGGGACTGTGGAGGTGGCTGTGGCTGGAGTGCTGGTCTGAGGCACCATTGGGGTGCCTGGCCCCAAGAGTACAACAGGAGATGGTGTCGGCAGGAAGCTCTCAGAGAGCTGACTCAGTCCCGTGAGGTTGAGAGGCCCTTCATCAAGGAATGGGATGTCAGGCCAAAGACTGATGACAGATTGTCTGTTGAGGGGCTTGGGTGTGGGGTGAAGGAAGGAGGAGTGTAGTGGGGCTGTCTGGTCTGCAGCTGGGTCAGGTGAGGCGTCTGTGGCATCTGTGGCATCCGTGAAACCTGGGCCTGGACTGGGAAGGGCTGCCTCTTCTATGGGAAGTCCTGGTAGTGGTAGCCTTGGTAGGTGAGGGGCTGTTGAAATCTGTGGAAGGGCTGTGACATTGACTGGGGTGGAGGAGCAGACCAGGAGTGGGTAGGAGCAGGTTCAGCTGGGCCTGGAGGGTGGTGCAGAAGAACTGTGATCCTCTCCTTCATCACCTGGTACTGGGCCTTGGGCATGTCCATGAGGGTCTGGCTCACGTAGGTGATGAAGGGCTTGCGGTTCAAGGATGGTATGTCGAAGTGGGCCAGCTGAGAGAGAAGATCTGTGCTGGCTTTGATTGGGTCCCTGATCTCCAAGAGGACAGTGTGGCTCTGTCCCTCCAGTCTGCCTCTCTGCCTGCTTTCTGTGGAGGTGGAGCTGGGGGTGGGTGTGATTTGGTCTCTGGTGGCTGCTTCTTCTTGCTCCATCTGAGACAGGGGATCATCCACATCCTCCAGCATGGGGAGTGCAGCTGTTGGGGGGGTCTCTGTTGTGGGGCCCTCCAAAGACACCTGCCTGGACAGGGTAGCTGTCTCCTGGCTGGAAGAGGAGTGGCTCTCTATGGGCTGTCTGAGGGAGAGGGTTGACAGAGGGGCTGCTCCTCGGTGGTGGATCTCACCCTCCAGGAAGCTGCACTTGGCCATGACATAGGTCTCCTGGTCAGTGAGCTTGACAGCGGCCTGCCTGGATTTCTTCAGGTGCAGCTTGCCATACCAGGTGTGCATGTGCTTCCATACCCCAGGAGGACATCTGAAGTGTAGCTCAGGCTCTCCACCTTCTCTCTCCAAGCTGCCTGCTTTCTCTTGGTGTCGCGATAGAGCCTGTGGCCCTTCCTCCACAGGTACTCGTTCTCCCTCAGCCATTCCAGCTCCTCCCCCTCATGGTCCTCGGAAATGGAGTACTGTTTCCTCTCTCCCTTCTCCTTCCGTTGCCTCTTCCTCCCTCTGGCAGGGGCTTCAGGGCCTTCAGCAGCAGGGCATTGAGAGCCTTGGGGCTGGTCCACCACAGCAGCAGCAGCAGGAGAAGCACCAGCAGCAGCAGGAGAAGCACCACCAGCAGCAGGAGAAGCACCAGCAGCAGCAGGAGAAGCACCAGCAGCACCACTAGCACCAGCAGGAGAAGCACCAGCAGCACCAGCAGGAGAAGCACCAGCAGCAGCAACACCAGGAACACCAGCAGCAGCAGCCGAAGCACCAGCAGCTTCAGAGTCAGCGCCAGGGGGTGGGATGGTGGTTCTGTCCTTCTTGCCAGGTCTGGCAGGAGTAGGCACAGGCTTCCTCTTCTTCCCCAAGGTGTTCTCTCAAGATGTCTCTGGCAGCAGGTCTTTCCTCTGAATGTTGACTGCTTGCGAGCTGCATCCTTTTATATCCACGGACCTGACACAATTCATCCTCCCCGCAGGCACAGTGAACACTTTGCATCCGCTATGCATCCGTTACACATCTGCTATGCATCCTATAGGTGCCCATGATGCATCCGCGTTATCCGCTACACATCCGCTCCTTTTGCTCCACGTCCGCTTTGCTATTTTCCCCTGAAACCCCTGCGGATGTGTCATCCGCTTCCATCCGCTTTCATCCGCTAGGCTTCCTACAAACATTCACTTTATATCCCCGCTACATCCTCCCCACGTCCATTCCTTTCTGTTGTTTTCTGTTCTGTTTATGCAAATTTGGGGCACTTTTTGGAGCAGATAACAATGAATGGAGCCACCACCAAAATTTTGCTTATCCGCTGTGTCCTTTTTGCATACATTTTGCATCCGTCGGCCAGTTTGACCTAGCCTTTAGCAATTGCTTTCTTTCCACTTGTCAGTAGGTAGAGTTGACTAATCCATTATGTTAAGTAAGATGCAGAGGAAGATATTGGCCAAATTGTACTCCCCTGAGGTGGTATAACTATCTGAAAGTTTCCAGTTTATTTTATTTTTATTTTATTTGGTTTGTCAATTGCTTACAAGGTAATAGATATAAGTAAAAACATAGTTATGAATACATGGATACATATAAAAAAAATACAAGAAACAATAAGACGGGGACAGTAGGCATGAATGGTGCACTTATGCACTCCCCCTACAGCCCTCTTAAGAAAGGGGTGAGGTCAAAAGTAGAAACTCCAAGGTTAAAGTTTTGGGGATTTGGGAAAGAAACCACAGAGTCAGGTAGAGTATTCCAGACATTGATTACTCTGTTGCTGAAGTCGTATTTCCTGCAGTCGAGTTTGGTGCAATTAACCTTGAGTTTGTATCTATTGTGTGCTCTTGGGTTGTTATGGTTGAAGCTGAAGTATTCATTGACAGGTAGGACATTGCAATGTATGATTTTATATACAATAATTAGATCAAACTGAGGGCAGCGTAGTTCTAGATTTTCTAGGTCTAGAATTTCAAGTTTGGTGGCATAAGGTATTCTGCAACGAATAGAGGAGTGGACAACTCTTCTTCTGAAATATTTCTGGACTTTCTCAACTGTGTTCATATCAGATAAATAATGTGGGTTCCAGACTGATGACCTGTATTCAAGTATTGGTCAAGCAAATGTTTTGTATGCTCTAGTTAGAAGTGTAATTTTACCAGAGAAAAAGCTATGTAAGATTAAGCTATGTAAGATTAAGATTAACAACTCTTCATGTCTTTTTGGCTATGTAATTACAGTGGGCTCTAGCACTTAGATAATTAGAGATGAGTAGTCCAAGATCCTTGACAGAGTCTGTATCATCAAAAAGGTTTGTATTTGTTGATATACATTCACCCTGTATTTTATTTTCTGATTTTTTTTTGCCAATACATAAGACAGAGCATTTATTTGTTGAGATTTGAAGTTGCCATTTGTTTGACCATTCTGATACATAGTCAAGGTCTTTTTGAAGGGTAGCAGTAGTGTCTGTGGTGTTGAATAGCTTTACATCATCAGTGAAGAAAACGCAGTTGCTCTTAATATGATCACAGAGGTCATTTATGTAGAGTATGAAGAGAACTGGTCCTAGAACACTGCGTTGGGGTACACCACTATTGACAGGTACAGAATTTGATAGGACACTCCCAATTTTGACCACTTGTTGTCTGTTTGACACGAATGCTTCTATCCAGTTATGCAGGTGTACAAAAATACTGTAAGATTTCAGTTTTAGGAGTAGTTTGTCGTGTACCATTGAATCAAAGGCTTTACAGAAGTCTATGTAGATTGCATCTATTGCTTTGCCCTGATCAAGTTGTGTCGACCATGTGTTTTTGCAGTGTAAGAGTTGCAGGTTGCAAGATAGTTTTTTTCTGAAACCAAATTGTTTATTGGAGAGTAGGTTGCTTGTCTCTAAGTGTTGGATAATGAATTGGTTAATAATTGATTCCATGACTTTACAGGTGATGCAGCATAAAGAGATTGGTCTGTAATTTTCAACTAGGCTAGGCTCTCCCTTTTTGAAGATGGGCATGACCGTGGCTTGTGACCATAGTTTTGGCAAGGAGCTGGTCCTGAACGATTTTTCAAAGATTACGCTTAGAGGTTCAGCTTTGGCAGTGGATAGCTCTTTTAAGAAGTAGGCACATATTTCATCTGGTCCAACAGATAGAGATGGTTTCAGATTGTGTAGTGCTTTTTCAACATTGTCTTCTGGAAAATCAATACGTATTAGATGTTGTCTGTGTTTCCACTAGGAAATACTGGGCATGATCCATTGCTGTTTACAAATACTGAGCCAAAGAATGTGTTAAAGAGGTTGGCTTTAATGGTGTCATCATTGCAGTCTTTACCATTAGGTCCTTTCAGGGGTGGGATGGACTTTGATTCTTTTTGTTTGTTGTTTACAAAATTGTAGAAAGCGTGGGTGGAATTGGTATGTAGAAGGTTTTCCTCTTGTTTAATGTGATAATTGGTGCATTCAGTCTTTATCTGGTGACATAAATTTTTGTATCGGCTTCTGAAGTTGGCAACGTGACCAGATTTGTTTTTTAATGGTTTTCAACAGTATTGCATCCAGTGAACAGAAATTGCCAATCAAGGGATGACAGATGTCTATAAGATTATAGTTGCCTTTTTTGAAGTTATAATTGGGGATCACATCATTGTGTTGATTTTTGTGTGGATGTATGTTGAGACAAAAATCAATCATGCTGTGGTCACTGTTGGAAAAGACTTCTTTAATTTGTATCCCACAAATTGAATTCCAACTATTGCAGAAAATGAGATTGAGGCAGTTGTTAAGTCTAGTATTGTTGGTTACTGGTTGTTCCAGTCCCATATTTGTTACAGCATTGTAGAAGGTTGTGTGTATGGGTTCAATTTTACAGTCATTTAGGGCCCAGTTAAGGTGAGGTAGATTGAAGTCACCAAGAAAGATAAAAATGTTGTAGTTGATTTATTCTGCTATTCTAATTGTACTTTTCGGCCAGACACTGATTTCTTCTATATCCAAGGCAAAGGTGTTTTAGTTTACTTAGTCTGTGAAGCTAGATAGCCCTTCCAGTTTAGAAGGATTTAGCAGTTTGTCATGACTGTTGTTGTGACAATGTCATTTCATGTTTTTGAAACTTTGGCAGGGCTGAAGATGCAAATTAGACCCATGGAAATCTCACAATTTTTTAGCAAAGCTCCTCCCACCCACAGTCAATGCTATGAAGGCAAAAGCCAACAGTAAATACACATTGTGGTGAACTTCTGCCAATACTATTTCCTGATAATACAACATTGATTACAATTATTTTCTTACTAGAGATTTATAGCTTTTTGTAGTATCATCAAATTATCACTCCACTCACATAATAGTAAAGAAGAAGTGAAATGTTATATTGCCACAACAATGATTGGATCATGCTAGAAGACCTATACATAATTAGTGGGAAAACAGCCTCAGTAATTCATTCCAGAGTATCATAGAGTTGAAAAAAATGCAAAGCTTAAATACAGTTTCCTATGGATTCAGGAAATACACTGTTCCCATCATCATTTATAAGTAGCCTTCAAGGTCTGCTCAAAATCCTTTAATATAGGAATTTAACTATTACTTCATTAACTTTTAATGGCTAATAAAAATTGAAAGCAAATATTGTTCAAATAATAATAAAGCTAATCATGAAACCAACACAACATAGTATACAAATGTCAGATAACCAATGAATTCTTAAGCTCTCCCCTGAAAATGAAAAATAGAGAATAGCAAGGCCAGGAATGAAACAATAAAAAATGTTTCTAATACAATTAATATTAACAATCATATTGTTCACGTACTTTCTTCTGGCCATGATTCCTAAATTTTATAATATATAAATCTGATCATATCTACTGATATGATCAGTAGATCCTGGTGTTGTGTTTTGTTGTTACTTTTTCAAACAGAGTGTTAGCAGAAGGTTTAAACATAATGAAATCAATTTTCAATGAAAATCCTTTGCCATATTTGTAGTCAGGGTTCTTTTCCTATTCTGTTTAATCTAAAGGTGGTGATAAAAATTTTCAGTATACTTAAGATTAAGTTGGGAAAAATAGATAATTGTGTCATTTCTTTCAGTATTGTAAATCTTAAAACTTTAAAAACAGATAACTTCTGAGTTACAGAGAACAGAAAAATAAATGCAAGAAGTCAAAATAAATAGATAAAAATGGTCAAGTTGTTAAGGCACCAAACTAAAAATCAGAGCCTATGTGATCTAGTTTCACCTTAGGCAGGATAAGCAGCTCAGTGTCTTTGGGTCAGTTACTCTCTCTTTCAGCCTAATCCACCTCACAGGGTTATTATTGTGTTGTGGGAAAGAAGAAGCCAGAGACAAGCATCCGCAATCAACAATTTACTGTTAAGTACTGAATTCTGACTGCAACACAATGAGAGCTAATGGTTGGTGGGCTCCCTTATATAGCGGTTGCCTACCAATTAAGTAATGATATTTTTCCACACTACTAATGGCGGGCTATTCTGTGTCTGAGGCTGCGTGGACACAACCCCCCCCCCCCAACCATCCAGCTGGTACTCTAATACTTAACTATTATTCTATTATTACTTACTACTAACTAGTATATTTTATTAATGTTTAACTTATTACTTAATTAACTTATTACTATTATTATATCATAACTTTAACCACAGACATAGTCCTTCAAGTAGGCTTGTCATTTCTGGGATCAATTCAACCTGCGATCCTCCTGGACTCTGGAATGCTCATTGCACACATCAGTGTCTTTTTGTCAAATTTCAGAGTCACTGGATGTGTCCCTCAGGACTTCGCTGGTAAGGGGTTCACTACAAGTGATAATTCGGGAACTGCAATCTCTTTCTCCGGTAAGTCTCTCCTCGTCCCCTTGTGGTTCAGTGTCCTCCGATTCACCATTGGTCAGTCATGCCGGGTTTCTCCTCAGCTGGTTGATGTTTCTATACCAAACCTTACCATTGCTGAGCTCCACATGGTACAACTGGGACCCCATGACATCAAATATGTGGCCAGGTACCCAAATAGGTTTCCCTGCATAGTTCTTGGCATACACTCTGTTGAGGTAATTCCCCGTTAGGAGAATGAGCACAGACAGGGAGATGTATTTGAGAGTAGTGTTTGAATAATACACACACAGAACACAGATACACTGGACAGTAAATGTAGGTTTTTACTTCCAGAAATGTTAACAAAGTCCAAAATAGGCAGTCCAAAGTCATTCACAGGTAAATCAGTCAGTTTTCTCAATCTAGGGACAATCCAAATATCAAAGTCCAGTGTCAAAAAACAGTTCAGTAACAAACTTACATGAAATCCAGAAAATATCAGTCAATTAGGAAAAATGGAGCAATGGTAATACTTTCCAACATAAGGAAACAGAGGTACACTGTCTTCTGAGACTCAGACTAAGACTAAACAACCCAGGTTTCTGGCTCCATCTTATGCCCATTTGAGAAACCACACCCAATTGCATGCTCTTGAATTCACTTAAAGAGACAGTATTAAAATGTCTATCCTGGTTTATATATTTCTAACCGAAATACCCATTAGGTGACTTATATTCCTGACATTCTCCCCTATTGGGTAAAACAATATATACAACCTTACATTCTAAGTCCAGAATCTTCATAGCTAGCTTATGCTTTATGGAGCCTTGGGCCTTTGTAAAATGATCTGCTAGATTGTTTTCTGACATACAGTATTCTAGCTTAATCATTTTACCTTGCACACATTGTCTCACATTTAAATATCTTAAATCCGTGTGTTTCGTTCTTGTTTTAACAGCAATATTTGAAGCCATCTGTATTGCTGATTGGTTATCTTCATAAACAATAATAGGATCTTTTACATCAATTCTCATATCAATTAATAATTGCTGATACAAAACTAAATCTGTACATAATAAAGACAAACATGAGAATTCAGCCTCCACTGTTGACAAACTTAGATGTTCCTGTCTAATAGATCTCCATTCAATCAATGCTTTCCCCAATAATACTGCAGTAGCCAAAGTAGATTTTCGTATATTTATGTTTGTAGCAAAATCTGCATCAGCATATGCAGTTAAATTCAGTTCATCTTTAGGTTCCAAATACAATGCATAATGCATTGTTTGTTTCAGATATCTTAACACACGTTTAGCAACTTGCCAGTACCTTTCAGTGGACTCAGCGTTAAATCTCGCTAATTGATTAACACTGTCTGCAATATCTGGCCTTGACCAATTACTGAGATAAGATAAACTACCAATCAAGGACTGATAAATGTTCTTATCAAAAATAGGACTTTGAACATCACTATGGCTAAACTCCTGGCTCATTGGTGTCTTAGCCGGCTTACAAAGTTCCATTTTATAACTTTTTAGTAATTGGTTAATGTTCTATGCCTGTGAGATCTTGTATCTTTCCCTAGTTCTATCTATCTTTAAACCAAGTTTGATTTCTCCTAACTGTTTTATCTAAAATTTCTGTTCCAATAGTGAAATTATCTCAGTAGCTTCTTGTTCAGTTTTTGTGATTAATGCTATCTCATCAGTAAATAATAACAATAATGAAATTACACCATTACTTTCTCTTTTAAACAAACATGGATCAGCCATGCCAGCTACAAAGCCTATCTTAGTCAATTCTTTAACTATACATTGGTTCCACTCATATCCTGATTGCTTCAAACCATAAAGAGTCTTTTTCAATTTCCAGCAATCATTATCAGTATTATCATTTTTGAGACGTAAAAGTTTCTTTAAATATATAATGTGTTGCAACGGTGCACACAGACATGCTGCCTCTACATCCAAATGATTTATAATATATTTCTCCTTAGCTGCCCACACTAATGCTGCCCTTAATGTAGTAGCCTTCAGACTAGGTGCAAACACCTCATCATAGTCGTTTGCTGTCTGATTAAACTCTTGTGCTACTAACCTGGCTTTATGGGTAACAGTCCCATCTACACCTGTCTTCAGTTTATATATCCATTTACATCCTATGGCATGTTTACCTGGTGGTAACTTAACTGAATTCACTTGGCATACAACAAGCCTGATATCTATCAGGTGGTTGTGTTACTTGGGTTGAATGTCTTGGTAATAGGCTTCCTGGTAGACTTTCCTGTGCCACCTGCTCCTGTTCTTCTACCTCCTCCTGTGCCTGTTCTCCTACTTGCTCCTGTGCTTCCTCTTTAATGGCAATTTCTTGTTTACTGATATCATCTTTAGGGACTATTTGGGTGTCAATAATAATATCATTGCTGGATTCCTGTTCCAGTTTATCCCACTCAACATGCTCAAGAAATTTTGCACTAGCACTACAATAAACATGAACTGTGCCCTGATCCCAAAATCTAAATGATCTATGGTTGGCCTCATAACCCACAAAAAATAACTGCTTAACTCAATGTTGCCCTTTCAGTCTTACTTGTGAGGGAATATGCACCCATGCTGTAGCTCCAAATGTGTGTAAATAACTTAAATTTGGTTTTCTGCCATGCCAATGAGTGAATGGCAATTTTCCAGTTGTTGTATTTACCACATTGTTTAGTACATGGTTGCAACACATTATGGCTTCACCCCACAGTGTTTCAGGCAAACCTGAATCAGATAACATAGTGTGAGCCATGGCTTGTAATGTTTGCTCTCTTAGTTCTACAAATGAGTTATGTTGTGGTCTGTAAGGTGCAGAACATTTATGCTCAACAGCAGCCAATTTCAACATAGTTTGGAATCTTTTGTTAACAAATTCAGTCCCATTATCAGTAACTAAAGTAATTACTTTACTTTTCATTTTTCTCTTAGCAAACCTTAGCCAGTTAAAGAAATGTTGGAATGTTTCTGTTTTGTTTTTCATAAGATAGCAGAAACTATATCGTGAGTAATGGTCCATAATACTCAAAATATAACAGGCACCTCCTAAACTTGGTTTCTTAGGACCAGTTATACCTTACTTTTATCTTGGCTACAAGCAATACAGTATAAATACTTGCTCCAGGGTTTCAATTTTACTCCCTCTGACAATTTAACAGTTTGTTTGAGCATTTTGAAATTAATGTGTCCTAGACGTCTATGTAGTAAATGTGGCTTAACATCGTTATAAACTGAGTTAGCCATCTTCAACTGGTCAACATGTAACACATACAAATCATTTGCTAATGTAGCAGTAACACTTTTACCTTCTTTCTCTATTATACAGTTCCCCTATAGGTTACTACATAACCAAGATTAACTAAAGCTCTGACTTATAACAAATTAAATTTTAGTTTAGGTACATATAACATAGTTAAATATTCGTTTATACAAGAACAATATGCAGTACCTTTATCTGATGCATTAATCTTCCATCCATTTGCCAATGATACATGTTGTTTACTCATGGACATTTTTACAAACCTTTTTCTATCTTTAGTAATGCATTGTGATGCTCCACTATCAACAACCCACAAATCATTGTTTACAGTTGAATTGCTAGACATAGCTAAACTAACATTCTTCTTAGCCTTCCGGTGTTTACTAGTATTCTGTTGTTTTCCCTTCTTACAGAATCTAGCTATATGTCCCCTAACCTCACAAGAAAAATATTTCCAAACAGTATAGGCAGTTGAAGACAAATCCTCTTCTTGTGGTTGTTCCTTTCTCAGTTGGTCCCTATCCAGTCATCTTCTTGCTTCTTCTAACAATCTTCCAGTTATGTCAGTCAATGTCAGTTTATCTCTTGGCAGTAATTCCAGTGAAGATACATAATCATCATAACTTTCATCCAATGAGGAAAGAATGATATAAACTTGATGCAACTCTGAAAATATTAGTTCTTTTTCATGTAGCTCTTGAAAAGTTCTTTTCATGAAGTTTAAATGAGCTAACATATCTCCACCTCACAGCAGACTCTTCTCCATGAATATAGACTAGCTGCTAGTCACTCAGTGTTAGTCCAATTATACAAAGAGCTCGTTCATTGTTCTGTTTAAAGTCAGCAATCTTCTTGGCATCATCTTCATTTTCTGGATCTCAAGCATTTACATCCAGTGGATATTGAACTACAGTTCACAAATCTTCTTTACACAGAAGTAGACTGCACTTCATAGACCAGGAAACATTGTTTGTTCCATCTAACTGGGTTATCAGTGATAGACTTGTTGAAGTGACTTGTGCCTTCTTTGACAGGATAGTAAACTACAGTTAAACAGGACACAGCTGTCTGTATACAGTACTGTGTATTCACACTAACTCTCAGTTATCTGAGCCTGGTATGGCCAGGGCCCATGACCAGTGTTGAGGTAATTCCCCATTAGGAAAATGAGCACATACAGGGAGACGTATTTGAGAGTAGTGTTTGAATAATAAACACACAGAACACAGATACACTGGACAGTAAATGTAGGTTTTTACTTCCAGAAATATTAAACAAAGTCCAAGATAGGCAGTCCAAAGTCATTCACAGGTAAATCAGTCAATTTTTCAATCCAGGTATAATCCAAATGTCAAAGTCCAGTGTCAAAAAACAGTTCAGTGAGAAACTTACATGAAATCCAGAAAATATCAGTCAATTAGGAAAAATGGAGCAACGGCAATACTTTCCAACATAAGGAAACAGAGATGCACTCTCTTCTGAGACTCAGACTAAGACTAAACAACCCAGGTTTCTGGTTCCATCTTATGCCCATTTGAGAAACCACACCCAATTGCATGCTCTTGCATTCCCTTAAAGAGACAGTATTAAAATGTCTATCCTGGTTTATATATTTCTAACCCAAATAGCTGTTAGGTGACTCATATTCCTAACACACTCTTTCACCTTGTTGGAACTATCTAGTTGTTTCTTCCTCTCTTTGTTGATTGTCTACCCCATAGTCGGTATGCATCCTATCCAGCTGTGTTCTCAATCTTTTTCCCCATTAACAGATCTGCTGGGCTTCTGCCCGTAGCCATGCATGGGGTGATCTGCTGGGTTAATAAGTACCTCTGTAGCTCTTCTTGTGAATTGCCTTGTCCCATTCGGCCTCTTTTGTTGTGTAGACCATCATCTCTGCTTGACCATTTTCTTTGGGATGAAATGGAACAGTGAGTGCATGGCAGATACCCCTGTTAGCCCAGAATAGTTTGAATGGCCTGGTTGTTAACTGTGGTCCATTGTCAGAGACCAACACATCTGGCAGGCCATGGGTGATGAACAGTCTGTGTAATACATTGGTGATGGCATCTGTAGTGGTAGTGCTCATGACGGCCACTTCCAACCACTTGGAGTAGGCATCAATGATAATTAAAATGTATTTACTGTGAACTAGCCCAGCAAGTCAATGTGTAGTCTGGACCAGGGACCTCTTGGCATTTCCCATTCTTGTAGTAGTGTGATGTGGGGAGGTGACATTCACATATCTTCACATGGTTTGCAGCAGGCCACTGCCATTCAATGTCTTTATCCATGGATGGACACCACAGATAACTGCAAGCTAACTCCTTCATGCAGATCATCCTGGTATGGCCTTTGTATAGTTTCTGCAGCAACAAGTCTCACAGTTGGTGGGGTATCACTACGTGGCTCCCCTTCAGTAGGCAACCCTTCTGTACTGATAGTTTATGTTGCCTGGCTTTAAATGGCCTAAATGCCATACTTGTTGGATCTTTAGGCCACCCCCTCCACATACAGTTCAGTACCTGTACTATGGTTGGGTCTTTGGGTTTTTTGGCCACCTCGGGAGCGGTGATCAGTTCCATTTGTAGAGTCCCATCTAGTAGTATTGTCATGATGGGAGCAGGGTCTTCCACCTGTTGTCCTAACAAGCATCTACTCAGTGAGTCCACATTGCTTATGTTTGAGCCCGGACAGTTTATTGCATTGTACTGATAGGCTGCTAGGAATTCAGTCCACCAAATCATGCATGGAGACAGGATTTGTGGTGTTTGTCACCTGTGAAGAGGCCTAATAATGGTTTGTGGTCAGTTATAAGCTCAAACCTCTGCCCATACACATACTCTTGGAATCTTTTAATCCTTGCAACAGCAGCCAGAGCCTCTTTGTCAAGCTGGCTGTAATTTCTCTCTGACCCAGACAGCATTCTTGAAAAAAGTGTGATGGATGCCTCCATGCCGTTTGGGTACTTGTGGCTCAGGATGGCTCTGACTCCATATGGAGAGGCATCACAAATCAGGATTAGTGGTAGGGTCTCGTTGTACTGGACCATTACGCTGTTTGAAGTCAGCAAGTCTTTTAGCTGTTTGAAGCTAGTGCTTCCTTCTGATCCCAGGCCCATGGAGTTTTCTTGTTGAGTGAACAGTGTAATGATTCTGCAATGGATCCTTTCTGTCTCAGGAAAACACTGTGGAAGTTAAGGAGCCCCAGGAAGGCTTGGAGCTCCATTCTGTTCGTGAGTGTTGGAGGTTGTTTGATCTCCTGCGTCTTTTCCTTAGTGGGGTGTAGGCCGGCCATGTTGATAAGATATCCAAGGAATTCTACCTGTTCCATGGCAACCAGGCACTTTTCCTTTTTTACCTTAAGCCCTGCCTGTTGAACCTTCTTAAGTCCTGCTTGTAAAGGCTTGTAAATTCTAGTTTGTTTGCTTCTGAAATTAGGACATCTTAGAAATATGGGACAACTCCTGGTATTCCATGCAGCATCCTTTCATCAGACTCTGGAAGAGTCCAAGGGCAACACTCACCCCAAACTACAGTTGTTTGAAATGGAATGCCCCCCCATCTGGGCCTCAGCTGTCTCATCATTGATGGGTAGTTCTGGTAAGCCTGGGTGATCGAATCTCATGAAAAAAATTCCACTTTCTAGTGAATGTAGCAGATGTTATACCACCAGGACAGGGTACACACTCTGTTGTAGCACTTTATTTATTGTTCACTTGTAGTCAGCACAAATGCATACTGACTCGTCAGGTTTCATGGGCATGATGATTGGGGTCTCCCACTGCGTGTGATCAACAGGTTCTAGGACTCCTTGCTGGACCAACTTGTCCAGCTGTTCATCAATCTTTGGTTTCAATGCAAATGGCACCAGTCTCCGTATCAGTCTAATGGGTGTCACTTGTGGGTCTATGCTGAAGGATATTGGCTTGCCCTTGTATTCCCCCAATGTACTGTCAAACACGTCTGCAAACTCTTTACTCAAGTCTTTAGCCATTGTTATAGTCGTTGCATGGATACCTGTGACTCTCAGCCCCAAGGATGCATATCAGTCTAGTCCTAAAAGGCTAGGCAAGGATCCCTTGTTGATGACTAATAGTAGATATCCAGCAAACTGGCCATACTTGACAAAGGATTTGGCACTGCCTGTGGTGGGGATGTTGTTTCTCTGATAGTCATGTTTCCAGACAGCCTCATGCAGCTGTCCCACTGTATGGACAGTTTGAGCTGCCTTTCTCTGTGTTTGGAGATGTGGCTTCTTGGAAAGCTGCACCGCAGACATGTGCTAGGTGTCCCTTTTTTCCACACCGCCTGCAGATTATGTTTTTATGTTGGCATGATGCTCTTGGGTGGCTTCCCCACAACCCATGCATTGCGCTGTCTTACACTCCCCATCTTTGTCACGCCTGGGGGAGGTGCCGCTCTCATTTTGTGCACATCTACCTCACTATTGTCTGCATCCTTATCTCCCCTTATGTTCTCGGTTTCCTCACAATGGACCATGGTCTTAGGCTGTTTGACTTTCACATTTGGATTTCTTCTGTGGAACTTCCAGACTGTTCTGAGGTGATGGCCTCATCTAGGGCTTCCTTTAGTGTGAGGGTGGCCCTGGCAAGTAGATGTTTTTGTAGCCTGATGTCTCGGATGCCACTCACTAACCGGTCTTGGAGGGTCTCATCCAGATTTACAATACAAGGCAGAGTTTTGGAGTGCAGACATATAGTGACTTATGGACTCACCCTCTGCTTGGTCCTGCCAGTAAAATGTGTGCTGCCTTCCAATGCAGAAAGGTTTGGAAGCATAGTGCTGGGTCAGTTTCTGTATTAACATGGCCCATGGGACTAACTGCAGGGGATCTGGAGTGATGTTGGCGTGAGCCATCTCAAAGACTTCCCTGCCATAGTTGTTAAGGAAGATTTCTCTCTTTTGGTTGTCTGTAATGTTGGTAAGCTCATCTGCCTCTAAATTGCAGTCAAATTATACTAAATAAGATTCCCAAGTTTCTAACTCGAAGTCAAAAGGGGTGAACTTCTGAGTATTCACCATTTTTTCTGTCTTTTCTATCTTGTGAGGCCTGGTCTACTTGGATGACTTGGGTGGCCAAGTCTACTTGGATGACGTGAGCAGCCTGGACTATTTGGATGACTGGGGCAACCTGGTCTACTTGTAGTGAAACTGTTGGCATGCTCAAACTCACATGGTTTTGCCTGAACGTCTGCGGTTTGTCATCTCTCTGATCAGTGGCGGTGATTACTTCCTCAGCTGGCCCTCCTGTGGTGTGACAGCTTCAGAAGGTCCCCAGCTCTTTAATTGACAGTGCTCCTGCTGCTCTCTCTTTGCAAGCTCTTCCTGTGGATTCCAGCTACATCTGAGGCACAAAACAGTGCTGATCAGCTGGCTGTCAGGTTCTGCAGACAGCAGGATCCAGCTGGCTCTCCAGCAATCCCACCTTTATCGCCAGTTATTGTGTCATGGGAAAGAAGAAGCCAGAGACAAGGATCCACAATCAACATTTACTGGTAAGTACTCAATTCCAACTGGAACACAATGAGGGCTAACATCTGGTGGGCTCCCTTATATAGCGGTTGCCTCTCATGCCATTAGCCAATTAAGTAACTGTATTTTTCTATGCGACTAAGTGTGGGCTATTCTTTGTCTGTGGCTGCGAGGACACAACAGTTATTGTGGGAAAAATTGGAAGAGGAAGGAATATTAAGTATGTTTTCTGCCTTGATATATTTGTAAAAATAATAAAGATGGGTAAAAATTAAAAAATCTAAATTAAAAAATCTTATTCATTCGACAAGTTAACAAAACTTAAACAGATTTGTCTTGATATAGATCTGATGTAATCACATTGTTCACCATATACTGTATGAATGTTGGAAAATTGAACTATATTTTCTTTAACATGCCAGGCTGGCAGATAAGAAGGTATCTTCTGGATTGGGTCCCTCAAGGAGGGATATGATTTGCCTCAAGAATGTGTGATTTGCAATATTTGTGTGAGCCTAAATGTAAAATTTGTGGCAAGTCAGTGGGAGCGCATAAAAAAGTATTTCTAAAGAAGCACATATGGACACCTATAAGTAACTCTAAAGCCATTCTGTTTTGTACAACAGTTGTATTGATATCAGTTGTTAAACTTCAAAGTTTTTTTCCAGTTAATCAACACAGCCTACCTGTTCTGATGCTTGAAGCCTCTTATGAACAAATCAGAAAAACAAACAGACAAATCAGATCTTGCTTTCAGTTGTAGATCTGCAAATTAGCATTTCCTTTAATAAACCAATAAAGTTAGTGTATCTATTTCTGTGATTGTAGCCTTATGTGTAATTGCATATCTCTTAGCTTTCTGACCATTTCTTAACTATAAATAGTAAAGCAAAATTGTACAGCCATGCCCCCATATTGTGTTCTGTATTATTATTATACATATTCTGTCTAACCACAGGTGGTAAACTCACAGCATCATGTTGCCATCACATTTTCATGACATTTTTCCCTTCATGGAGCTGGGGTGGAGGTGGCCTACACATGATGCATCTGCCCCTTGGGTCTCCAGTTTGACACCCCATGTTTAACCCTAGCAATAAGTTATACTGAAGAGTATCAGTGTTTATGGTATCAAACAGAATTACAGAAAAACTGATCACAAGATCAGCTTTTGATTGATTTCTAAAAGTTGAATTCTCATTGCTATTGATTCTTTTTACACTCTATCTTAAATAATAGTCAAATCCTATTTTAAAAAGTCTAAAAATAGTGTAAATTTAGCTTTCAGATTAGTTTTATTTAATGCTGTATTTATGTTTTCCTTCCTTAAGAAAACGAACAACAGAATAAAATTTGCCACTCACTGTAAATTTTATTTTCTCACTCAAAGGAAGTTGCCACATTAAAGGTGAGTCATTCTAAAAATTCAGTCATGTTTATTGTTGCTGGTTGGAAAACATGCTTGTAAAAGGCATCTAATTTTAACACCTTCTCAGCATCAGCACAAAGATAATAGGGTTATGTATATAACTCATGAACAAGTGAATGAAATGGACAAGATGAAAAATGAGATCTAAGTCCAAGTGATATCTAAGTCCAAGTGAGTAAATGTATGAGTGAAGGCATGGAATATTAGACTGATTTTAGGAAATATAAATGGAAGATTCTAAAAAAAATACAAGTTCAATTAGATTATACAGATAACAAAGAAGAGCTATGAAAATTGTTAAGGGACTAAACAAATTCCCCATGAGGAAAAGATTATAGCACCTAGGTCTTAATTTAAAGCAAAGATGGCTAAGTGGTAACATGGTAAAAATATATTAAATTATGCAATACATCAAAAAGATGGATAGAAAGAAGTTTTTCTTGCTCTGTCACCACTGTGGAAATGGTATGAATTATTCTATAATACTCCTGCTTTCTGTTAAAAATATTTTCTTTACTGTAACTGAAAATTACAGGCAAATATTGAATAATCATTTACTGTTGAATATCCTAAGTAAATATTTAAATTCAGGAGCTCGGGGGATGCCAAGGTAAATTCTCTGTTTCCCTTCCATCACCCCCCAAAAAACTAATTGATTACAATGATTGATTAATTATGTGCTATCAACTCATTGTTGACTCTTAACAACCACACAGATTTTTTTCTGTGATCTCAAGCAGTTTCTTTAAATCTTCCAATGGCGTACCTATCATCACTGTAATCAAGTCTATGCAATTGCTGTTATTCTCTTCCCTTTCTTTCCATCTTTCCTACCATGATAGACTTCTCCAGAGAGTTAGGTCATCACATAATGTGTCCAAAGTAGAATAATTTGACCCTGATCATTTGTACTTCAAATGAGAAATCTAGATTAATTGATTATCCATTTCTTTATTTTTTTGGCTATTAATGATATTCTTACTTCATAGATACATCATAAAGTATATTTTAATTGCTGTTGTTCTTTTACTATTCATAATTGTTTCTGTAAGGCAAACATTATCCAATACTTTAATATCTTCATTGTACATCCTAAGGCTGGTTGCTGTACTTTTTGTCATTTGTTTGATAACCTTTATATTTATTCTTAATCCTATATTTTCACTGTTCACTGACCTTCATTATTAGAGCTCCCAGATAATTTATATTGTCCGTTATCAAAGTAGTGTATTCAATACATCAGAAATTAATATTTGTTTCTCTGATTTTAAAATAACACTATCTGTCCACTAGCATTCTTATTATGTTAGTTTATATTTAGAAACTCTTTCTAAACTCCACATCCGCAAATTAGTTATTAAACAACTAATGGTTAATTCTTAAAGTTTGCAGATTTGTTCTAAAATATGAGACTGAGACCCAAAACTTGGCAGCAATAGGACCTCTTGGGACAACAATTGTGCTAGCAAGCTACATTAGTATTAAAACGTTTAGACTTGCAAAAGTCCATTTCATAAACTTCAAACCCTAAATAGTCACTTAATTTTATAATTGATTATGTACCATCAAGTCATTGTTAACTCTTAGCAGCCATTTAGATAATCCACCTGGAATATAATCATGTTGAGTATTTTACTTTTAGATTACTTTAGTTATGTTGAGTATTTTACTTATTTACTTACTTACTTACACAATCATGTTGAGTATTTTACTTATAGATTACTTTAGTTAGATGGGTTTAGCATATATATTCTACTTTTAATATCTGGCTATACATATCTATTGTACTGCAGCAAGTGTTATATGCACTCCTCTTGATGTCTTAACTATAATCCAGCTTTTCAGTCATTTTATTGTTTGTTCAAGAAAATGTCCAGACTTTCTTCTCTCCATCATAACTTCCTCTTCTTTTATGATGTTATTTGTTTAATATTCTAATTTGTGCATGTAATTAAAATAATGATATTTAATGATATTAGATGTCAGTCAACAGCTAATAATTTCTGTGTCTCTTTGCTGGCAACTAGTGGCCATCTTAGTCAATATTCACTAAGCCTATATATCATGCCTATCCACAGCTTCTTCTAACTGTTGCTCTATCCCCACCTATATTCATGGCTAGGGGTTTACTTGCTTGCAGGTGGGTTTGTGGGGAGCTGTTGGGTTTATTTTTATTTTTTGCTTGTTTTTGTTTTAAAAAGATTGTCCAGCTATCAGTGTTTCAATGCCATTCAGAATTGAAATCTTTGCACGCTCCAACAATCTCTTTCTTTCAATATGTATTTAATACTTTTTACATTAATTTTCTATCTCTTCCTTCTTAGTTCTTGTCTATATACTGAAGATACAGCATAACATACTCCCATAGTATGTAACACACACACTTCAAGAATATGCAAATAATACTAATAATACACCTTCCCAAGGCTCTGATTAATCAAAATATTTGCAGTGAAAAATTAACGTTCAGACATACTGTGCAGCGCATTTGGGAGAAATGAATTGGTTAGAGAAGATTTTAGATAATATAAATGGCTTCTAATTTTCAGTGTAAATAATAGGACCTAAAAGCAAGGTTGCGCCAAAGCATTATTGCTATCTCCTTGCATTTCATAGACAAAGCACTTGTTTATTAATCTGTAATGTGCATGATAGAATAGTATTCTCTATCACATATAGGAACAGCAAACAACTTTAGACGCCACAAAGATCACATTTCAAAAACATGTTTTTCAATATCTCCTTGTCTACCCTTTCCTGAGGCCCTCCCAGAATACCTCTCTTCCCAGGCAGCTGTTTGTGTTTCCTAATGGAAGATCAGAAATATAAAGATATATGTTTTATTTTGGCCCTGTTTTTGAATTATTTGGGGGCAGGGCAGTCTGTCATGTTCTAAAAATAAGTAGAGCCAGATCCTGTTCTGGGAGAAAACTCAAAAGTTTTAAGAGATGGGATGTTGCAGAGTCTAATGTTCCTGTTTCAATTTTTTTCCCCACCCTATATGTAGGTGGATCCCTCTACAAGCATACTTTGAACATATAAATATATGGCATTTCAAGCAAGGCAAAATGATGAAGGTTCACTTTCACTTTTATTTACAGCCAGAGACTGTGGATTAAAGCAGCATGTGGGGAATGTAGCTTATTCCTGAAATCTTCATTCTTTCCTGCTGTTCTTTTCACTATGTATTTTAGATGGTCGCATTGTGTCCATATATGAATATGTTGCGAAGATTTTGGAAATGGTCATAGTTTTATTTTGGGCATGTATTACAGTTTGGAGCACTGTTAAATATAAGAACATTGACTAATAAAGATATAACCACAGTCATCAATGAAAACTAATGAGCTTCTATATAAACTTAATGAAGGTAAGCACCTAACAAAAGTGCCAGTTTGAATATATTAAGAAAACTTATCAGTGAAAATGCTTGCTCAAATAGCTTTTCTTTTCCTTCTTTTCAAAGTAGCCACTTTGCCCTTAACTGTAAAATAGTTTTCATGAGAATACAGGTGAACTTTTGATTTTAAACAAGGTAGATGACACTGATATGTACTCTGTCTGCTGGCACTTGTCACTTGTATGAAGTTCAAGGCAAAATAATTGTGTCCTGCTCAACCTCTGTGTTTGAAGAAACACAAGAGAATTCACAAAGGTATACAGAACAAGTATGAGGTGATTCTTGTGAGATTAGTTGTCTAATCAGCTTAAAATGACACCAGACGTGTATTATGCTGCAGCTGTGAGGACAGCAGTTAGATACACTACCCAGCAGATAAAGTGATTTTCTCTTCCTGGCTTGGCAAGGTTTTATTTTCCATATAATCCATCAGAGTTTAATTTGCAATTTATTTTTAGGTAAGGAGCCAGTTCTCACTACACATTACCCTTCCTTAATGAGTTGTATTTGTTTAATGTTATTAGTGCTCTCATAATGAGGTGATGACAAAGTTTAGAGTATCTTGATGATCTCTTGATCTGTCTGATTTCTATGATATATCACATCTGTACATTTTCCTTTCATTATGAGAATTGCCAATTATGAAATATTGTAGGTAGCATTTAAGATAAAACTAGAACTTTTTTGACATCAATCACTCAGAAATCATACTTGAACATTACATTGCTCACATTATATATATATATATACATATATAGAGAGATAGAAAGATCTCCATGCCACAAGCCAGGCAAACACCTGAGCAAAAACAGACTCCCTCTGATAGCTCCAACCTAACCCCCCCACCAGGCACCCAGGTGAAACCCAGCTTGCTAATGAAGAGCAGCCGTCCCTTCACACGGAGCCAAGCTGCAATAAAAGCCTCCAACACAAGAACAGAGTGTTGCCAGCCAATCAAAGCCACAAAACAGACAGAAGAAACCAGAAACACCAATCAATCAAACTCCAAGTCCAATGAACACAGGTCCAGGCTCCCAACCAATCAGAATGGACCAGCCTCAAATTTAAAACCAGGAGCTGGAAGACCCATATCCATACAGAAGCCTGAGGATGGCAGATGAGATTCTGCTGAAACGTTGCGACAACTTTAACAGAACTACAATGACGTGGGATAATACCCGAAGGAAGCTAAACAGCACACATGTAAGTACCCGCGAAAACCTAAGAAAACATATATAGAGAGAGATATATATATGTGCTGTTCAGCTTCCTTCGGGTATTATCCCACGTCATTGTAGTGCTTTGAAAGTTGTAGCAACCTTTCAGCAGAATCTCATCTGCCATCATCAGGCTTCTTTGTTGAGTTTGTATGTAGGTCAGGCTCTCACAGCTGTTGGTTTTAAATTTGAGGCTAGCCTATTGCTGTGCCAGGATGTTTCTTTCTACATCCTGATTGGTTGGGAGTCTTGGTCTGTGTTTATTGGACTTGGAGTTTGTTTGATTGGTGTTTCTGGTTTCTTCTGTCTGTTTTGTGGCTTTGATTGGCTGGCAACACTGTGTTTCTATATTGGAGGCTTTCAGTGCAGCTTGGCTTCGCATGAAAGGACGGCTATTATCTATTTGGAAGCTAGGTTTCCTCTGAGTGCCTGGATGGGGTGTGTTTGAGCTGGAGGTATCAGAGGGAGTCTGTTTGTGCCCAGGTGTTTGCCTGGCTTGTGGTGTGGAGATCTTTCTATTTGAGAGTGCAGGCTTCTAAATGATTGACAGTCTGGTGGAATCATCTCTTCTATTCATGCTTTCAGGTCTTTTTTCAATCTCTATGGCTTCTCTGATGATTCTGTAGCTGAGGTTTTCTATAGTGGCTAGGGTTTTGGTGCCATTGAAGTTGATGTTGTGACCTGTGGCTTTCATGTGTTGGACTAGTGAGGAGGTGTGTTCCAGCTTTTTTACTGCATTTTTGTGTTCATACAGGCAGGTACTTATTCTTCTATTGGTCTGTCCAATGTGTGTAGCCAGGCATGATGCACAGGGAACTTCGTATATGCCTTGGTTTTCCAGGTCAATTTTGTCTTTGGGGTTTTTAAGGAGGGCTGCTATTTTTTTGTCTGTTTTGAAGGCATGCCCTACATAAGAGGTACCACAGACAAAATCAGTAAGATACTACACAGGCATCACATCAAGACTGCCCGCGAAAACTTTAAAAAACACACACACACACACACACACATCTCTCTCTCTCTCTCTCTCTCTCTCTCTCTCTCTCTCTCTCTCTCTGAATATGTGTATGTATGTATGTATGTATTGTGTGTGTATATATATATATATATATATATATATATATATATATATATATATATATGTTTTTTTAAGTTATCGCGGGTACTTACATGTGTGCTGTTCAGCTTCCTTCGGGTATTATCCCACGTCATTGTAGTTCTGTTAAAGTTGTAGCAACGTTTCAGCAGAATCTCATCTGCCATCATCAGGCTTCTGTATGGATGTGGGTCTTACAGCTCCTGGTTTTTAAATTTGAGGCTGGTTCATTCTGATTGGCTGGGAGCCTGGACCTATTTCATTGGACTTGGAGTTTGATTGATTGGTGTTCCTGGTTTCT
>BLBF01000010.1:50021519-50051711 GCA_015471245.1 Laticauda colubrina | reverse complement strand
TTCTTGTGTTGGAGGCTTTCAGTGCAGCTTGGCTCCGTGTGAAAGGACGGCTGCTCTTCATTAGCAAGCTGCTATTCATTAGCAAGCTGGGTTTCACCTGGGTGCCTGGTGGGGGGGTGTTTGAATTGGAGCTATCACAGGGAGTCTGTTTTTGCCCAGGTGTTTGCCTGGCTTGTGGTGTGCGGATCTTTCTATTTGAGAGTGCAGGCTTCCAAATGATTGACAGTCTGGTGGAATCATCTCTTCTATTCATGCTGTCAGGTCTTTTTTCAATCTCTATGGCTTCTCTAATGATTCTGTGGTTGGGGTTTTCTATAGTGGCTAGGGTTTTAGTGCCATTGAAGTTGATGTTGTGAACTGTATATATGCTGACTGATATACACCATCACCCAAGGTCCTAGTCTAATAACCTAACCACTGTACAATACTGGCCAGTAGTTTGATATTGGCAAAAAAGATCTATAGTTTTTCTGACTGAGTGAATGGGCTCATGTTATTTGGGAAGTTATTATTTACAAAACTCTGGCAAAGAGCTTTCAGACTCATTTCAGCATATAGTATTTACTGGCTCACTTAACTTTGATAAAAAAGAGAACTAGAATTGAATTTTACCAACATACCAATGGCATCCTGGTATTATCACCTTATTGCATCTTACTTCCACACTCCAAGGGATATTAGCAAAAGCAGTTTGGTATATTAAATAGCCTGCCTGCAACTTCACTTTGAAATCATCTGCTCAGATATGAATTGAACAAATGGAGTGCTTTATCTATTATCCCTTAATATTAGACATTATTGATAGTGAGTCTGGCTGAATTGTACCTTCTCTTTCTTGACAACAGAGGCTAGCAGAAAGTGCTCAAAGCAGCTTTTGTACACAATATAGGTTGGAAACCAGACTGAAAAAGATTTAGTAAAGGAAAAGGCAGTGTATTTATCCTCCAGTTATTGAACTCTAACTTTGTTCAGTGTTAATCATTATATTCAGTTGAGAGATGATGGGATATGAAGCCTGATAAATTCTGATGGATTTTGTGTTCCCAATCCCTGATACAATAAATAGCATTATCTAAGTTGATTGATATTTTATGGGTAGTGTCTGCTCAGGCATCATCTCTCCAAAGCTGAGATCTGTGATAAACTTATTATTAAAATAATTATCTGGATTCATGAAAAGCTTCTGGTAAGGAGGGGACTAACAACAAAGTCACAGTCTCCTTTAATTAAGTGCAAATCACTGCCCAAACACAGCTGCTCATCATTTTCTAGTCAGAAATTATAAACCAGAATGCAGATGACCTGAGAAACCAAAATGTAGATTTGCATCCTTGATTTCATCAAGTCAAAGGTTTCTTCTGATCTTAAATACATCATTTACCAAAATACAGATAAAATCTGAAATACAATATGTCTATGTATGTGCTTCATTATTTATGATATTTTTAATAGCAGTCTTCCCAGGTTTTCAGCTCAGTTATCAGTTGTCCTCTGAATTCTTGGTTTCAGGAATTTGGGGGAAAAAAATCTCAAGATGGGCAGTGTTCCATCCAGAAAGAAGCGCGTGAGACCGGATTCCAAACAACAACTATTTATTAAACTCACAAGGCAAAAGTATACGGAACAACAGCCCAAGCCGCAGCAGCCCTTTTTATAGTGGCTTGCCTGCGGCTTCTGGCCAATGACACTCTTTTGACTGTTCCCGCCGTTTGGTGGGCTACTGGGATTGGTTCTTGAATAACGAATCTGTGAATGGCCTTTTCAGCGAATCAGAAAGAGGAACTTGGAACCTACCAAGTTCCATACAGAACAGGCAGTTCTTAGTCTCAGCTGTGGGAAAGCATCTAAAGTAGGGGAGTCAAAATCAAGGCCTGCAGGCTGGATTTGGCCCATAGGATGTTTCAATACAGACTATGGGACTGGACTGGAACTATCAAAGGACCATCCTGTAATACCAATGGTAGCTAAAACAGCCCTCACCTTGTTTTCAACCTCCATGGCCTCTTTAATGTCTGCTGAAACAGGAAAAATTGAAACTTGAAAGATTTAAGCTAAGCAATAATTCACAAAAAAATATCTTCTATTTTCCTTGAGAATTGTTTTAAATATGGTTACTTTTCATCATGTTTCATTTCATTATGATTGGCTTAAAGTAGCAATTTGTAGGATATATTTTGAAAAACATTCAATACTTTCCATTTCAGCCCAACTTGTGTGGTGCTGTATTTGTGATCTATTGGTCAGAAACTGCTTCATTAATGCGCAATGTTAATATTTATTTTTCCTAACCTGCAAATCGCTTCCCTCCATTGATTAAAAAATGAGCACTGGCACTCTTAAGCATGCCTGTAAGATTTACTACAAAACATACTCTAAACTGAATTTGTTAAATGAACTGAGCTGAACTCTGGATGAACATTTTCAGAGCACAGAGGCCCTTTTCCAGGAAATACATTAATAGTGGATGCCAGAGAGAGGCACACTTTGATAAGACAGGCTGGCTGATATTGCAGTCTAATCATATCGATTCTCAAATGAATGTGTGTATATTTATAGTCTCAAACCACTCAAAATATATGAATCCCTTTGGGCTTTTGCCATTCTGCTGAACAGATGCACTAAACTTTCTAAAGTCTCTCATTGTTTGTATTTACAAATTGTTCTTATATGAAAAAGGATGTATTTCTGGATTCTACAGACTGTAAAATGTTTTCCTGATATTAACAATAGATTTTAATTGGTTTTTTTAATGGATTCCAGTGAGGGTAGAAAAAGAGTAGAGTTTTTCTGTTTTGGGAGGACAGGGCTAAAAATAGAAGCCCTTTCCTTCCCTATGAGCAATTTCTGTTCTAAATGGCCCAACTAATTAGGATAAACATTTTTTACTTGTTATTTGACATACAGCATAAGGCATAAGCATACAGCATAAGGCAACTTTTTTTTTGTTTCTGATCTCTGGGAATCTGTTGTTGATGGCTGAATGTCAGAGCTTTATTCCACTAGAAAAAGGGTCAGGCTTTGAGATATTGGTGGACTGAGATCCTGGAATGAAATGTTAAAAGACATCTGGCAGAAAAATACTATATTCTACTATATTCTGATACATTTTGAAATTACCTTTTGGTGAAGCTTTTCAGTTTACATACATTTTTCCTAGTTATGCCACTTCCCATTTTGAAAAGGCCCAAATGGCAAAAGGTCCTGAATGGAAATACAAGAAAACAACAATTGAAGAAATGATTATAAAATGGAAAAAAATGCTTTTACATATAAAAACAATACAATGCTGCATCAGTTGACTCCATCCTTCCTCCCTCCCTCCTTCCCTCCCTCTCTCCCTCCCTCCTTTCTGGAAAAATTTGGTCTGGACAGGTGATGAATCTGCCTGTTTAGAATGCCATTTTTTTTCTAAATAGGTAATCTACACCAAACATACAACAGGGTTATTGATGACATTGGCACTCAGGAAGAAACAGAAAGTTCCATCCCTGCTTTGCAATGACATACTCTTTCCCTTTCTTTCATTTTTTTTTGTCTTTACAAATCTTTCATTGTTGAATTTTAGATTGTCAAACAGTATGTCTTGAGAAGGTAGTTTGAACTTTAGCAAACATTTGTTCCAATGCAAACAGTTCCTTCACATTCTTCAATCTTGAAAGATGTTGAAAAAGAAATGAAACAAAAAAAGTGATGAAACAGAGTTTTCAGTCTGACAAAATTCACATGCAAAGCATCTCATAAAGAAAAGTGCATGCTTATCTCAGTTCAATCAAAATATCCAATTAAAAGCTGGGATCTAACTCTGTGTCTTATGTAAAACTCTTAATGCATAGGACATCTTCGGTTTTCTGTAACTTTGGAAGTCTGCACAGTTTATGGGGGATTATGGTTAAATACCTACACTCACCCTCCTGGCAAGATGTACAACCACACTCCTGGGTGGTTTTTGAATTAGGACCAGTATCTTCTCTCCCCCTTTCCCAAAAATAAAAAAGAAAAGAAAAGATACTGCATAAAACTGTGTATAAGAATATTTTGATTTTAGATTTGTTTTTCTACTCTGCCTAAAGAACTCACATTGGGTAAGAAATCAAAGTAACCAGGCAAGAAAAGAAAGACTGAATGTCGGATATGATTTCTTGCAACTTCCTGATAAGAGGAGGCTTTTAAACCACACATTAATTCAGAACTATTAATATTTCTTGCTAGGTATTTGATAAAAAAAAACATATATTGCTGAATCCACATTTTCTGCAAACTCTGGTCCTTTAGTAGGATTTTTTTTGACAATGTAATTAGTCAGTATTCTTAAATCTGACAGAAGAATAAATCTGACAGAAGGTTCTCTGCCTCTGCATGTGTGAAGTGCACCTTTTACTTTGCAATTATTTTCTTTCCAAATGAATAACATTTGAACTGATATGCCTGTATTCTGAAAATGAACATCTTTCAATCAGATCTGCAGCTAATCTGGTTTTCTGAAAATAACAGGTAAATTGCCCTGGAACATTATGCAAGCCTCAGGTGGTAGAAGCTATCTGAATATCCTGCAGCTATTTATTAGATCTAAATGGAAAAAATGGCAACATATTAAAATTAAATCTTGATAGCTGTTTCCATAGCTGCAAATGAAGAGTACAAAAAATGGTCCTGATAATTCCAAGATTTCACTTTCAGCCTTTCTATGCCTGCATTAGGCGTGAACTGGGCTATTTGGTGCCAGGCTGCTATAAGGAAAATGCATTTACAGAACTTATTTTGAAACATTATAATGCTGTGAAGAATAATGAAAATGCCTCAATGTATTCAATTTACTGCCCTGAAGGTTTGATGCAACTGTCAAATAAGGGCTCTGGGTTTTGTTAAAATATGAAGAACAGTAGGTTCATAGGAAAACCTAGGGAAAGCAGATTTTGTTATTAGTCACTTCTTCTTTTAGGCATGATACATTGCCAGTTCCACAATATCATGACCTGAAATAATCAATAACATTACACAGTCACTCTCTTTCAGCCCATCTCATTTCCAGGGTTGTTGTGTGGAAAATAAAAGGAGGAAGGTATGTTGGCCATCTTAAGTCACTTATAAAAAGAAGGAAGGCAGGATACAAATTAAATAAATAAAATTATAATTCATAAATGGCATCCAGGTTCAATGAGATATCTGAGCAACATCAATAGAGCGCCAATATGATTCTGTTTATCAAGTGACATTCATTTTTATGTACTTTTAAAATTGTATTTATTTATAAACTTGCCATGTCAGTCAGGTTTATTCCATTGTTGTTGTTTTTTAAAAAACAATGTTTATCTTAAAACACTTTGAAGAGAAATGTTTAAAAATGTATTCATATGAAACTTGTAATTTGTACTGCTGAAAACTAGAGCAGTATATTGAAAGAGAACTTCAATTTAATCCCTGTAGATTTATTAATACTGCTAGAATCATAGTGTTAGGAGAGATCCTAAAGGTCATGTATTTGATGCTCTGCTTGATGCAAGATTCAATAAAACTTCTGACTGATTACCATCCAGCCTCTGAAGACTTTTAGCAAAAGAGAAGTCATCACTTCATGTGGCAGTCTGTTTCCTTGACTGATGGTTTATACAGTGACGAAATTCCTCCTGATGTCAAATCTAAACTTTCTTCACTATACTTTTAAGACTTCTTAGACTTCCTGCCATCTGGGATAATAAAGAATGTCCACTCTTTTGTAATGGAACATAATCAATCAATCAACCGAACCCAACCAATCTATCTCCCTTTTCCTGTGTGCAGTCCTTCAGTTATTTGAAGATTATTCTCATATCACACCTTAGTCATCTTTTTTGGCAAACAGAATACTGTCCTTCATTTTGCCCATAACTAGTCAGTTACTCCAAATAGGATCTAACTAGCGATAATTAATTAATTAGACTTGAACTCTTCCGTTCTAATAACTTACACAACATAGCATTTGCTTTTTCAGCAGCTACATCTAATAGACTTCAAGATGTTATAGCTGCTACTATCTTTCTATTTCTTTTATTCTTTTTATTGGCAAAATTCTGTAAAAGGCTTTTTTTCTTTATACAATTCTTCAATAATTTCTTCTAGATTGACCTATTTTCATAGTTTCTGATTAAAATGTAGTTGGATTTAAAATAGAATCATTAGATTGTTTCACTAGGGGGAAATCATACTGTATTTTGAAGCAATATATTTACTAACCATTTCAAAGAAATCCAATATTCTTGAATTTTTGAATGTAGAGATGTTTTTACTAATCTTACCTTGGAATCCTTTCTGGTTTCAAGGACATCTTTTAGCATCTGAGCTATTTTTTAACATCTTATTCTTCTTTATCTCTTTTTGTTTTTCATGTTTGCAAGAAAGTAATGATGAATTCTGTTAGTATTAATGTTCCACAAAGTCAACAATACAGGACTCACCACAGGAGATGTTATTGTTACCATCTTTTCCCTTGTCCACCCTTTTGAAGCATACTCTCAGCTCATATTTAATTTTTGACTGTTAAGAACATTCAGAACTCTTTCATATGTGCTATTTCCAAGCCAGGAGTTGCCTATTAAATTCCATCCTATTTATTTAACTTTCAAGCCTATCTAGATCTGCTTTGAATCTTTCTTCTTTCAAAGTATCAGACTCTCCTCACAGGTTTTTATCATATGCAAACTTGAAAAGTGTCCCGTCAAATCCCTTTTCTAACTCATTGATAAAAATGTTAAACAGCAAAGGGTTTGGGGCAGAATACTAGCACACTGCAAAATATTTTCCCTCAAACTGAAGTGGAGCTACAGTATTAATGAATACACTTTGAGGTGTCACCCAGTGGTGGAATTCAAATTTTTTTTTATACCAGTTTGGTGTGAACATGCGCTTTGCACGTGCAGCATTTGCAATTCACCTTCTGCTGTAAACTCTGTGTGTAAAACAGCTGGTGTGCAGCAATTGGCTGTGCTACCTGAAGCAGCTGAGGTTGAAAAGCAGGAAATAAAGGTAAGAATAGAACCGGGGCAGGCAGGCAGGCAGGCCCAGCAGCTGATCATTGGAGTGAACCAGTTTGCTCACAGATGAACCTTGAAGCTACCAGTTCAGCTGGACTGGGCCAAACCAGTAGAATACCACCACTGATGTTGACATTCCACAGACTGTGTATTAATCTAAGAGTGATATCAACATTATCATCATTAATCCATTTTATTAAGGAGACTATCATGAGAATCTTTGTGAAAGGCTTTGATGAAATCTATTCTACTTATTCTAGTGTTCTTCTGATTTACTAATCTAATAATTCTACCCGGAAAAATTGCTAATATCAATTAGCTAAGATAACCAATTATTTCCCACAACATTAGCAAAATGACACTATTAGATGTTTCCCCTATATTTTTTTTCCATATCCAATGCTATTTCTTGTATTGAATTAGTGCCAGAGAGGATATGGAAATTGTGAATTACTGATTGAGAACAGTAAGAGACTGAATGTAGATGAATTGCATGAAGCTAGAGCCAGATATAGGACTCTTGTTAATCAATTGATTGCCCACTGTAAGACTGGAAGAACGTCTAGTTCTCTCTCTCAAAAATTAAATGTACAGTTCTTGAATACAGTCTAACACCTTACAGGTCAATGCTAAAGTGTGATTAGCATTGTCTACTTTAATCAATTATTTTCCTTGGGAAGGAACCATATAATGTTTACCGTATGGCAGTATATTCTACATCAGGGCTGTCAAACTTGCGGCCAGATGCGCCACATGCTGGCCACACTCACGCCGTTTAGTGAAGGAGATAAAAGTTGTGATATGTCACATGATGCCACCAAGATGCTGTGAGTTTACAGCCTTGTTCTACATGAACATGTCTTCAAAAGAGTTTGGAAAGTACTGAAGTTGTGCAAAATTTCAATTTGGAGCTTTGATACAGAGCCATATTGTGCAAAACCTGAAATTAAATTTAGCTTGAATTAGTAGGTTGAATTGGATCATTGAATTGAAAAAGAAGTCTTTTTAATTAAAAAAAAAAGTTGAATCTATTTCATCAAATTTAAATCATGCTAAGTAGTGAAATTGGTTTGGTTCAATATTTCTACTTGGATTACAGTCAATCTGTGTACCCCTAAAAACTACCATTTGTGAAACTCTGAAACTAAGCTTATTTGATAAACTTTTACAAACCATATGACCTTGTCTAGAAGCCTATTTTGTACTTGCACCCTAGTTCAAAACCGTAGTTTTTATATGTATGTCCTTGATGTCTGAGATCAATATTTTTCAATTTATATATCCCAACACTATTCAAAAAAACATGAAACTGCAACAGAAACTTTTGCTGGTCAATATCCCATTAGAAATTATATATGATTACCATGTCAACTATTTAATGTCACTCACTAGTTTCCTTAGCATGCTAGCATTTGTTATTCATTTAATTATTCTTAAATAAAAATATACACAAAATACACATTTCTGTCAAATTTTTATTGATTACATATGTTTAAGGGATGTGATGGCTCAGTGGCTAAGATGCTGAGCTTGTTGATCAGAAAGGTTGACAGTTCGATGGGTCAAATCCCTAGCAGCTCGTAATGGAGTGAGTTCCCATTACTTGTCCCAGCTTCTGCCAACCTAGCAGTTTGAAAGCATGAAAAATGCAAGTAGAAAAATAGGGACCACTTTGGTGGGAAGGTAATAGTGTTCTGTGCACCTTCGGCATTTAATCATGCCAGCTACATGACCATGGAGACGTCTTTGGATAGCACTGGCTCTTTGGCTTTGTAATAAAGATGAGCACCACCCCCTAGAGTTGGAAATGAATAGCACGTATGTGTGAGCGGAAGCTTTACCTTTACTTATATATGTGTAAAACAATGCTAAAATATTAGATGGTCTTTTGTTTATTTTATTTTTTGTTATACATTAAAGGTTCAATTTTTCCCATTTGATAGTGTTAGCATTTAAGTTTTTCATATTTTATGATTATATGTTAATTGAGATATTATGAATTTCATAAAACATTCATTCTATGTTGTAGTGAGCCTGTTCACATTCTCTCAAGAATTTTATGTATCCTTGGATCAACTTTTCTTATGTTTCCAAGACACTTTGATTATTATTCTTGCTTCAGGGGTGACAAAGCTTATTTTCAACATATTTTATGATTCAAAATATTACAAAATCTTTCTTGCCTTCTAATATTAGCAAATAGTGTACAATTTTTAATATCTTCTCCAAAGGATGGCATTTCTTGAAAGTCAACTTAAGCAGCCCTCTGGCAGACAGAAGATATTATTTGTCAAAGTGAGACGACAGAAGTAATGCCAGGTCTCAAAGCTTATCAGAGATATTTGGTGGCATTCATGAAATGTTTACAGTGAAATAACACCATAACAGAAACATTTACACTCCTTACCAACTGATAATGGATATGTGGAGATCTTCTGCAATGTGCAATTAACATGGAACTTATGGGAGATATAGTTTCATTATTTGAAGAGTGAGGGAAGCGAAGCATATTCAGATAGTAAGAGAATAATTTCTATATCATTTGTTCCAGAGAAGAAAAAAACAGAACTTATAATTATTCAAGTATTAAATTTCAAAAGAAAGGTGGGGTAGTTCAGGTCATTGAAGAGAACTGATATATCATGGATCCATCAGAGCCTGCCTCTGAGGAGGACAAGATGGAGCTAGGGCTGATGGAGGAATGGTCAGAGAAGCAGGACAAGGCCGGGTTGCCAGCAAAGGAAAGAGGGCAGAGGACAACCAAGCAAGGAAGGAATGAGAGGGCAGTCAATGGAGCAGCAGAGCGATGGAGCTCTGGTGACAAGCAATTACCTCCCCCACCCTGATTTCTGAACATGGAGAATGGAGAAGCAGATTCTGCCTTATCTATGCTGGTTTATCTGCTCTTTAATGTTATTGAGGAAGCTTGGCAGAAATGAGTCTTTTTCATATATTGCCTATATGACCTTGATGGCCATAAGCTCCCTTTCATGAATGTCTATATATAGACAAATAATATCAACAACCTTACTTCAGTTAAATCAGCAGAACTTATGACCTGATCAAGCATAAACTTGTAACATAGCTTTTAAGAACTTTATGGTTTTAAATAGATCTGGAAAGATGGCTCTCTGTCCTCATAAGTGGTTTCCTGCACTAAATAGGGATTGTGGGTTATTTCCAAGGATACTTCTGCACCTTACATTTTCAGTGTTAAAATATTGATTGTTTATAAACAAAGAAGAAATATCTCTGGAAAAGTTAAGCTACCTTGAAGAGAAGGACTTCCTATCTGGCCTTAAGCTGAATTTGGTGGAACTTGTGATGACCCAGGGCGTGGCAACACAGTCAAATAAGCAAGAAATGTCCCTTTAATACCTCCAACTTTGTCCCCAATGTCCAGGTTACCTTTGGTTGGAGAAAAAACTCTCCCAAGAACAGTCTTTAAGTGGAGGAAATTCAGTCTGAAAACCAAGTACATACAAACCGTAAATAAAAATCCATACAAACTATGCTGCAGTATTGAACTTGACAGGGCAGAAGAAGAAATTGCAGACTTGAAAGTCCAGCAAAACACATACAGTTGGGAAGATAAGGAACCCAGATAAGCCTCGAGGATGATGCCAGATAATTCACAATTTGCTCCCAACAACTTTGCTTTGTGCTTTGTGCTTTGTGCTTTGTGCTTTGTGCTTTGTGCTTTGTGCTTTGTGCTTTGTGCTTTGTGCTTTGTGCTTTGTGCTTTGTGCAGAACAAGCATTTGCTTTTTTTAAAAAAGGACTTTTCAGAGAACAGAATAACAGAACAATAACAGAATTGGAAGGTCTTCTAGTCCAAAACTCTTTTCAAGCAAGAAAACCTGCACAATTTCAGATAAATCCAATCTCTTCTTAAAATCTTCAGTGTTGGAGAATCGAAAACTTCTGAAGGGAAGTTGTTCTGCGGATTAATTGTTTGTCAGGCACATTCTCCTTAGTTCTAGGTTGCTTCTCTCCTTGATTAGTTTCCATCCATTGCTTCTTGTACTGTGCTCAGGTGCTTTGGACAATAGGTTGACCCATTATCTTTATGGAAATCCCTCAAATATTGGAAGACTGCTATTACCCCATGTCCTTCTTTTCATTAAACTAAATATACCTAATTCATGCAACCATTCTTCATATGTTTTATGAAGAACATATAGTCTCCTAATCATCTTTGTTGCTTTTCTCTGCACTCTTTTTAGAGACCCAACAACTTTTTTTATATATCGTGGTGACCAAAACTGAATGCTTTATTCCAAGTGTGTGTAATGTTACTAAGGCATTAGAAAGCAGTGTTAATACTTCATGTGATTTTAATTCTACCCTCTGTTAATACAGCCTATAACTGCTTTGGGTTTTTTTTAGCAGCTGCAGTACACTGCTTATCTCTATATTTGGAAATCAAATATAAGTATTTATTTCTTATCAAAAATAGAGATGTGGAAGCACTTCACATAAAGGGTTAGCCCTCAGTCTTCCTAGGAAGGAAAATATATATACAGCCAAACATTAACAATTAGACAATGTTTTCAGTTTTCAAATTGCTCTCTCTCCCTCTCGCTCTTCTTTCTCTCTTTCGCTCTCTCTCTGTCACTCCAAGTATTTGAGGGTATAAAAATTCATGATTATCTCTCTCAGCATTATTTTTAAATTATTATTTGCCATTTTTAGCTGTTGAAGAAATCCTTACTTTAATAATAGTACTACTATTTTTTCTAACCCACCTGTTTTTCTTCATGGTATGCAACTAGCAATTTTTTGTCTCCCTGAGTCTAAACTTCATAAAGATGAAACATTTTCACCAGAGCCATCTTGCTTGCTTTTATATATAGCCTTTAGAAAATTAAACAAAAAACCTTGAGAGACTGGTTAAAGTATTACATCAGTCTTGAACCTAATGTATATTGTAATCAATATAGGTCTAGGGATAAATCACTTTTTGAAGGAAAATTAATTATTTACAGCTTTATTCAGATGCCTGTTGAATAGGCTGCACATTGGAAAAATCTCATATCTGAAAAGTAATAACAATGAATCCAGGATAATTTGATTCCTTTTTTAAAAAAGGCCCAACAAATGCTGTTCGTGAGGCACTGTTTGAACATTTTATTGCCATATGTCTTTGCCTATTACTGTGTAAGTGCAAAACAATAGCATTTCTTAAGGTCTGTCATTTAACAAGAAATCCAGGAGCATAAAGGAACAGGATATTGAGCACGAGGGAGTCTGAGTGACAGTCAAGAACTTTCAAGCCACACCCTTGCTTGCAAAGTTGAGAAACTCATCAATTGGCAAATAGGCATGTGCCAAATGAAGGGGATTTAGTCAGAGTGCCAGCTCTCCTACAGGTATACCTGCTGTGAAAAACAACACCAACAATTAATACCAAAGTGACTGTGCAAATACTCTAATCCACCCTGGTCTTTTTCTGTATGATTCTTGTTTTGTTCGGAAGAACACGAGGTAGACCGGGTTCCAACAAATAAAAGTCTTTATTCAAAGGAGTCAGTAAAATGGAATGGTTGCCCAACTTAGCGGCAGCCTTTTATACAGGCTAGCCTGCCGGCTTGTAACCAATGGCAGCTGTTCGAATTTACCGCCTTTTTTACTTTATTTGGATTGGTTCTTAGTGAACCAATCCAATGCTTACTTTAGTTGACCAATCAGATTTGCATGTTTTGGAGTAACCCAATTTGCATACAGAACACCCCTCCCTCCTTAGTTCAGTCCTACATGGTGATGTAGTCTCGCAGGTAGGCAGGGCTTTTCCTGACTCGACTGGACCTGCACAGTTCACTTTCGCGGAGACTTCAACCGGTTCGGATGGGGCTGCTGTGTCGTCCGTCCTTCTCTCTGGAACCGTCTGGAAGGGTGAGTCAGCCATTCTGCCGCCTGAGTTTCTTAGGCCGGCAGTTTTGCCGCTCCCTCCCGTTTCGTCCGGGCAGGTCGAGCTGGCCTGGCTGTCCCCTTCCGATGGGCTCTTCACGCAAGTCTCTTCAAACAGTGAGTCTTTTATTTGCTCTTTTTGTTTGTTAATCTCTTTGGGTTTTGTTTGTATCGGTTCTTTATTTGTTTCTCGCATTCCCCCCCCCTCTTTGGTTTGCCCATCACCGGTTTTTTCCATGTATGGGTGTATGTCTGTATTTCGTTCTATGTTTCGGGAACGGAGCTGGTCTATCTGCCGCTTCCATTCCCTGCCATCGTCAATTGTTAATCGACAGGATTTGGGGCCTGTTATTTGCGTTATTTGTCCTGGTAGCCAAACAGGATCCCCAGCGAAGTTTTTAGCGTAAACCAACTCGCCTATTTCAAATTTCCTAAATCGTGTGGAGGAGTCGGGGGGGGGGGTTCTGGCGTAAAATTTGGGTGCAACCTATCAAGGTGTTATCTTAATTTCCTCCCCATGAGCAATTCTGCTGGGGACTTGTTGGTCGTGGTACTGGGTGTTATGTGTTGGAGAGTGAGCAATCGGTTTATTTTCTGTTGGACATCACCGGTGTCCATTCTTTCTAATCCCTCTTTGGTAAACCAGACCATTCTCTCAGCCCTGCCGTTTGCGGCCGGGTGAGCCGGCGCGGTTAGGGCATGTCTTATACCTAGGGAAGCTAGGTATTGCTCGAATTGTAGGCTGGTTAGCTGTGGCCCATTATTTGATACAAGGATGTCCGGTAGACCATGGGTGGCAAAAAGGTTGTCTAGTTGTTTGATTACAGTTTCTGTTGTCGTTGATGGCATGATTTTTACTGCTAGCCAATTAGAATAGGCATCAACGACAATCAGGAATGTATGCCCCTTGGTAGGACCCACGAAATCGATGTGGAATCTTGACCAAGGGCCTCGCGGGGTTTCCCAGTCTCTAATGGGTGCTTTAGGCAGGGATGGTCTAATTCCCTGGCACTTGTTGCATGAGCTTACCCAATATTCTATGTCCTTATCAATACCCGGCCACCAAACATAACTTCTAGCAAGGCTTTTCATTTTCACAATTCCCGGGTGCCCTTCATGTAACATCCCAAGTACCCTGGGTTGTAGTTTGTCAGGAATGACTACCCGATCACCCCACAATAAACACCCTTTTTGAATAGAAAGTTCAGTCCGTCTGGTCCGGAAAGGTTTAAAGTTTTCAGTTTTTTGGTTTTCCGGCCAGCCTTTACCTACCCAGCTGAGGACGCGGGAAGTCACTGAGTCTTTCGCGGTGGCTCTGGCGACATCATAAGTAGGTATGGGTAGATCGGTGCAAGTCTCTATTTGTAATGCTGTCATCGCTGGTGCCGGGTCTTCCTCGGTTTCTGGTAAGGGTGCTCTGCTCAAAGCATCCGCATGGGAAATTTGTTTCCCTGGTCTATGTGTCAGAGTGTAGGAATAGGCTCCTAGGAACTCTGACCATCTAGTCATTCCTGGAGAAAGGATATTTGGTGTTGGCTTGTTTCCCGCCAAAATTCCCATTAGTGGTTTGTGGTCTGTTATAATTTGAAAAGTCCACCCGTAGAGGTACTCGTGGAAGCGTTTCACTCCAGCGACTATTGCTAGAGCTTCTCTGTCGAGTTGGCTGTAATTCCTCTCGTTTTTAGACAAGGTCCTTGAGTAGTATGCGACGGGTGCCTCTCTGCCATCAGGCAGTTGGTGGCTCAGGATGGCACCGACTCCAAATGGCGAAGCGTCGCAGGTCACCCTCAATGGCAGTGTGTTGCTAAATTGAATGAGAACGTTTGTTGATGTTAGCAATTTTTTAATTTTCTGGAAGGAATTCTTCTCTCTATAACCCCAAGTCCAAATTGCTTTCTTGTCCAATAGACGGTGCAATGGTTCTGCTATTGTGGCTTTATTCGGTAGGAATACATTATAAAAATTTATCAGTCCAAGAAATGCTTGTAGTTCGGCTTTGTTTCTTGGTTCTGGTGCTTCATTGATAGCTTTAATTTTCTTGTCTGTGGGGTGTATACCCTCTCCATCTATTAAATAGCCCAGGAATTCGACGCTATTCTTAACTAGGCAACACTTTTCTCTTTTCACCTTGAGGCCAGATTCTCTAAACTTAGTTAGTACTTCTTTGAGTCTTTTTTTAATTGGGTTTCATCTTTGGCTGAGATCAGGACATCGTCAAAGTATGGTACGACTACTTGTATGCCATTTAGGAGGCGTTCCATTAGACTCTGGAAAACGCCTGGGGCTACACTTACTCCAAATTGAAGTCACTGACATTTGAATGCGCCCTTATGGGTAACTATAGTCTGTGCTTCCGCAGTTTCTGGGTCCACTGGGAGTTGTTGGTAGGCTTGTGCTAGGTCGAGTTTAGCAAAAACCTTTCCTTTTCCCAGGGAGTGAAGCAAATGCTGGACTACTGGCACCGGGTATGCGCTTGGCTGTAATGCGTGGTTCAGGGTAGCCTTATAGTCACCACAGATTCTAACGGACCCATCGAGTTTGATAGGTGTGACTATAGGCGTTTCCCACTTGGCATGGTCCACAGGTTCTAATACCCCTTGGGCTATTAATTTGTCTAGCTGTTCCTCTATTTTTGCCTTTAGTGCAAAAGGAACTCGTCTGGCTTTTATTCTTTGTGGGGCTATTTGGGGGTTTAAACTGAAAGAAATGGGATTTCCCCGATACTTGCCAAGTGAGCCGTCAAAAATGTCCTGGAATTCCCAGATGAGGTCTTCTTCCCAGCCGGTTGCAGTCACTCGATCGATCCCGGTCATCCCGATGCCCAATGGTGCGAACCATTCGATGCCCAGGAGACTTGGTCTGTCTCTGTCGACTATGGTCAGTGGTAGCACTTTGACGTGTTCTTTGTAGGTGACTCAGAAATGTCCCATGCCGACTACAGGGATTTGGTTTCCCTGGTAGTCCTTGAGAGTTAGGTGCTGCTTCTTTAGTTCTTTGGTTTTGATATCTGGGACTAGCTGTTTTATTGTGTCCCACGATACCATAGAGAGAAAGGACCCCGAGTCTCTTCCATATTGCAGGGCTTCCCTTTGATTTCTACAATGACTTTAACTTTCTTCCCACTTTCCGTCTGGGCGCTTCCTATTGTGAAAGTCTGGTGTGTATTGGCTCGCTTGTCTTGTTGCCACTTTCTCTCAGTTCGTTTTGGCTCGGCTTGTATTGGGGCATTTCTGTGTCTCGTTGGGCTGTAGCTTTTCTTGTTTCTGCAGACTTTTTCGATATGCCCTTGTTTCTTGCAGACCCTGCAGATGGCATCGAGAAATCTGCATTCGGCTCGGGGATGGTTTCCTCCTCAGCCAGCGCATTCCCGCCAATTTCTTCTTTCGCGCTCTTTTCTGTTAGTGTATAGGCGGTGGACCTCGTCGTCTTTTTTGCTAGTGTCAGGTGTTTCGCCATACTCTTCGTAATGCGTGGTGGTGGTAGATGTTTTTTTGTCTTTGGTTGGGTTCGTTTCATCACTATGTGTGTTCATTTTCTTCAGAGTGACAGCCAATTTTTTCGCGGCTTCGGCGGCTGTGGCTTCCTTGATAGCTTCGGCTACACTGATGTTGGGTTTGTTGAGTAACTTACTCTGTGTGGTTGAGTCTCTCAACCCCAACACCACTCGATCCCTCATTTCCTCGTCGAGGTTTGAGAATTCACACTCACCACCTATTTGTCGAAGTGCAGCAACGAAATCCCTCTCTCTGGTCTCTCCTGTAGAATTCGTGTCGCTGTATTAAGTTTGACACCATCGGAGCGTAGTGTGCTTTGAGAATTCGTTGCAATTCTGGCCACGTTAGTTGTTTGACATCTTGGGGCTTCGCTAGAGCCTTTGCCATCTTGAAAACCGTTGGCCCACAGTGTGTTAGGAACACAGCTCTCTTACGTTGCTCTGAAATTCCTTCCATTTCATTGCTTTCCAGATACATCTGGAAGCAGTCTGCATAGGATTCCCAGTCCTATTCGTTGGGGTTGAAGGGTGCGGGCGGTGCGTTGTTTCCAGGCATCTTTGTTGTCATCTGGGCTTCTTATCACCGCGTGCAGTTTTCATGTTCAGGACGATCCCACCTTCGTCGCTAGTGTTTTGTTCGGAAGAACACGAGGTAGACTGGGTTCCAACAAATAAAAGTCTTTATTCAAAGGTGTCAGTAAAACGGAACGGTTGGCCGACTTAGCGGCAGCCTTTTATACAGGCTAGCCTGCCGGCTTGTAACCAATGGCAGCTGTTCGAATTTACCGCCTTTTTTACTTTATTTGGATTGGTTCTTAGTGAACCAATCCAATGCTTACTTTAGTTGACCAATCAGATTTGCATGTTTTGGAGTAACCCAATTTGCATACAGAACAATTCTGCCATGTCTGGAGGATGGATGGCAGAAGTCAGTTTATTGATTGATCATATCCTGCTATAGAAACAAGATGGGCAGGTTTGTCAATGAGGAATATGAGAAGGGAACCCCGGGAAAGTTTAAATGGGGGCTCACAAAGAATGAAAAGCCTTCAATGCATTTTTCTCATTTTAAAACAACAATCCAGAATATAGAGTGGCAGAGAGAGTAACTATACAATTTTGCTATAAAAATCTATTTCCAGCCTACAAAATGTTTAGACCACTACTGATAAAGATATTGGCTACTATCACGTGAAACACAGCATGTAACAAATAATGTGAACTATGCTTGAGAGGGGGTGTGAGGATGCATGTGTCCAAATTCAGCATTAAGCATTGTGTGCATAATGGTAGCAATTTGCAAGAAATTGATGGCACCCCAATCATTTTGCAGTATTAAGCAGGAACCGTCTATTCATATAAATTGTGGAAGAAACAAAAGAGTAACATTCAGACTAGAGTGGGCTCAGTTGAATTACCCTCCTAATATCTGCTCTAATAGAAGAACCCCCATGGAATCCCAAGGACTATAAATTAGAATTTAACTATACATCACAGAGACTGCACAGTTACTGCAGATGTGTTCTTTCTCCTCTCAATGCATTGTATAAAATATGACCAAAGAAGTCCATGCTATCAGTCTGCGCAGTACTTTACCATATTTTATTCTAGCTGATATTTTATATCTAGTAGAGAAGAAAATCATGAACAAGAAAATGTTTGTTTCCCTAAAAATTATCGCGATACAGGAAGTTATCTTATTTCAGACACAGCCATTGATCATTCCAGCTGAGAATCATCTAAAGTGTGAAAGTTGAAAGGGGTGGCTCATTTTGATAAATTTTTGAAGGAAGTATCCTCTTGAAATTGCTTCCCAAAAAATGTGTTTCTGTTGTTCTTTTTTTCCTTTTTTAGGTTTACTTTTTTAAAGAGTGATTTAAAGAATAAAATAAATAATAAGAAGAAAGTAAAAGAGGACAGAGCGGATGGAAAATACACTGTAAGTAAATAAACAGAATGTACAAATGTCATAAAATTTAAAATGTGTTGTTTCATTGATTAGCGTATGCTGTATATTTTGCTATTGCTATAAATGCTTTGGGATTTTTTTTTAGCAGCTGTATGCTGTATATTTTGCTACTGCTATAACTGCTTTGGGTTTTTTTAGCATCTGCAGTACACTGCTTATTTCTATATTTGGAAATCAAATATAAGTATTTATTTCTTATCAAAAATAGAGATGTGGAAGCACTTCACATAAAGGGTTCAAAGTGTGCATAGCCCTCAGTCGTCCTGGGAAGGAAAATATATATACAGCCAAACATTAACAATTAGACAATGCTTTTAGTTTAAACTGAAATTTTATTGCTTTTAAAGAAGAAATGAAGTAATGATGTTGTTTCACTTTGCTCTATTGTGGTGGGGTCCACAGTGTGCCTTGAAGGTCTTGCAAGCTGGGCAATTTCAATGAGTACTGAATAGTCTAGCTTGGAGAACAGTATCCTGCAGACAGCTCATGAAAGCTTTGGAGAGTGTTGCAGAGGAAGTTATCATCTGCCTGGTCCAGGTACCTTGAAAAATATTCTTGCACTCAAGGCTTCTGGGCTGGATAGTTTCTCTGTATATTCTGGGCAGTTCCAAAATTGTACCCTTGAAGCATTTTGAACAACATTGGGGGGGAGGAGCTGAGAAAAATCTTCTTTTATAGCAGTGACCCATTATTTCTCAAGGCCATCCAATGAATCAATTCAGGTTGTCTTTTCAGTGAAGTAAATTATGTTACCCCTATATTGTAAATTACTTTACCAAATATTACCTGTTATTTTGAACAGGCTTATTACTTATCCTGTTTACTGTACCACTCCAGAGTTTCCAACAGAAGTCTGAATTGGAGAACTTTGGGATGTAAAACACATGCTCGATATAATCATGTGTGCTTAGTCATGCAGTCATATACAGTATGGGCAGCTTACTACCCAATGAAGGGGTGTGTGTCTGTGTGTGTGTGTGTGTCTGTGTGTGTGTGTCTGTGTGTGTACTTGAAGGAACTTGTATATACTTGTATCTTATATGGGTAAATTCAAATTAAAATGGAAATGTGATTATTAAAGACAGTATGATTAATTAACATGCAGCTTTGTTTCTGAGGAATGGAAACAGTTAAATATTAAAAATGGATCAGTAGCTGATATGGCTTATATTTTCAAAAAGGAAGGAAAGAAGAGAGAATAAAGAGATCTGTAGCAGCCAAAGTGATAGATTTAAAAAAGAAAGTGAAACCAGGGCACAGGGCAACTACAGGATTTAAAGCCCCTGTCATACAGCACCAACTGATGGAAAGAGGATGTAAAATGGAGAGAAACATTTGCCATCTGTTGGTTAATGCGATGCATCCGTTTCATACTCACTGCATCCGTTTTTCATACTCTCTATCCGTCCAGCATCCGTCTACTGAGATTTCATCTGCTCAAAAAGTTTTGAGCTGCACAAAACTTTTTGAGTGGATAAAGTATCCAACGCGTCCGTTATAAATCCACTACGCATACGGGAAACATCCATTGTACGTCCATCGTCATCTGTTACGCGTCCCTTATATCCACTAGGCATCCGCTGCACATCCGCACAACTTGCATCCACTCCAGCAGAAAATAGACACAGGGAGGAAGCAGAACGGACGCGGAACGGACACCCAGCATTAGTAGCACAGACGTAGAAAGGATGAAAGCGGATGCAGCTCGCATACAAAGCATTAAAACGGAAAAAAACGTTCATATAGGGGTCGGATCTCGGATATTTAGGATGTCTGCAGGATGTCTAGAGGATACAAAAGGACACCTAGTGGAAAACCTATATTTCCCATAAAAAGGGGGAGAAATCACCTGAATCTAACTTTCAGACCAGCAGCCCTATGGTGCAGACCTCTTCAGCCTTCATCTGGCTCTTGCTCTTCCACAGCATCCAGTCATCTCCACCATGGATCGTCACACACTCCTTTTGGTAGCCACCATCATTCTACAACAGTGTGAAGAACTTTATAGACTCTTTCACCTGTTCTACGTGAAGAAAAGGAGGCAGCCAAGAAGTGTCTGGGTCTGAAGATGGATCGCGAGAAGAGCCGAGTACGGACTGTATAATAAGCTGATGGTGGAGCTGAGGAACGAAGACTCTCATGCATTCCAGAACTTCATGAGGATGCCGCCAGCCATGTTTGACGAAGTTATGGAGCGGTTGAGACCCAGGTTGACCAAGGCAAACACCATGTTCCAGCCCAGCCTGGACCCTGGGCTGAAGGTGGCATTGACTCTGCGCCACCTGGCCTCAGGGACCACATACAGGAGCATGCTGGCCTCAGGGACCACGTACAGGAGCATGCGCACCCTCGAGGGTGCCACACAACACCATCAGCATTGTGGTCAGAGAAGTGGTGCAGGCCATCATTGAAGAATACCTGGAGGAGCTCCTCCAGTGCCCCTCCACTGAAGAAGGCTGGAAGAAAGTTGAAGAGCAGTGGTATCTGAAGTGGAACTTCCCCTACACCGTTGGAGTCATAGATGGCAAGCACATGGCCTGCAAAGCTCCAGCCAACTCAGGGTCCACTTATCACAACTACAAGTGCTTCTTCAGCATCATCCTCTTTGCCATGGTCTATGCTGACTACAAGTTCATGTACATCGATGCTTCAGGCAACATCTTCAGATGCCCAGGTATACAACGCCACTCACCTCAAGGAGGAGCTGGAACGCAACCTCATCATGGGCTTCCCAGATCCAGACCCCCTACCCAACGACACACAAGATGTGCCCTACTTCATCGTGGGGGATGACACCTTCTACCTCAGAACCTACCTCATGAAGATCTACACTTCCAGATGCCTCACCCCCTTGAAGAGAGGATCTTCAACTACAGCTGTCCAGGGCAAGGCAGGTGGTGGAGAACGCCTTTGGCATCCTGGCCAACAGGTTCCAGGTACTTCTCACCACCATGCAGCATCACCCAGAGACCGTGAGGATCATTGTGGAACTTTGCTGCATCCTGCACAATCTCATGCGCACCCACTACCCAATGTTGCAGAACAGGCTCATGGACCACCAACAAGGCAATGGGAACATGGAGCCTGGTGAATGGAGGCAAGGGTGAAACCTGATAGATACTGTGGATGTGCAAGGCCCCAACAGAGCTTCACATGAAGGGAAGAAGCAGCGCAACCTCCTGAAACACTGGTGCAACTCCCCAGCTGGAGCAATGGAGTGGCAAGACAGGATGGTAGATGCTTAATGGATGATTCCTTCAACCTGTCTCATCACACTGATGAGATTGGGCCATGTATGCTGAGTGGCCCTAAAATGAACAGGGCATTTAAAAAAGAGTTGTGTTTATGTTCAAATGTGTGGATCAATGCTTACATTGTTATTGATAATGAAGGGCCAAAGGTGTGGCATACAGTCCCACTATGCTTGCACTGGAGGTTTATCTATCCCACAGCAATTATCCATCCCAAAGGTATCCCTGCCCATCCCACTGCTATCCTTACCCACCCCACAAGCATGAAAAGGCTTAAACCATTTCTAAAAGTTTCCACCAAAACTTTATTGACTAAAAGAACTGAACCAACTATGTGAAACAAAGATCAACTTTATTAATAACAAACTGAAAAAGCAAAATGACACAAGTAAAGTATCCCAAGAAAAGATAAAGTCAACAGGTAGCAACCCAGTCTCTGGCACTCTTCTCAGTCATTCTGAGGTATGCCCATAGTCTCAGGGGTGAAGGGTCCAGGTGCTGTGGAGGTGGCTGCTGCTAGAGTGCTGGTCTGAGGCACCATTGGGGTACCTGGCCCCGAGAGGACAACAGGGGATGGTTTGTGGAGGAAGCTCTCAGAGAGCTGGCTCAGTCCCATGATGTTGAGAGCCCCTTCCTCCATGACATGGGGTGTCAGTCCCAAGACCCATGACAGATGTTCTGAGGCCGGGCTTGGCTGTGGGGTGGAGGAAGGAGGAGTGTAGTGTGGCTGTCTGGTCTGCAGCTGAGTGAAGTGAGGCGTGGGAGGCATCTGTGGCATGGGTGGCATCTGTGGCGTCGGTGGCATCTGTGGCATCAGTGGTATCGGTGGCATCGGTGGCATTCGCTGAACCTGTGCCTGGACTGGGAAGGGCTGCCTGTGCTGCTGGAACTCCCAGTAGCCGTAGCCTTGGTAGGTGAGCGCCTGTGGAAAGCCTTGGAAGGGCTGTGACATCACCTGGGGTGGAGGAGCAGACCTGGACTGGGTCGGAGCAGGTTCAGCTGGGCCTGGAGGGTTGTGTAGAAGACCGGTGATCCTCTCCTTTATCACCTGGTACTGTGATTCAGACATGTCCATGAGGGTCTGGTTGATGTAGGTGAGGAAGGGCTTTTGGTTTGAGGATGGTATGTCAGTGTGTACCAGCTGAGAAAGGAGATCTATGCTGCTTTTCATGGTGTCCCTGATCTCCAGCAGGACAGTGTGGCTCTGCCTCTCCGGACTGGCTCTCTGCTTACTTTCTGTGGAGGTGGAGCTCGGGGTGGTGGTGGGTTGGTCTCTGGTGGAAGTGCCCTCTCCTTGCTCCCACTGCGTCAAGGGGTCCTCCACGCGCTCCGCCACGGGTAGTACAGCTGTCGGGGGGGTCTCCATTGTGGCACGCTCCACAGGTACCTGCCAGGATACAGAAGCTATCTCTTGGCCAGAAGAGGACTGGCTCTCTGTGGGCTGCCTGAGAGAGAGAGGGTAGACAGAGGGGCTGCTCCTCAGTGGCGGACCTCACCCTCCAAGAAGCTGCACTTGGCGATCATGTAGATCTCCCGGCCGGTGAGCTTGACCGTGCCCTGGCCAGACTTCTTGAGGTGCAGCTTCCCATACCAGGTGTGCATGTGCTTCCACCAGCCAAGGAGGACCTCCAAAGTGTAGCCCAGGCTCTCCGCCTTCTCTTTACAAGCTGCCTGCTTCCTCTTGGTGTCTCGATAGAGCCTGTGTCCCTTCCGCCATAGGTATTCGTTCTCCCTCAGCCATTCAAGCACCTCATCCTAATTTTCCTCTTCGATGGAGTATTGCCTCCTCTCCCTATCTCACGTATGCCTCTTCCTCCTTCTGGCAGGGCCTTCTGGGCCCTCATCAGAGGGGCTTTGAGGTTCTAGGGGCTGATCCACAACACCACCACCAGCAGCAGCAGCAACAACAGCAGCAGCAGCAAAAGCAGCACCAGCAGGAAGAGCAGCACCAGCAGCACCAGCAAGACCAGCAGCACCAGTAGCACCAGAAGCACCACCACCAGCAGCAGGACCAGGATCATCATCAGCAGAATAAGCACCAGCAGGACCAGCAGGACAAGGAGCAGCACCAGCAGAGTAAGCACCAGCAGAAGCACCAGCACCAGGAGCAGTGCCAGCAGAGTAAGCACCAGCAGAAGCACCAGCACCAGGAAGCAGCACCAGCAGAGTAAGCACCACCAGAAACACCAGCACCAGAAGCAGCACCAGCACCAGCAGAGTAAGCACCAGAAGAAGCACCAGCACCAGGAGCAGCACCAGCAGAGTAAGCACCAGCAGAAGCCCCAGCACCAGCAGACTCAGCCCGAGCAGCAGAAGCCCCAGCACCAGCAGAGTCAGGGCCAGGGGGTGGGATGGTGGCCCTGTCCTTCTTGACAGGGCTGGCAGAAGATGGCACAGGCTTCCTCTTCTTCCCCATGGTTGTTGGCTGGAGATGTGTTGGCAGCAGGTCTTTTCTCTGAATGGTGACCTGCTTGCGAGCTGAATCCTTTTATATCCATGGAGCTCACGCAATGCATCCTCCCCGCATGTGCAGTGAATGCTTTGCATCCGCTAGGTATCCATTCCTTCTGCTGCGTGTCCGCTTTGCTGTGCTCCCCCGGAAGCCCTGTGGATGTGCCATCCGCTTCCATCTGCTAGGCTTCCGTGAAGTATCCGCTTTACATCTTGGCTACATCCTCCCCCCATCCGTTCCTTTCCATTGTAGTTCTCTGTGTTTATGCAAATTTGGGGCACTTTTGAAAGCGGATAATAACGGATGGAAAATTTTCTCATCCGCTGTGTCCTTTTTACATACTTTTTGCATCCGTCAGCCTATGTGACAGGCCCTTAAAACAGAATACTAAAGCCCATGTCCCACTGCACCAACGGATGCAAAGAGGATGTAAAATGGACAAAAAAGCTTGCCATCCGTTGGAAAATGCAATGCATCTGTTGTGTATTAACTGCATACATGTTTCATACACTCTATCCGTCGAGCATCCATCCACTGAGATTTCATCCGTGCAAGAAGTTTTGAGTTGCACAAAACTTTTTGAGCTGATGAACTTTCCGCCGCATACGATGTACATCCGTGACACATATGGGCAACTAACGTTCTACGTCCATTGTCATCCATTAAACGTCCGCTGTATCATCTCGACTTCCTCTGGACATCCTCGCAACTCACGTCCGCTACAGCTGAAAACAGAAAGAGGGAGGAAGTGAAAGGTACACGGAACGTCCACACAGCGTTAGTTGCACGGAAATAGTAAGTATGTAAGCAGATGCATCTCGTATATAAAGCATTAAAATGGACAAAACGTTTGTATATGGGATGTATCTCAGATATTTAGGATGTCTGGAGTATGCCTAGAGTATGTGGAAGGACACCTAGTGGAAAACCGATATTTCCTATAAAAAGGGGGAGGAAATCACCTGGATCTCAGTCCTGCAGCCATGTTGTACAGACCTCTTCACCCTTGGTCTTGCTCTTCCACATCATCCATTGATCTACACTATGGATCAGAACACAGTCCCTATAGTAGCTGCAATCATTCAACACCAGAACCAAGCCCTGTTCAGACTGTTTCATCTTTTCTATGCAAGGAGAAGAAGGAGACGTTCAAGAGCTGTGTGGGTCCAATGATGGATCTGGAGAAGAGTGGAGTTTGGACTCTATGACAAGCTGATGGTGGAGCTAAGGAATGAAGACACTCGTGCATTTCAGCACTTCATGAGGATGCCACCAGCCATGTTTGATGAAATTGTAGAGCGTCTGAGACCCAGGTTGACCAAGCCAAGCACCAACTTCCGTCCCAACCTGGATCCCGGATTGGAGATGTCACTGACTCTGCACCACCTGGCCTCTGGAACCACATACAGAAACATGCAGTATGCCTGGAGGGTGCCACACAACAGCATCAGTAGTCAGAGTGGTCAGAGTGACCATCTGATCATCTGACCATCAAAGTGGTCAGAGAAGTGGTGCAGGCCATCATCGAAGAATATGTGGAGGAGCTCCTCCAGTGTCCCACCACTGAAGAAGGCTGGATTAAAGTTGCAGAAAAGTGGTATCAGAAGTGGAACTTTCCACAAACTGTTGGAGCCATAGATGGGAAAAACGTGGCCTGCAAAACTCCAGCCAACTCAGGGTCCTCTTATTACAACTACAAGGGCTTCTTCAGCATCATCCTCTTTGCCATGGTCGATGCTGACTACAAGTTCATGTACATCGATGCTTCAGGTAATGGGTCAGCTTCAGATAGCCAGGTATACAACGCCAGTCACCTCAAGGAGGGGCTGGAACGCAACCTCATCATGGGTTTTCCAGATCCAGACCCCCTACCCAATGACACACCAGATGTGCCCTACTTCATCATGGGTGATGACGCCTTCTCCCTCAGAACCTACCTCATGAAGTCGTACACTTCAAGATACCTCACCCATGAAGAGAGGATCTTCAACTACAGGTTGTCCAGGACAAGACGGGTGGTGGAGAACGCCTTTGGCATCCTGGCCAACAGGTTCCAGGTACTTCTCAGCACCATCCAGCATCACCCAGGGACTGTGAGGAGCATCGTGGAAGCTTGCTGCATCCTGCACAATCTCATGCGCACCCGCTACCCAGTGTCATAGAACAGGCTTGTGGACTGCCAACAAGGGAATGGGGACATGGAGCCTGGTGAATGGAGGCAAGGACTATACCTGATAGACACTGTGGATGTACAAGGCCCCAACAGAGCTTCACGTGAAGGGAAGAAGCAGCGCAACCTCCTGAAACACTGGTGCAACTCCCCAGCTGGAGCAGTGGAGTGGCAAGACAGGATGATAGATGATTAATGGATGTTTCCTTGATCCTGTCTCATAACACTGATGAGATTGTGCCATGTATGTTGAGTGGTCCTACAATGAATAGGGCATTAATAAAGAGCTTTGTTTATTTTGAAATGTGTTGATCAATGAATAAATTGTTATTGATAAAAAAGGGCCATATGTGTGGTATCTGGGAGGGTGGACCATACAGTCCCACTATGCTTGCACTAGAGGTTTATCTATCCCACAGCTATCCTTACCTATCGCACAACTGTTCTTACCCATCCCACAACTATCCTTACCAATCCCACAGCTATCCTTACCTATCCCACAGCTATCCTTACCCATCCCACAACTATCCTTACCCATCCCACAAGCATGCAAAGGCTAAACCATTTGTTCAAAGTTTTCACCAACACTTTATAAAGTAAATAAAATGAACCAAGTGTGTGAAAGAAAGATAACCTTTATTAATAACTGTCTTAAGTAAACTGTATGACTTTATTAAAAAAGCAAAATGAACCTAGTAAAGTGTCTTTAAGCAAAGATAAAGTGAACAGGTAACAACTCAGTCTCTGGCACTATTCTCAGTCACTCTGAGGCATGTTCATGGTCTCAGCTTTCAAGTGGGCAGGGACTGTGGAGGTGGCTGTGGCTTGAGTGCTGGTCTGAGGCGTCATTGGGGTGCTTAGCCCCGAGAGTACAACAGGGATGGTGTGTTCAGGCAGCTCTCAGAGAGCTGACTCAGTCCCGTGAGGTTGAGAGGGCCTTCATCAAGGACTTGAGATGTAAGGCCCAAGACTAATGACAGATTGTCCGTTGACGGGCTTGGCTGTGGGGTGGAGGAAGGAGGAGTGTAGTGGGGCTGTCTGGTCTGCAGCTGGGCGAGGTGAGGCATCTGTGGCTTGCGATGAACCTGGGCCTGGACTGGGAAGGGCTGCCTCTGCTGTGGGAAGTCCTGGTATTTGTAGCCTTGGTAGGTGAGGGGCTGTTGAAAGCCTTGGAAGGGCTGTGACATCGCCTGGGGTGGAGGAGCAAACCTGGACTGGGTAGGAGCAGGTTCAGCTGGGCCTGGAGGGTTGTGTAGAAGTGCTGTGATCTTCTGCTTCATCACCTGGTAGTGGGCCTCGGGCAGGTCCATGAGAGTCTGGCTCACATAGGTGATGAAGGGCTTGCAGTTCGAGGATGGTATATCGCTCTGGACCAGCTGAGAGAGAAGATCTGTGCTGGTTTTGATTGTGTCCCTGATCTCCAACAGGACAATGTGGCACTGGCCCTCCAGTCTACCTCTGCCTCTCTGCCTGCTTTCTCTGGAGGTGGAGCTGGGTGTGGGTGTGGGTGTGGGTTGGTCTCTGGTGACTGCCGCTTCTTCCTCCATTTGTGACAGGGGATTCTCCACATCCTCTGGCATGGGGAGTGCAGCTGTCAGGGTGGTCTCTGCCATGGGGCCATCTGAAGACACCTGCCTGGACACGGTAGCTGTCTCCTGGCTGGAAGAGAACTGGCTGTCTTTGGGCTGTCTGAAGGAGAGGGTTGTCAGAGGGGCTGCTCCTCAGTGGCGGACCTCACCCTCCAGGAAGTTGCACTTGGCCATGATGAACATCTCCCGGTCAGTGAGCTTGACAGAGGCCTGGCCAGATTTCTTGAGGTGTAGCTTGTCATACCAGGTGTGCATGTGCTTCCACCATCCTAAGAGTAGGTCTGAAGTGTAGCCCAGGCTCTCTGCCTTGTCTCTCCAAGCTGCCTGCTTCCTTTTTTGTGTCACGATAGAGTCTGTGGCCCTTTCTCCACAGGTACTTGTTCTCCCTCAGCCATTCCAGCACCTCCTCCTCATGGTCCTTGGAAAGGGTGTAGTGTTTCCTCTCTCCCTTCTCCTTCCCTTGCCTCTTCCTCCCTCTGGCAGGGGCTTGAGCAGCAGGGCCTTCAGGTGCTTGAGCAGCAGGGTTTTGAGGGCCTTGGGGCTGGTCCACCACAGCAGCATCACCAGCAGCAGCCCCAGCAGGAGAAGCACCAGCAGCACCAGCAGCACCAGCAGGAGAAGCAGCAGCACCAGCAGGAGCAGCAGAAGCACCAGCAGCTTCAGAGTCAGTGCCAGGGGGTGGGATGGGGGTTCTGTCCTTGCCCGGGCTGGCAGGAGTTGGCACAGGATTTCTCTTCTTCCCTGACTGACAAGCCATGGTGTTATTCGAAGATGTCTGCGGCAGCACTTCTTTCCTCTGAATGCTGACTGCTTGCGAGCTGCATCCTTTTATATCCACGGAGCTGACGCAATTCATCCTCCCCACATGCGCAGTGAATGCTTTGTATCCGCCATGCATCTGCTATGCATCCTATAGGCATCCATGAAGCCTCCTCCTCATCTGCTACGCATCCCTCCTTCCACTATGCCTCCTCTTCGCAGCCCTTCGGATGTGTCATCCGCTTCTATCCACTTTCATCTGCTAGGCTTCCTACGAACATCCGCTAAACACCCTGGCTACGTACTACCCCTATCCATTCCTTTCTGTTCTTTTCCGTTCTGTTTATGCAAATTTGGGGCACTTTTTGGAGCGGATAACAATGGATGGAGCCACCCCCGAAATTTTGCTCATCCGCTGTGTCCTTTTTGCATACGTTTTGCATCTGTCAGCTAGTGGGACCTAGCCTTAAGAACTTAATACTTAAAGCTGTACTTAACATGAGGCAGGAACAAAGGAAAAATGCTTCATCTGATCCAAGGGTGCACCCGTTAACCAACTGGCATAACAACTGGTTCAGGGAGTGTGCACATGTGTGTCAAATGTGTGCTGCATTCACATGTGTATGCACGCTACCGGCTCTGGCAAGCATTTACCTTCTCCAGCTGATGAGCGGCAGCTGAGGAGGGAAATGCAGCCACTAAAAGACAGCCTAGAGCCTGGGCGGGTGGGAGGGCCAAACAGCAAACCAATTCAGTGTCAGCTGCTCTTCGGAGCTACCGGTTCTATAGAACCAGACCAAACTGGTAGGATCCCCAACCGATCTGATTGTGGAATATGAAAAGAAACTTCAGAGAGGTTTCTAGCTGTTTAACTGAGCTAACTCCCATGAACAGAATAATAGAAGATCACATGATTGGAGATAAGTAATCATTAATAGGTAAAATATCAGAATTATAAATGATATATTGAATCTGGGTAGCATAAGGATTCAGTCACATCTCCCAAAGTGAGTGTAACATTGGACTTTCTTTCATTCATGATTTTTAAAGACAGTTTTTTATCACACATTATTCTCCACCATCACACATTTTTTAAAAACTGATTTTATGTGGACTCATGTAAAGATACATATTCAGTCATATGATATGCAACATATCTATGGAGACAAATAGAAAAAAGATCCTTCATCTCCCTCAATGTGCATTTATGCTTTCGTAGATTTGCTAGACTTTTTTTTCCACAAGAGTCCATTCTTCAGTATCATGTAGGAGGCCCATTTGTACCACAGTTATTATGTCTCTGAAAAAGCCTTCTCTCAGCCACAATGAATCCGAAAGTTGTCAGGCTCATTAAATCAATACTAAAGATAATAGAGTTACGACACCTGATAGTGTGAAATCAGCTAGAGGGTTATAGCAATCTTTGTGCTTTTTGTTTGCGCAATTGAAAGGTACAGAAAATATTATTGACATGTTGGGTTTGTTGAAGGATTGAAGGACACACTCACACATACACACACACACAATATATATATATATATATATATATATATATATATATATATATATATATATATATATATATATATATAT
>BLBF01000010.1:49997897-50016519 GCA_015471245.1 Laticauda colubrina | reverse complement strand
TTGATTGGTGTTTCTGGTTTCTTCTGTCTATTTTGTGGCTTTGATTGGCTGGCAACACTCTGTTCCTGTGTTGGAGGCTTTCAGTGCAGCTTGGCTTCATGTGAAAGGATAGCTATTATCTATTAGGAAGCTAGGTTTCATCTGGGTACCTGGTTGGGGTGTGTTTCAGCTGGAGGTATCAGAGGGAGTCTGTTTGTGCCCAGGTGTTTACCTGGCTTGTGGTGTGGAGATCTTTCTATTTGAGAGTGCAGGCTTCCAAATGATTGACAGTCTGGTGGAATCATCTCTTCTATTCATGCTTTCAGGTCTTTTTTCAATCTCTATGGCTTCTCTGATCATTCTGTGTCTGGGGTTTTCTATAGTGGCTAGGGTTTTAGTGTCATTGAAGTTGACGTTGTGACCTGTGGTTTTCATGTGTTGGACTAGTGAGGAGGTGTGTTCCAGCTTTTTTTACTGCATTTTTGTGTTCATCCAGGCGATACTTCTTCATCTATTGGTCTGTCCAAAGTATGTGGCCGGGCATGATGCACAGGGAACTTCGTATATGCCTTGGTTTTCCAGGCCAATTTTGTCTTTGCGGTTTTTAAGGATGGCTGCTATTTTTTTGTCTGTTTTGAAGGCAGTCTTGATATGATGCCTGTGTAGTATCTTACTGATTTTGTCTGTAGTACCTCTTATGTAGGGCAGGACAGCTGTTCCATAGGTCTGTTCATCTTCTAGGTCTCCATTATTTTTTCGTGTTTTTTTGTGGATCAAGCTAGTGATTTTGCTTTTGTGGAAGCTGTTGGTTGCCAGTTCTTTAAGCCCATGTCACACTGCACTAATGGATGGAAAGAGGATGTAAAATGGAGAGAAACACTTGCCATCCATTGGTTAACACGATTCATCCGTTCTGTGCTCGCTGCGTCCGTTTTTCTTCCTCTCTATCCGTCCAGCATCCGTCGACTGAGGTTCCATCCGCTCAAAAAGTTTTGAGCTGCTCAAAACTTTTTGAGTGGAAAATGTATCCAACGCATCCGTTTTGCATCTGCTACGCATACGGGGAACATCCATTCTGCATCCGTCATCCGTTACATGTCCGCTACATCTGTTAGACATCCGCTGTGCATCCGTGCAACTCAAATCTTCTCCAGCAGTAAACGGACACAGGGAGGAAGCGAAACGGACATGGAACGGATGCGCAGCGTTAGTAGCACGGACGGAGAAAGGATGAAAGCTGATGCAGCTCGCACACAAAGCATTTAAAACAGAAAAAACGTTCGCAGAGGGGACCTATCTCGGATATTAAGGATGTCTAGAGGATACCTAGAGGATGCAAAAGGACACCTAGTGGAAAACCTATATTGCCTATAAAAAGGGGGAGCAACTCACCTGGATCTCACTTTCAGTCCAGCAGACCTCCTGTGCAGATCTCTGCAGCCTTCATCTGGATTTTGCTCTTCCACAGCATCCATTGATGTCCACCATAGATTGTAACACACTCCTTTTGGTAGCCACAATCGTTCTGCAACAGTGCGAAGCCATATACAGGCTCTTTCAACTGTTCTACGGGAAGAAAAGGAGGTGGCCAAGAAGTGTCTGGGTCCGAAGATGGATTGGGAGAATAGCAGAGTACAGACTGTACAACAAGCTGATGGTGGAGCTCAGGAACGAAGACACTCGTGCATTCCAGCACTTCATGAGGATGCCTCCAGCCATGTTTGATGAAGTTGTGGAGCAGCTGAGACCCAGGTTGACAAAGGCAAACACCATGTTCCAGCCCAGCCTGGACTCTGGGCTCAAGGTGGCACTGACTCTGCGCCACCTGGCCTCCGGGACCACCTAAAGGAACATGCAGTACGGCTGGAGGGTGCCACACAACACCATCAGCATTGTGGTCAGAGAAGTGGTGCAGGCCATCATCGAAGAATACCTGGAGGAGCTCCTCCAGTGCCCCTCCACTGAAGAAGGCTGGAAGAAAGTTGCAGAGCATTTGTATCAGAAGTGGAACTTCCCCTACAATGTTGTAGCCATAGATGGGAAGCACATGGCCTGCAAAGCTCCAGCCAAGTCGGGGTCCACTTATTTCAACTACAAGGGCTTCTTCAGCATCATCCTCTTTGCCATGGTCAATGCTGACTACAAGTTCATGTACATCGATGCTTCAAGCAACAGCTCAGCTTCAAATGCCCAGGTATACAACGCCACTCACCTCAAGGACGGGCTGGAACGCAACCTCATCATGGGCTTCCCAGATCCAGACCCCCTGCCCAACGACACACAAGATGTGCCCTACTTCATCATGGGGGATGACGCCTTCTCCCTCAGAACCTACCTCATGAAGCCCTACACTTCCAGATGCCTCACCCGTGAAGAGAGGATCTTCAACTACAGACTGTCCAGGGTAAAGCGGGTGGTGGAGAACGCCTTTGGCATCCTGGCCAACAGGTTCCAGGTACTTCTCACTACCATGCAGCATCACCCAGAGACCTTGAGGAGGATCGTGGAAGCTTGCTGCATCCTGCACAATCTCATGCGTACCCGCTACCCAGTCTTGCAGAACAGGCTTGTGGACTGACAACAAGGCAATGGGGACATGGAGCCTGGGGAATGGAGGCAAGGGTGAAACCTGATAGACACTGAGGATGTGCAAGGCCCCAACAGAGCCTCACGTGAAGGGAAAAAACAGCGCAACCTCCTGAGACACTGGTGCAACTCCCCAGCGGGAGCAGTGGAGTGGCAAGACAGGATGATAGATGATCAGTGGATGCTTCCTTCAGCCTGTCTCATCACACTGATGAGATTGGGCCATGTATGTTGGGTGGACCTACAATGAACAGGCCATTTAATAAAGAGTTGTGTTTATGTTCAAATGTGTGGATCAATGTTTACATTGTTATTGATAATGAAGGGCCAAACGTGTGGCACCTGGGAGGGTGGACCATACAGTCCCACTATGCTTGCACTGGAGGTTTATCTATCCCACAACTAACTTAACCCATCCCAAAGGTATCCCTGCCCATCCCACTGCTATCCTTACCCATCCCAAAGGTATCCCTGCCCATTCCACTTTATCCTTACCCATACCACAAGCATGCAAAGGCTTAAACCATTTCTAAAAGTTTCCACCAAGATTTTATTTAATAAAATAAATGAAGAAAGTGTGTGAAGCAAAAATAATCTTTATTAATAACAAGCTGTAAAAGAAAAATGACCCAAGTCCAAAGCTAAAATAAAGTCAACAGGTAGCCACCCAATCTCTGGCACTCTTCTCGGTCACTCGGAGGTGTGCCCAGTCTCGGGGTGAAGGGTCCAAGTGCTGTGGAGGTGGCTGCTGCTGGAGTGCTGGTCTGAAGCACCACTGGGGTGACTGGCCCCGAGATAAAAACAGAGGATGTTTTGTGGAGGAAGCTCTCAGACAGCTGGCTCAGCCCCATGATGTTGAGAACCCCTTCCTCCATGACGTGGGGTGTCAGTCCCAGTACTTTTGACAGATGTACTGAGGCCGGGCTTGGCTGTGGAGTGGAGGAAGGAGCAGTGTAGTGGGGCTGTCTGGTTTGCAGCTGGGTGAGGACTGGCATGGGTGGCCTATGTGGCATGGGTGGTATCGGTGGCATGGGTGGCATCGGTGGCATGGGTGGCATCGGTGGCATCAGTGGCACCAGTGGCATCCGATGAACATGTGCCTCGACTGGGAAGGGCTGCTGCCTGTGCTGCTGGACCTCCTGGTAGCTGTAACCTTGGTAGATGCGGCCCTGTGGAAAGCCTTGGAAGGGGAGTGACATCACCTCGGGTGGTGGACCAGACCTGGACTGAGTGGGAGCAGGTTCATCTGGGTCTGGAGGGTTGTGAAGAAGATCGGTGATCCTGTCCTTCACCCCCTGGTACTGGGGTTCTGCCATGTCCATGAGGGTCTGGTTCACATAGGTGAGGAAGGGCTTGCGGTTGGAGGATGAGGAGTCGGTGTGTACCAGCTGAGAGAGGAGATCTACACTGCTCCTTATGGTGTCTCTTATCTCCAGCAGGACAGTGTGGCACTGTTCCTCAGGTTTTCCTCTCTGCCTTTCTCTGGAGGTGGAGCTGGGGGTGGATGCGGATTGGGCTGTGGTGGAAGTGCCGCCTCCTTTCTCCCACTGCATCAGGGGGTCCTCCACGCGCTCCACCACAGGTAGTACAGCTGTCGGGGAGGTCTCTGTCATGGCACGCTCCGTCATGGCAAGCCTGGAGACAGGAGCTGACTCTTTGCCGGAAGAGGACTGGCTCTCAGCAGGCTGCCTGAGAGAGAGGGTTGTGAGAGGGGCTGCTCCTTGGTGGCAGATCTCACCCTCCAGGAAGCTGCACTTGGCCATCACGTAAGTCTCTCTGTCCATCAGCTTGACCACGGCCTGGCCAGATTTCTTGAGGTGCAGCTTCCTGTACCAGGTGTGCATGTGCTTCCACCAGCCGAGGAGTACCTTCGAAGTGAAGCCCAGGCTCTCTGCTTTCTCTCTCCAAGAAGCCTGCTTCCTTTTGGTGTCCCTATCGAGCCTGTGTCCCTTCCGCCAAAGATATTCATTCTCTCTCAGCCACTCCAGCACCTCATCCTCATGGTCCTCCTCGATGAAGTATTGCCTCCTCTCCCATTCTAACGTATGCCTCTTCCTCCCTTTGGCAGGACCACATGGGCCCTCATCAGAGGGGCTTCCAGGTTGTATGGGCTGCTCCTCCACACCACCACCAGCAGCAGCAGCAGCACCAGCAGAAGGACTAGGATCAGCAGCAGCAGAGTAAGCACCAGAAGCGCCAGCAGCACCAGCAGGACCAGCAGGATCAGGAGCACCAGCAGGATCAGGAGCACCAGCAGGACCAGCAGGATGAGGAGCAGTGCCAGCAGATTAAGCATTAGCAGAAGCCCCAGCACCAGGAGCAGCGCCAGCAGAGTAAGCACCAGCAGAAGCCCCAGCACAAGGAGCAGCACCAGCAGAGAAAGCACCAGCAGAAGGACCAGCACCAGGAGCAGTTCCAGCAGAGTAAGCACCAGCAGAAGCATCACTGCCAGAAGCAGCATCAGCAGAGTAAGCCCCAGCAGAAGCACCACCACCATAAGCAGCAGCAGCAGCTTCTCCAGGAGCAGCATCAGCAGAAGCCCCAGCCCCAGAAGAGCGAGCCCGGGCTGAAGAAGCCCCAGCAGAAGCAGAGTCAGACCCAGGGGGTGGGAGGGTGGCCCTGTCCCTCTTGCCAGGGCTGGCAGCAGATGGCTGAGGCTTTCTCTTCATCCCCATGGTTGTGGGGTTGCTGGCAGGCTGGCAGGCAGGCTGGAGAGCTGTGTCTGGAAGCAGGTCTTTCCCCTGAATGTTGACCTGCTTGGGAGCTGCTTCCCTTTATATCCGTAGGGCTGACGCAATGCATCCTCCCTGCATGTGCAGTGAATACTAGGCATCCGCTAGGCATCCGCTAGGCTCCGCTAGGCAACCGCTAGGCTTCCGCTCTGCATCCGCTTCATCCTCTCGGCATCCGCTGTGCATCTGCTTCATCCGCTCAGCGTCCGCTCTGCATCTGCTGTATCCATTCCCCGTCCGCCTTGCTGCGCTCCCCCAGAAGCCTTGCAGATGTGGCATCCACTTCCATCCGCTTCCATCCGCTAGGCTTTCGTGGAGCATCTGCTTTCCATCCGCCCTACGTCCTCCCCCCGTCCATTCCTTTACGTGTTGTCTGCTCTGGTTATGCAAATTTTTGCCCCTTTTGAGAGCGGATATCAATGGACGGAACATTTTTCTCGTCCGCTGTGTCCTTTTTACAAACGTTTTGCATCCGTCGGCCAGTGTGACAGGGCCTTTAGTCAGGGTGCATAATTCAATCTTTATATGTGACTTGTCTGCTAGGCGTTTGGTTCTGGCGATGAGTGTTTTGGCCACGGAGTTTATCTGTGCTGGGTGGTAGTAGGATTGGGCGTTGAGGAAACGGTTGGTGTGTGTTTTCTTCTGGTATACAGTGTGTCCGAGTGTGCCATCTGTCCTTTTGTAGATTAGTACATCTAGGAATGATAGTTGTTTGTTTTTTGCATTTCCATGGTGAACTTGATTTTGGGGTGTGTGCTGTTTAGGTGTGCTAGGAAATTGTTTAGGTTTTCTTTTCTCTGGGACCAAATCACAAATGTGTCATCGATGTATCTTAGTCATAGTTTGGGTTTGTGGGTGGCATTAGCCAGGGCTCTGGATTCAAATTCTTCCATGAAAAGGTTTGCAATGATGGGTGACAGTGGTGATCTCACAGGGGCTCCTTCAATATCTTTGTCCTTTGTATATGAAATATGTGTTGGTTAAGCAGTGTTCTGTTAGTTCCATGAGGTGTTTAGCTGGTTGGTATTTATTTTTCATTATTTCAAGAGTTTCTTTTATCGGGACTTGAGTGAAGAGTGAAACCACGTCGAAACTTACAAGCAGATCTTCTTGTTCCACGTGTAGATCTTTGATCATTTCTCGGAAGTGGTATGAGTTTTGTACATATGAAGCTGCAGTTTCAGCATGGGGCTGTAGTTGTTTTGCTAAGTGTTTAGCTAGGTTTTGTAGTGGTGCTCCTTTGGAGCTGACTATGGGTCTGAGAGGTATGCCCTCTTTCTGTATTTTTGGGAAGCCGTATAGTTTGGGGCATCTGGAAGATTTTTCTCTTGGGATGATCGTCTGTTGGATTTCTTTGCTCGTGTAGCTGGTTATAATTTTCTTCTTGGTTAATTTTTCCAGATATGTGGTTGGGTCCATATTTATAGGTTTGTTTGTGGAGTCTTGGAGTAGGTCTGTCAATTTTGTTTCGTAGTCTTTTCTATCCATTACAACTGTGGCATTCACTTTGTCTGCTGGAAGTATGAGTGTAGATGTGTCTTTACACAAGATGACAAACTCTTTTTTGTTTGACTGATTTGTTGAACATACTATAAATTTGTTGAATGTACTATAAATGATTGGGTGCTAAAGCCCATGTCACACTGGCCAACAGATGCAAAACGGACACAACGGACGAGAAAAATGTTCCATCCGTTGTTATCCACTCTCAAAAGGGGCAAAAATTTGCATAACCGGAGCGGATAACACGGACGCAGGGAGGACGCAGGGCGGATGGAAAGCAGATGCGGAACGGAAGCACAGTGGATGTAAGCGGATGGGAGCGGATGGCGCAACCGCAGGGCTTCCGGGTGTCTCAGCAAAGCAGACGCGGAACGGATACAGCGGATGCAGAACGGACGCCGAATGGATGAAGTGGATTCACAGCGGAAGCCTAGCGGATGCACAGTGGAAGCGGAACAGATGTCGCACGTTAATTGCGTTTGCGGGGGGAAGTATTACATAAGCCCCCCGGATATAAAGGGAAGCAGCTCGCACGTGGCAGAATTCCAAGGAAAGACCTGCTGCTGGACACTTCGAGTTCTTTTCCTGCCCTGCCAGCCTGCCTTCCAGCCAGCCTTGGTGCCTGCCTGCCTGCCTGCCTTCCTGCCAGGCTTCTTGCCAGCCTTCCTGACAGCCTTGCTGCCTGCCAGCCTTCCTGCCAGCCAGCAACCCCACAACCATGGGGAGGAAGAGAAAGCCTCAGCAACCTGCCGCCATCCCTGGCAAGAGGGACAGGGCCAACCTCCCGCCCCCTGCCCCTGACTCTGCTGGTGCTGGGGCTTCTGCTGAAGCTGCTTCAGGCGGTCGTGCTTCTGCTGGTGCTGGGGCTTCTGCTGTTGCTTACTCTGTTGAAGCTGCTCCTGGTCCTGCTGGTCCTGCTTGACCTGCTCATGCTCTTGGACTTGCTCGTCCTGCTCATCCTGCTCATGCTCCTGGTCCTGCTCGTGCTCCTGGACTTGCTGGCCCTGCTGGTGCTTACTCTACTGTGGTGCTCCTGGTCCTGGTGTTCCTGCTGCTGCTGCTGCTGCTGCTGATGATGATGATGATGATGATGATGATTATGATCCTGCTGGTGAGGATGATGATGCTGATTATGATCCTGCTGGTGAGGATGATGATGATGATGATGATGATGATGATGATGATGAAGATGAAGATGAAGATGATGATCCTGCTGCTGCTGCTGCTGCTGGTGGTGGTGTGGAGGAGCAGCCCCTACTATCTGGGAGCCCCTCTGATGAGGGCCCATCTGGTCCTGCCAAAGGGAGGAAGAGGTGTATGCGACAATGGGAGAGGAGGAAATACTCCATTGCAGAGATGCACGAGGATGAGGTGCTGGAGTGGCTGAGAGAGAGAATGACTATCTGTGGCGGAAGGGACACTGGCTGTACAGGGACACCAAGCGGAAGCAGGCTGCTTGGAAAGAGAGGGCAGAGAGTATGGGTTACACTTCGGAGGTGCTCCTCGGCTGGTGGAAACATATGCACACCTGGTACGGGAAGCTGCACCTGAAGAAATCTGGCCAGGCCACTGTGAAGCTGACCGACAGAGAGACCTACGTCATGGCCAGGTGCAGTTTCCTGGAGGGTGAGATACGCCTCTGAAGAGCACCAGCAGCCCCTCTCACTACCCTCTCTCTCCGGCAGCCTGCTGCCACCCAGTTCTCTTCTGGCCGAGAGTCAGTCCCTGTCTCCAGGCAGGTTTCTGTGGAGTGTGCCACGGTGGAGAACACGCCGACAGGTGTGGTAAGCATGTTGGAGTGCATAGAGGACTCCCTGGTGCGGTGGGAGAAAGGAGACATCGAGTCCACCACAGTCCTAGCTGCATCCACCACCCCCAGCTCCGCCTCCACAGAAAGGCAGAGAGCCGGACAGCTGGAGGGGCAGAGCCACAATGTCCTGCTGGAGATCAGGGACACCATCCGCACCAGCATAGATCTCCTCTCTCAGCTGGTTCACACCAACTCCTCATCCTCCAACCGCAAATACTTCCTCACCTATGTCAACCAGACGTTCAAGGAAATGGCGGATCCACAGTACCAGAAGGTGAAGGACTGGATCACCAAGCTGCTTCACAACACTCCAGACCCAGAGGAACCTGCTCTGACCCAGTCCAGCCCTGCTCCTCCACCCCAGGTGATGTCCCTCCCATTCCAAGGCTTCCCACAGGGCCTCACTTACCAGGGCTACGGCTACCAGGAGGTTCAGCAGCACAGGCAGCAGCCCTTCCAAGTCCAGGCACAGAGTCATCGGGCGACACTGTTGCCACCTGTTTCACTGATGCCACCGATGCCACCCACGCCAATTTTGCCACCCACGACAGCGATGCCACCCATGCCAGTCCTCACCCAGCTGCAGAGCAGACAGCCCCACTACACTACTCCTTCCTCCACCCCACAGCCAAGCCCGGCCTCAGTACATCTGTCATCAGTCCTGGGGCTGACACCCCATGGCATGGAGGAAGGACTTCTCAGCATCGCGGGGCTGAGGCAGCTGTCCAAAACCTTTCTCAACACACCATCCCCTGTTGTCCTCTCGAGGCCAGGCACTGCAGCACCACCCACCACCACAGCACCTGGACCCTTCACCACTGAGACTGGGCACACCTCCGAGTGACCATGAAGAGTGCCAGAGACTGGCTAGCTGGCTACCTGTGGACTTTATTTGAACACTTGAATTTTTTTTTACAGCTTGTTGTTCAATAAAGTTTATCTTTGATTCACACACTTGCTTCATTGCTTTTTTTTTTTAATAAAGTCTTGGTGGAAACTTTTAGAATTGGCTTAAGCCTTTGCAAACTTGTGGGATGGGTTAAGATAGCAGTGGGGTGGGCAGGGATACCTGTGGAATGAGCAGGGATACCTTTGGGATGGCTAATAGCTGTGGGATAGATAAACCTCCAGTGCAAGCATAGTGGGACTGTATGGTCCACCCTCCCAGGTGCCAAACCTATGGCACTTTATTATCAATAATAATGTAATCAATCATCCACACATATCAACACAAACACAACTCTTTATTAAATGCCCTGTTCATTGTAGGCCAACCAAATATACATGGCCCAATCTCATCCGTGTGATGAGACAGGCTGAAGGAAGCATCCATTAAGCATCTACCATCCTGTCTTGCCACTCCACCGCTCCAGCTGGGGAGTTGTACCAGTGTTTCAGGAGGTTGTGCTGCTTCTTCCCTTCCCGTGAGGCTCTGTTGTGGCCTTGCACATCCTGAGTGTAGATCAGGTTTCGCCCTTGCCTCCATTCACCAGGCTCCATGTCCCCATTGCCTTGTTGAATGTCCACGAGCCTGTTCTGCAAGACTGGGTAGCGGGTGCGCATGAGATTGTGCACGATGTAGCAAGCTTCCACGATCCTCCTCACGGTCTCTGGGCGATGCTGCATGGTGGTGAGGAGTACCTGGAACCTGTTGGCCAGGATGCCAAAGGCATTCTCCACCACCCGCCTTGCCCTGGAGAGCCTGTAGTTGAAGATCCTCTCTTCACGGGTCAGGACTCTGGAAGTGTAGGGCTTCATGAGGTAGGTTCTGAGGGAGAAGGCGTCATCCTCCACGATGAAGTAGGGCATATCTTGCGTGTCATTGGGCAGGGGGTCTGGATTTGGGAAGTCCACGATGAGGTTGCCTTCCAGCCCCTCCTTGAGGTGACTGGCATTGTATACCTGGGCATCTGAAGATGAGCCGTAGCCTGAAGCATCGATGTACATGAACTTGTAGTCAGCATCGACCATGGCGAAGAGGATGATGCTGAAGAAGCCCTTGTAGTTGAAATAAGTGGACCCTGACTTGGCTGGAGCTTTGCAGGCCACATGCTTGCCATCGATGGCTCCAACGGTGTGTGGGAAGTTCCACCTCTGATACCACTGCTCTGCAACTTTTTTCCAGCCTTGTTCTGTGGTGGGGCACTGGAGGAGCTCCTCCAGGTATTCTTCAATGATGGCCTGCACCACTTCTCTGACCACAATGCTGATGGTGTTGTGTGGCACCCTCCAGCCGTACTGCATGCTCCTGTAGGTGGTCCCTGAGGACATTTGGCACAGAGTGAGTGCCACCTTAAGCCCAGGTTCCAGACTGGGCCTGAAGTTGGTGTTTGCCTTGGTCAACCTGGGTGTCAGCCGCTGCACAACTTCATCAAACATGGCTGGAGGCATCCTCATGAAGTTCTGGAATGCCCGAGTGTCTTCGTTCCTGAGCTCCACCGCCAGCCTGTTGTACAGTCCGTACTCTGCTCTTCTCCCGATCCATTTTCGGACCCAGATGCTTCTTGGCCGCCTCTTTTTCTTCCCATAGTAGAGTTTACAGAGCCTGTAGATGGCTTCGTACTGTTGGAGAAGGATGGTGGCTGCCAAAAGGACTGTGGTACGATCCACAGTGGACATGACTGGATGCTGTGGAAGAGCAAGAGTCAGAAGAAGGCTTCAGAGGTCTGCACAGGTGGGCTGCTGGTCTGAAAGTGAGATGCAGACGAGTTGCTCTCCCTTTTTATAGGCAGTGTAGGTGTCCCTTTGCATCCTCTAGGCATCCTCTAGACATCCTTAATATCTGAGATAGATCCCCTCTGCGAACGTTTTTTCTGCTTTAAATGCTTTGTTTCCATGCTGCATCCATTCTGCATCCGTTCTGCATCTGTTCCGTGTCCGTTCCGCTTCCTTCCTGCATCTGGGCGGATGTGAGTTCTGTGGATTCGCAGCGGATTCCTAGCGGATATAGCGGATGCGTAGCAGATGCGTAATGGATGAGTAGCAGATGCATAGTGGATGCAGAATGGATGAACTGGACACATTTTCCGCACAAAAGTTTTAGGCAGCCCAAAACTTTGGGAGTGGATGAAACGTCCATAAACCGATGCTGGACAGATAGAGAGGAAGCAAAACGGAGGCAGTGGGTACAGAATGGATACATCGCATTAACCAATGGATGGCAAGGTTTTTTGTCCGTTTTACATCCTCTTTGCATCCGTTGGTTCAGTGTGACATGGGCTTTAGAAAAGACTACCTTGAAGTTTGCACAATTCATGTAAACCCAAACAAATCTCATGATAGCTTAGTATGTTGTCCTGTCAGCTTCAAGTCACTTATTTAACTCTGGTCCATAAGGCAGTGTATTTATTCTAGCTGTCATGCCATAAACCTCACTTAAATCCTTTTTAGACACCAGAGTCACTGGGACAATTTTAGAAAGGTCAACTGAAACTCAAAATCCCAAAGCTATGCCTGTTTGCACATACTTGTCTTTCTCTAACACTAGAATATAGCAAAGTAAATTTACTAGATTATACTATGCTGCTAACAACAGAACGTGTTATATATGGAACTTGGTAGGCTCCAAGTTCCCTATTCTGATTGGCCGAAAAGACCGTTCTCGGACTGGCCATTAGAGAACCAATCCGATTAGCCCGCCAGAGAGTGGGAACACTTACAGCCCACAGCCCACTACGAAGAACTCAAATCCCAGAGTGACACCGATGATGAAAATGAAGATGTCTATAGATTTCAATCAGACAAGAAATGGTGGGAAAAGAGAAGAAACAGGCAGGAGTTTCAGTTTGCAGGATGCGGGGGCAACCACCAGCGATCTGAATGTAGGTTCCTAGATGCAATCTGTTGGGCTTGAAACAAATGGGGGCACATTGAAAGGGTCTGCCAAAACAAAAAGAGCTATAGTCCTAAAAGACCTGGCAGCATACACACCCCAGACATGAAGAGAGACAAGCCGGGAACAGATGGAACTGAAGTGACAGAGAGGAAACACATCAGACAGTAACCATCGGAAATGCGAGGGCAGAAAATGGGAAAAAGGTCCGGATAGAGGTGAACATCGAAGGGAAGCTCTGTGAGATGGAAGTTGTCTCCAGGTCTTTTCTATCTGTGGTATCCTGGAATACCATCCAGTAATGATACTGGACATTAAACAAAAAGAACTACAAAAACAAAGACTGATTCTAAAAGACCACCAGGGAAATCGAATTCCAGTAGTGGGCCTTGGACATTTCCTCGTTGAATTTAAAAATCATGCTGAGATCTTGCCTCTGACCATCGTCGACCGTGATCTCCCTAGCCTGCTCAGGATCGAATGGTTCACTCCCCTGGGAATCAGGATGACCGGGATAAACCGTGTTGCTGCAGCCAAATGGGAGGAGAGCCTGCTACAAGAATTCCAAGATGTTTTCAACAGGACCCTAGGCAAGTACAAGGGGACCCCAATTTCATTTAGCCTAGACCCGAAAATAGCCCCCATACAGTTAAAAGCCAGATGCATCCCGTTTGCCTTAAAGCCAAAAATTGATGAACAGCATCTATTAATTGATGATTAATAGCACAAGGGGTGTTAGAGCCAATCGAACATGCCAGGTGGGAAACACCCATCATGACTCCTGTAAAACCAGATGGGTCAGTGCGCATCTGCTGAGACTATAAACAACCCTAAACCATGCACTCCAACAAAGCGCATACCCAGTACTAGTATTGCAACACTTATTGCACTCCTTAGGGGGAGGAAAATTTTTTGAGAAGCTTGATCTCACACAGGCATACTAACAGCTACCAGTTGACCCCACTACCGCAGAGGCACAGACTATTGTGACACATAGAGGGGAATTCAAGTGTAACCGTCTACAGTTCAGTGTTAGCGTTGCCCCAGGTGTGTTCCAAAGCCTCATGAAGCATCTGTTAAATGGAATCAAGGGAGTCATCCCTTATTTTGACGACGTTCTGGTGTCAGCAAAAAATGCCAACCAACTAGAGAGCAGATTAAGGGAAGTTTTAAGAAGATTTAGAGACGTAGGCCTGAAGGTAAAGTGAGAGAAATGTAATCTAGCCACCAACCAGGTCAAGTTTCTGGGCTACTTAATAGATAAACAAGGAATACACCCCACTGAGAAAAAGATAAAGGCAATCAAAGACACACCTAGACCTAGGAACAAATCTGACCTTCAAGCATTCCTAGGTCTCATAAATTTCTACAATGTGTTCCTGCCCCATAAAGCAACCATAGCAGAACCTTTACATCGGTTGTTAGACAAAAAATCTACCTCGAAATGGGGCCACTGGGAACAAGCAGCATATCAGGGTATCAAAGACCTATTAATGTCTAACAACGTTTTAATCCAGTATAGCAATACCCTGCCTTTGACGGTCACCTGTGATGCATCGCCTTTTGGAATCGGCAACATCCTGAGCCACAAGCTACCAGACGGCAGAGAGGCACCGGTCACTTTCTATTCAAAAACACTTTCCAAGTCAGAACGCAATTATAGCCAACTCAACTGAGAAGCCCTCGCAATCATAGCTGGAGTCAAAAGATTCCACGAGTACCTTTATGGCAGAACTTTTTTGATCATCACTGATCATAAACCCCTGTTAGGAATCCTAGCAGGAAACAAGCCAACCCCAAACATTCTGTCACCTAGAATGACGAGGTGGTCTGAATTCGTTGCTGCCTACACCTCCACGCTGATTCACCACCCATGAAAGACCATCACCCATGCCGATGCCCTGAGCCTTTCCCTGCTGCCCATCACAGAAGAGGACCCAGCTCCCACCGTCTCCACACTCCAAACTCGAGACCTGCTTGAACCTGCCGCTAACCACAGCAGATGTTGCGAGAGCCACCATGAAAGACCCTTTGACAGCTCGCATCCTGAATTGGGTAGATAAGGGCTGGCCAGAAGAGAACAAAACTGAGACTTTTAAACCATTTCGCTCCTGACACACTGAACTATCTATTGAGAAGGGCTGTATTTTGTGGGGTGGCAGGGTGGTGATACCAAACAGACTCCAGGAAGATGTTTTGTGCATGTTGCATGAGGTGCACCTGGGCATAGTCAAAATGAAAGCCCTGGCCAGGAGTTATGTCTGGTGGCCAGGGCTGGACAAGGACATTGAATGTTGGGTGACATTGTGCCATGACTGTGAAAAATTGAGGCCTACCTCCCCACAGGCACCAGTCAGGGAATGGGAAACTCCCCAGGGTCCATGGTCTAGACTACATATTGACTGCTGGGCCGACAAAAGGCAACACTTTTTAAATAGTTGTGGATGTCTACTCAAACTGGTTAGAAGTCATCCTCATGGCTTCCACAACCACCGAGGCAGTAATGAAAAAGCTAGACAAACTTTTCACCATGCATGGACTGCCTGATGTACTGGTGTCTCACAATGGGCCCCAATTTACCGCATTAGCATTCGAGCAGTATTTAGCTGCTCAAGGTATCTGACATGCTTTAACGGCGCCGCCCCATCTGGCTGCAAATGGCAGGGCTGAACGTTCGGTATACTAAGGAGGGCCTAGAGAGAATGGACAAGGGGGACGTGCAAGAAAAACTAAACCTATTACTAACCCTACAGCATATTACCCCGAGCAGCACAACCAACAAAAGCCCAGCAGAACTCCTAATAGGTAGGAAATTGCATTCCTACCTCGACAGACTGAACCCCACTTACACCTGGGATAAACCCCCCGACTCCTCCAGCAAAAACTGTGCATTTGAAATAGGCGATCTGGTCTATACGAAGAACCTCACCGGGGGCCCGTTATGGCTTCCAGCCATAATCACTCAGATCACAGCCCCCCGGTCTTACCGACTACTCCTAGATGACAGAAGAGAATGGAAGTGCCACATCGACTAGCTTCGTTCTCACACCCTCGAACGCAAAAACACACCAGCGCCAAAAATAAATACTGACCAAAAAACAACCGAGGAGGGGGGGGAATACAAAATAATAAAAATGGAAGAGATGAACCTTCCATAACAAGACAACAAACACTACACAAAGAGTATCAAACAAATCAAAAAGAGCACTCATGGTTAGATGAACCCCAAATGAGAAGTCCAGGAGCAGGAGAACGAAGCGAGGCCTTCCTGGAAGGAGACAGCCAGGCCAGCTTGACCAATCCTGACAAACCAGGAGGGAGCGTCGGAGCCATCTCAACTGGCCTGACAGCCTCAGGCGGGAGCGGCAAGGCTGACTCACACTTTCAGGAGGTTCCATGGAGAAGGAACAGAGAGACAGCGATCCTGTCCGAACCGCTCAAAGACCACCCTGAGACTGAGCTGCTCAGGTCAACCAGGACTCGAAAAAGCCCCACCTACTTGTGTGACTATGTGATGCATATTGGACTGAACCAAGGGGGAAGGGGTGTTATGTATGAAAGTTGGTAGGCTCCAAGTTCCCTATTCTGATTGGCCGAAAAGGCCGTTCTCAGATTGGCCATTAGAGAACCAATCTGATTAGCCCATTGGACAGCGGGAACACTTAAAGCTGCGAGCAAGCCGCTATATAAAGGGCTGCTGTGGCTTGGGCTGTTGTTCCGTTACTATTGCGTACTGAATTGAATAAAGAGTTTCTCTTTGGAACCCGGTCTCGCGCAACTTATTTCCGGACGGAACAGAAAGTATTGCTTTTGTTATGTTCACTTTCTTTTAAACAATATTTTGACTACCATGACAGAATTTTGTAAAATGACTCAAGATTCCAGCCATGTAATATGTCAAGTTATCCCATAAACCTAATATTAATCATGTTTGTTAGAATCTAAATATCCTAAGAGGCATCAGTAGAGAACAAGACATATAATGGGAAGTCATTATGTTAGCATAAGCATTATTAAGAAAAAGATAGAAAAATAAGGAAAAAGGTGGGAAATTGGATATATTTTTTTCCTTTTATAAACAATGTTTAACTATCATACCAATAAAGAAGAATATTTGTAGCTCAGGGTTGAAATGAGAAGTCCTTTGTGTTCTCTAATCTTGGTTGTTTACTTACAGATTTTTCATTATCCAAACTAGGAAACATCAATAGTGCTGGGTATCACACACCTCAGCCAAAAGTCTTCCAAACAACCAACAAAAATGGAGAATATACAAATTAAGTAAATAAAAGTAATGTCCATTTTAAAAGTTAAAACCAACTGCTTATAATAAAGGTATCTGGAATGGTATAAGCTCTCCTGCCTTAGGCATGGGATTGGATTAGAAGAACATTGAAATCCCTTCCACCCTATGATTCAATGTTGCATGTTCTACTTTTCAACATAACCCACCCTTTCTCTTAAGCTTCCTGAAACTTCCAACCAAGAGCTAATCCAAGAGTGAAAATGTAAATCGTGAGCTTCTGGAGGAATAGCCAAAGTGGAAAAGAAGAGAATGCTTGTTACAGAGTCATGATGCAAATGGAACAACTCACTTGCATTACACATTAGAATGCAAGATAATGAGTCACAATTATGTGACAACAATTCACTGTGTACATATTATTTTGGTGTCATCACAATTTGCTGAAGGTGCGGTTGTGTAACAGCTTTTCTGTTTTGCCCAGAGAGGAGAGAGATTTCGACTTATCAAATAAGACCTTTCAGTCTGTTTATTATAGTTCAGAGTTGTATTTGAAGCATATAGACATAAACAGTGAAAAGAACACAGCAATCTTTTGGAGTCTGGTTTGTTTGTTTTCTAAATGCCTGTAACTGCTTCAGTCCTTTGCTTTCTTAGGAGAAGGATTATGCACAAATCAAACAGAAGGTCACAGCCTTCCGATGAAAGAAGAAATGCTTCCTTGGGAGGCAATTTGGTTGAAAAAAAGTGCCGTAATCAAGGAACTATTTGTTTGTAACTTTCCAAAATAAAATGTTCTGATCATCTCTTTACTTGTTATTCCAAAATATTTTTTTAATGCTTAAACTAGTATTTAAACTTTTTCCACTAAAGATTAAAGAAAACTTATCCAGTGCAACAAAACTTTCCATTTCAAAGGTTTCTCATAGCTGAAAAGCAGTTAACAAGCAATTTCTGAAAGTGATTAGAAAAGGAAGTATTTAAATTAAGTGTCATTGAAAGTGTCACCTATAGGTTGAGCAAAATAACTATTTCCTAGTCTCCTGGTGCACTTCCTGGTGCCAGAAATCATTGTCTTGTGGCCTGCTCAAAGGAGTAACTAAATGGAACAGTTATAAGCAATAGCTGGTCTTCTTGTCCAGAGAGGAATTACAAAAAGCTGATCTACCCACTTTTTCCTCATTCCACTACATTCATTAAGGCCCAGTCCCACTGGCTGATGGACGCAAAACGTATGCATAAAGGACACAACAGACGAGCAAAATTTCGGGGGTGGCTCCATTCGTTGTCATCCGTTCCAAAAAGTGTTGAAAATTTGCATAAACAGAATGGAAAAGAACGGACATGGGTAGTATGTAGCGGGGATGTTAAATGGATGTTCATAAGAAGACTAGCGGATGAAAGCGGATGGAAGCGGATGACACATCCGAAGGGGTTCCGGAGAATTTCAAAGTGGACGCATAGCGGAAGGGGCGGATGCATAGCGGATGAAGCGGATGCATCACGGACACCTGTAGGAAACAAAGGGGATGTCACACGGATGTATACCAGATGCAAAGCGTTCACTGCGCATGCGGGGAGTATGAATTGCATCAACTCCGCGGATATAAAAGGATGCAGCATGCATACAGTCAGCATACAGGGAAAAAACGTGCTGCCACATACATCTAGCAGGAACACCATAGTTCATCAGTCAGGCAAGAAGAAGAAGCCCATGCCTACTCGTTCAAGCCCTGGTAAGAAGGACAGAACTAGCATCCCACCCCCTGGCACTGACTTTGAAGCTGCTGCTGCTGCTGCTGCTGCTGCTGCTGTGGTGGATCAGCCCCAAGGCCCTCAAAGCCTTGCTGCTGAAGGCCCTGCTGCTCAAGCCCCTGAAGGCCCTGCTGCTCAAGCCCCTGAAGGCCCTGCTGCTCAAGCCCCTGAAGGCCCTGCTG
>BLBF01000010.1:49979629-49997887 GCA_015471245.1 Laticauda colubrina | reverse complement strand
TCAAGCCCCTGAAGGCCCTGCTGCTCAAGCCCCTGAAGGCCCTGCTGAAGCCCCTTCCAGAGGGAGGAAGAGGCAAGGGAAGCAGAAGGAAGAGAGGAAACAGAACACTGTTTTCAAGGAGCATGAGGATGAGGTGCTGGAATGGCTGAGGGAGAACGAGTACCTCTGGAGAAAGGGCCAAAGACTGCATCAGGACACCAAGAAGAAGCGGGCAGCTTGGAGAGACAAGGCAGAGAGCCTGGGGTACACTGCAGAAGTACTCCTAGGATGGTGGAAGCACATGCACACCTGTTATGGCAAGCTACACCTCAAGAAATCCAGGCAGGCTGCTGTCAAGCTCACTGACCGGGAGATAAACGTCATGGCCAAGTGCAGTTTCCTGGAGGGTGAGATCCGCCACCAAGGAGCAGCCCCTCTGAGACCCCTCTCCCTCAGACAGCCCACAGACACCCAGTCCTCTTCCAGCCAGGAGCCAGCAAGCCTGTCCAGGCAGATGTCTTCAGAGAGAGACCCCCCCCCGACAGCTGCACTCCCCATGCCGGCAGACTTGGAGGATTCCGTGGAGGATGATGCCCTGCAGTCACAAATGGCGGAAGAAGCAGCAGCCACCAGAGGCCAACCCACCCCCACCCCAACCCCCAGCACCACAGGATGCAGGCAGAGAGGCAGACTGGAGGGCCAGTAATACAATGTGCTGTTGGAGATCAGGGACACAATGAAGAACAGCACAGAACTTCTCTCTCAGCTGGTCCACTTGGACAGAGCCTCCTCGGGCCGGAACACCTTCATCACCTATGTGAGCCAGACCCTGAGGGACCTGCCCGAGGCCCAGTACCAGGTGATGAAGTACAAGATCACAGCACTTCTGCACAACCCTCAAGGCCCAGCTGAACCTGCTACTACCCAGTCCAGGTCTGCTCCTCCACCCCAGGCAATGTCACAGCCCTTCCACGACTTTCAACAGCCCCTCACCTACCAAGGCTATGACTACCAGGACTTCCAACAGCAAAAACAGAACTTCCAGGCCCAGGTTCATCGCATGCCACAGACTCCAGTCCTCACCCAGCTGCAGACCAGACAGCCCCACTACACTCCTCCTTCCTCTACCCCACAGCCAAGCCCGTCAACGGACAATCTGTCATCAGTATTGGGCCTGACATCTCAAGTCCTTGATGAAGGGCCTCTCAACCTCATGGACTGAGTCAGCTCTTGGACAGCTTCCTGAACACACTACCACCTGTTGTACCTTCAGGGCCAAGCACCCCAATGGTGCCTCAGACCAGCACTCAAGCCACAGCCACCTCCACAGTCCCTGCCCGCTTAAAAGCTGAGACCAGGGACATGACTCAGAGTGACTGAGAATAGTGTCAGAGACTGAGTTGTATTTGTTTAGTTTATCTTTGGTGAAGACACTTTACTTGGTTCATTTTGCTTTTTTAATAAAGTCATAAAGTTTACCTAAGAAAGTTAATAAAGGTTATCTTTGCTTAACACACTTAATACAGTTTACTTGGTTCATTTTGCTTATTTAATAAAGTCATAAAGTTAAGAAACTTAATAAAGGTTATCTTTGTTTAAAACACTTGGTTCATTTTTTTTTACTTTATAAAGTGTTGGTGAAAACTTTGAAAAAATGGTTACGCCTTTGCATGCTTGTGGGATAGATAAGGATAGTTATGGGATAGATAAACTTCCAGTGCAAGCATAGTGGGACTGTATGGTCCTCCACCCCAGGACCTTTTTTATCAAAAATTTATTCATTGATCAACACATTTTAAAATAAACAAAGCTCTTTATTAATGCCCTATTCATTGTAGGACCACTCAACATACATGGCGCAATCTCATCAGTATTATGGGACAGTCTCAAGGAAGCATCCATTAATCGTCTATCATCCTGTCTTGCCACTCCACTGCTCCAGCTTGGGAGTTGCACCAGTGTCTCAGTAGGTTGCGCTGGTTCTTCCCTTCACGTGAAGCTCTGTTGGGGCCTTGTACATCCACAGTGTCGATCAGGTTATGTCCTTGCCTCCATTCACCAGGCTCCATGTCCCCATTCCCTTGTTGACGGTCGACAAGTCTGTTCTGCAACACTGGGTAGCGGGTGTGCATGAGATTGTGCAGGATGCAGCAAGTTTCCAAGATGCTCCTCACAGTCTTTGGGTCATGCTGCATGGTGGTGAGAAGAATATGGAACTTGTTGGCCAGGATGCCAGAGGCATTCTCCACCACCCATCTTGCCCTGGACAACCTGTAGTTGAAGATCTTCTTCATGGGTGAGGTATCTTGAAGTGTAGGGCTTCATGAGGTAGGTTCTGAGGGAGAACGCGTCATCACCAACAATGAAGTTGGGCACATCTTGTGTGTCATTGGGTAGGGGGTCTGGATCTGGAAAAACCATAATGAGGTTGTGTTCCAGCCCATCCTTGAGGTCACTTGCGTTGTATACCTGGCCATCTGAAGCTGACCCGTTGCCTGAAGCATTGATGTAGATGAACTTGTAGTCAGCATCAGTCATGACAAAGAGGATGATACTGAAGAAGCCCTTGTAGTTGAAATAAGTGGACCCTGAGTTGGCTGGATCTTTGCAGGCCACGTGCTTCCCATCTGTGGCTCCAACGGTGTGGGGAAAGTTCCACCTCTGATACCACTCTCCTGCAAGTTTTCTCCAGCCTTGTTCAGTGGTGGGGCACTTGAGGAGCTCCTCCACGTATTCTTCAATGATGGCCTGCACCAGTTCTCTGACCACTTTGCTGATGCTGTTGTGTGGCGCCCTCCACACATACTGCATGTTTCTGTATGTGGTTTCAGAGTCCAGGTGGCGCAGAGTCAGTGCCACCTTCAGTCCTGTGTCCAGGTTGGGACAGAAGTTGGTGCTAGGCTTGGTCAACCTGGGTCTCAGACTCTCTACAAGTTCGACAAACATGGCTGGTGGCATCCTCATGAAATGATGGAATGCACGAGGGTCTTCATTCCTCAGCTCCACCATCAACAGGTCATACAGTCCAAACTCCATTCTTCTCATAATCCAACCTCAGACCCACACAGCTCTTGGACGTCTCCTTCTTCTCCTTCTGTATAAAACTTGAAACAGTCCGAACAGGTTTTGGTTCTGGTGATGAATGAGTGCAGCTATCATATGGACTGTTTCATCATCCATGGTGGAGAACAATTGATGATGTTGAAGACCAAGACCAAGACCAAGAATGAAGAGGTCTGTACACCATGGCTGCTGGACTCATACTGAGATCCAGATGATTTTCTCCCCCTTTTTATAGAAAATATAGGTTGCCCACTAGGTGTCCTTCTACATACTCTTGACATACTCCAGACATCCTAAATAATGAGATACATCCAAGATACAAACTTTTGTCCATTTTTAATCCTTTATATTTGAGATGCATACGCTTACATCCTTTCTATTTCCATGCTAACGCTGTGAAGACGTTGTGTGTACCTTTTGTTTCCTCCTTCTTTCCATTTTCAGCTGCAGCGGATGTGAGTTGAGGGGATGCCCAGAGGATGCAGAGAGGATAAAGCAGACGTTTAACGGATAACAGACATAGAATGTTTGTTGCCCGTATATGTTGCGGATGTACATCGTACACGGCGGAAAGTTCATCTGTTCACAAAGTTTTGTGCAGCTTAAAACTTCTTGCGCAGATGAAATATCAGTGGACAGATGCTTGATGGATAGAGCATATGAAACACGTATGCAATGAGTACACAACGGATGCCTAACGTTTTCCAACTGATGGCAAGCTTTTTAAAACGTTTTCCATCCTCTTTGCATCCATAAGTGCAGTGGGACCGGGCCTTTAGTCCTACTTTTAGTGGAGTCATCTTTAGTTTTCAAATTCTTCTCCAGAACCCCACTGATCAAGAAACTTCTATGGAGAAACCACACCCCCACCAACACTGACAGGAGAAGCTACTGCATATAAATTAGGAACAAACATACTTATTTTCTGCTTTTGAAATATTACATTCAACAATAAAAAAGAAAAACATTTGTGATATCATTTCTTGTTCCTTCTCCCTTACGCCCTCCCTCTTTCCATCCCTCCATCTCTTTCTCTCTTTTTCCCTCCCTATCTCTTTCCTTCCCTCTCCTCTCTTTCTCCCTTCTCTCTTTCACTCTCTCTCTCTCTTTCTCTCTCCCTCCCTCTTTCTTTCCCTTTTCTTCCCTCCCTCTTTATCTGCCTCTCTCTGTTTTTTTTTCTCTCTCTCCCTCCCTATCTCTTTCCCTCCTCCCTTCTCCCCCCTGGGGGGGAAGAAACCTCTGAACTGGTGCTCGGTGGTGGCAATCTGATGTCCGGAGTCCAAACAAGTTCAGGAGCAGTGTGCTAATGACCAGCTGGTCAGCAGAGAGCCAAAAACTAGTGGGGAGGTGTGGCATCACAACACTGGCAGCTCTGCAGGAAAAGCAACTGACATCTGGGAGGTGAGAGTGAGCTGATGACGATGCAGGGTTGTATTCTGGTTCCATGTCATAATGGGCTCCAGGAGGAGGGGAGCCTGTCTTCCCCAGCACACTAAATTTCACTATGCTGCACAAGGTGCTGTGAAAGCAGTGGGCAGGTTATGGAGGCAGCAACAGCAAATGTATAGTGCTGAAAGCTGTTTCGTGCAAAGGCAACTGCAGGGGTACTTCATTCCCGCATGAAGGTGAGAAATATGATGGAGAAATGTGATGGAACTGGGCTGGGTGACAGTGCACATATACAAGAAAGCGCTCTAAGTGCTACCTTTGGCATGCGTGCCATAGGTTCACCACCACTGTCCTAAGGGATCTTCTGTAATTTCTGAGGTTGAAAAGGCAACAAGGGAGAAATGTATACATATTTATCTTTGTAAGAATCAGTTAACATTTACAATAAATTGGAATTGTTTCACATGGGCATGCTTCTTGTTTGGACTACCTGACACAATTGACAATGGGTGGGGAAAAAATCAGAAAAATCCAGATTGTAGTCCAACCCTCTTTTCATTAAACCCATTCAAGACATACATAAAAATATTGGACCTTCATGATTGCAGTTACATATGGATTGTTTTGAGACACATACACACATATAAGATACCCCTGTTCCATTCAACATCAGTTGCTCTAATTCTCAAGACTTTCCCTTAAAAAATCCTGTCTTTTTTAAATAAACTTTTCATTTTACCACTCGAATTGTCACATCTTATACCAACGTTGTTTTAATGTGTTAGAGCTTTAATAAATTTTAGACTTTTTTTCCTTGTAATTTTAATTCCTAGATCCTAATTCCATTTTGAACTTTAAAAATGCTCAATATCTCTAAACACATACATTTTCCAATGAATGAAAATTCCATGTCTTTCCATTTTAGGAAACAATATCCATATATTAAAATTATTTTTTTTTAAAGTTTGCTGAAAGATTTCAATATTTGTGCATTTCTGAATGAACACAGTAACAACAGCCCACATAATACTGTACATGCATTCTGCTTCCACAGTACATTTTATTTTGTTGAAAAGTGATGAAATAATGGCTGTAAAACATGTTGAAATTAATTCTGGGGTAATTTGTAGTTATCCTTATTGTAGGAGATAATCAGGTTTTCCGAACTTCACAAGACACAGAGTTCTGATCAGGAGTCCCTGTAGAACTCTGATCCTAGTTGTTTATAAACTGGCATGTCAATTAGAATGTATAACTTAATTTTCATATTCCTTTGAATATGAGTCAGCACCTTTGGTTTCATGTAAAACACTAATGGGGGGAGGGGAAAATCAAGCTTTTTTATGAGGGCTGTATCTAGCTATTTTTCTCACCCATAGCGTAGGTGGGTGTTACCTGTAAATGAAAAAGCCACTTCTGTTCTCAGTATGCATGGGGCCTCTCCCTCCAGACAGTCATGGTGGCCAAGCAACTGATAAGAGCAGCCAAAGTAATCTGAGCAATCTTGGCAGAGATGGTGAATACTGTTTTTGAATACCTGAATATGGCAGAAGTTTTTCAATTTTAGGAAAACAGATCATATAACAAGACATCACTTTATCTGAGGATTCTGATTGTTTTCATAAGCCAGTAATTTAGTCATTATAAATCTATGTCAAATTTGAGGTCCTTGTAGAATAATCTTCATCCTGATGATTTATTAGGTTTTTCCATATCATGAATCAACATTAATGATAGTATCTATTATATATTTATGAATTTGGACCTTACTATTATTATTATAAATGGTTTCTCAGCCTATTTAATTTCATAATAGGAACTTTATTTCTTTTCTTTCTAAAAAAAAAAACAACCAACCAGTTTTTGAAAAAAGAAAACTTTATAGGTTTATATCCCTTATATCTCATTCTTTACAACAGCACTATGAATTTTCACAAGGAGTCATACTGTGATATCAAAATGCGACCTGCCTATCTCAACCTGTTCAAGTATAGCACTCATGTTGAGTGAGTGATGTATCACCGTCCATTGTTACTCTTAAAGCCCCTGTCACACTTCACCAATGGATGGAAAGAGGATGTAAAATGGAGAAAAACACTTGCCATCCGTTGGTTAACGTGATGCTTCCGTTCTGTACTCACTGCCTCCATTTTGCTTCCTCTCTATCCGTCCAGCATCCGTCTATTGACATTTCATCCACTCAGAAGGTTTTGAGCTGCTCAAAACTTTTGAGCAGAAAATGTATCCAATGCATCCATTCTGCATCCGCTAGGCATACGGGGGACATCCGTTCTGCATCCGTTATGCATCTGCTATATCCGCTAGGCATCCACTGCGCATCCGCGCAACTCAAATACGTTCCAGAGGTAAATGGACGCAGGGAGGAAGCGGAACGGTCGTGCAGCGTTAGTAGCATGGACGGAGAAAGGATGAAAGCGGATGCAGCTACGCATCCGCGTCATCTGCTCTGCATCCACTCTGCATCTGCTCTGCATCCCCTACGCATCCGCTCTGCATCCTCTACGCATCTGCTCTGCATCCTCTACGCATCCGCTCTGCATCCTCTATGCATCTGCTCTGCATCCGCTCTGCATCCTCTACGCATCCTCTACGCATCCTCTACGCATCCTCTACACATCTGCTCTGCATCCGCTCTGCATCCGCTTCCATCCGCTTCCATCTGCTAGGCTTCCGTTCCACATCCGCTTTCCATCTGCTCTGTGTCCTCCCCCCGTCCATTCCTTTCCATGTTATCCGCTCTGCTTATGCAAATTTTTGCCCCTTTTGAGAGTGGATAACAATGGATGGAACATTTTTCTCGTCCGCTGTGTCCTTTTTACAAATGTTTTGCATCCGTTGGGCAGTGTGACATGGCCTTAACATTTAGGTGATGTTATTTACCACTTCATATTATCTAACCATAGTGTAAGCAGTGTAAAAATGTACCAATTATGAATTCTTACATCTACTGGTTTTATAAACACATATGAACAGAACATTCAGTAACAAGCCAAATCTGCAGCAGCGTAAGGGTTACTGTTCTCTCACTCAAGGGTCTTTATTCTTATTTTTTTTACTTACAATACTTCTTAAAGAACTATATATCTGAATTATGTTTCAGAAGTAAGAAACAGTGTGAACTATGACAATTTCACATCTGTCTAGAAACATTAATCATGGATATGAAATGACTCATATAACAAGAGAAATTAAATAAGCAAATACCTATAGTGTAGAAATTAGTGCAGGGAAAAAGAGTTTCAACAACTATGGTAAATTACATTTCAGAGCATTCTATGACTGTCTGAAATTTCAAGGTGGAAATAATATTTTTATTCTTTTTAAACCAAAAATGTAATGTGCATCTTTTTATGCAAAGGATGTCTTTTACCCTTGAGCATTTGCTCTACTTCTGGAATCCTACTGGACTTTTACATGTTTGCTTTTTCTTTCTAAGCCTCTGACAATTAATGATCAATTAATTATTCAGATATTAAACAAAAAAGCTAATTGTTGATACTTATTGCACAAATCAAGCAAAAGTTAGCCTAAGGAACCTCTTTTTTTGCTAGTGTCTTAGATAAATATTACTTTTAAAAGATAGAACTCATTGCCTGAAGAGCACCTCATTCAGATGTGAAATATGCAGGACAACACAGTGGGATATGTGCAGATCTGTACATTGGAGAAATAAAAGAACCACTTCACAAACGAATGGCATAACGTAGGAGAACAACCCAATCAGGATAAGATTCAGTAGTCCATCTGCATTTGAAAGACAAAGGCCAGTCTTTTTAAGATAGCAAAGTCCACATTCTAGACAGAGAGGACTGCTGTTTTGAAAGAGGGATCAAAGAGGCCATCTACGAGGGCTATCCACAAAATAGATTACATTTTTGTCTGTAACAAGAAGGGGTGGAGCTAGCGTGGCCATCTTTAGTCTATGTGTCCGCTGCTTAGTCTGCATCTAGTCGTGCTAGTGGGAGGTTCGTATCGTTGCCCGTTATTTCACAGCAAACGTTTGAAATGTGTGCTGCAATTAAAAATCCTGCGAGTTGTGAGGTGCGATCAGTGATAAGGTTTTTGTTGGCAAAAAACCATAAACCGAATGAAATTTTTGGGCAACTGTGTGAAGTGTATGGGGACAACATCATCACTGAAGGTGGAGTGCACCAATGGTGCATTAAGTTTAAAAATGGTCGAACTAACGTTCATGATGAACAGTGGAGTGGACGTCCGAGCATTATGACTGATGAACTGGTCGCGAAAGTTGATGACAAGATTCATGAAAACTGCCGTTTCACAGTAATGGAACTTTCGCTTAGTTTTCCACAAATTTCACAGTTTGTTGCATGAATTTGTTACACAAAAGCTAGGCTACCACAAATTTTGTGCAAGATGGGTGCCAAAAATCCTGACAGAAAACCACTGAGATTTTTCCTCATCCTCCCTACAGCCCCGATCTTGCACCAAGCAACTACCACTTGTTTCCGAGGATGAAGACCTGGCTTGGAACACAGTGCTTTGACGATGATGCAGAACTGCGGGTGGGCGTGACTGGCTGGCTCAAATCTCAGGCGGCTGAATTTTATGACAATGGAATTACAAAGCTTGTTCACTGCTATGATAAGTGCTTCAATTCGTTCAGTGAATATGTAGAAAAGTAGTATTTACGTGTCACTTTCAAGTGTATATAATAAAAAAAAATTTCCTACACTTTGTTTTTTTTCTATCGCAAAACATAATCTATTTTGTGGATAGCCCTCGTACGTTAAAATTGAACAGCCTTTTCTCAACAGAGGAAAAGGGATACAATACCATCTAGCTCCTATTTACAACAAAGTTTTCAGCAGTTCCAAAAAGATTCCACACCCATTTGTAGTGTTCAGGTTATCCTGAGGACAACATGTAAACCTTCAAGTAGCCTTAATGACTCTCAGAAAAAGTGCTATCAGCCAGAACACTTCCATTCCCTTCACTCAGAATTGAAGAAGCTTCTTGGATGAGAAGTGAAATGTTTTCAAGGAAAAACAAAGGAAGTCCAGTTGCCTGTTGAAAAAGCACCTTTGGGAAAAAGCACCTTTGGGAAAAAGCACCTTTGAAAAAGCACCTATCATCATATGGATAACTGAGAACATAGACACTCATTCAACCTGGCTGCCTTGCATGGTGCTTATGTGTACATACCCATATTTCCCCCCAAAAAAGACTGTGTCTTATTTTCTTTTGGGTCCCAAAATAAGCACTAGGACTTATTTTCGGGGAGTGTCTTAGCTTTTTTCCATATATGAGAGGCCCATGGTGTGGGGCAGAACAGCATGCTAGGAGGCAGCATGGCATCCCAGCCATACACCTGCCATACCTTGCGGCTGCATTTCCAGCAGCACCATCCAGGAGGATCCTGCATGGCCACTGGCCCACTTCTGCTTGCTCATGGTTGCAACGGAACAGCAGGTTGAGTGATGCATTGGTGCCATGGCCAAGAGATGAGGCAAGGAGTGGAGCTCGGTCTCCTGCTTTGATGCACCTGTGAGCAAGCTATCTGGGCCCCTACTGTACATGGCTGGTGATGCTGCCACATGAGGCAGATGAGGCATGGACATGGATGACTTCTTGAGGTAAGTTGGTAGGGGTGCATGGGGCAGCTCCACCATGCCCCCACCTCACCTTGTGACTGTGGCACTGCAAGCAACCAGAATGGGCAGGCAGCCGGCAGCACAGGATCTAAAGTAGGGCTTATTTTGGGGATATGGCTTATTTTAGGTACATGTGTAAAACATCTTATGTCTTATTTTCAGGATAGGTCTGATTTTCAGGGGAAAAGTGTATCATGGTTAACTAAATCAAGAATGTCCTGATTTGTTGACTACCTCATAGGATGCTGAAGAAACGTAAGCCTGAGCATATATCATTAAGACTCATTAAGAAATCCTTCCGATAATGTATGTGCAATAAGTTATTAATTCCCTTTGCCTTTATGCTTGTACACACAAAAATGAGCACTCCCCCAAGGATATACTGCTCTTTGGAACAGATAATGAAAGAAAATGAAAATAGGTCAGGTAGGGTATCTAGAGGGAAGACAGATTAAGATGTGATCATGTTGTACAAGATGTGCCACAAGGTAATGGTGCATGTTAAGAAGAATGCATGGGAGTTGCAGAGATGTCTTGAGTTGTTGTGTTAATCAGGGATAACATGTGGGAGGCATGGATTGGTAAGGTTGCCTGGAGAGAGTGCCTAGGTATATTGGAAGTACACAAGAATGGCCAGGCAGGTCAAATGAAACATGGGAGGTGGCATGGGTTGGGTATCTTCCTTCCAAATACCCTAGCTCACCTACATAATACCTCTCTCACATACCCTGGCACCCTTCCTGACCTATGCTGTCCACACATGCATCCTCCCTGAACTGTGCTGCATCTCTGGCACACACTAGCATAGCCTTACCAACCCATGACACTTCTAACTGGATGCTCCTTACCACACCCAGCAGCAGACATTGCCTACTGGCCTTGGACTTGTAGCTTCCTACTGCCTTCCCTCTGACTTAATCTCTGCAGCATTCAGGCTTCAGCAGAAAAAAAAAAATCATGGTTACAGTTTACCATTGTTTTGAATGCAGAAAAGGTTTATTCCTCATTTGTTTTCCCTCTTCCTGAAATTCTTGACTAACCCTTAGAGAAGCAGAAGAAATCGAATCACCCAACCACACCATGATAGTTTTGTTCATCCACAAGATTGTTTTCTTGGTTATCTCAGTGCCCCAAATGCAGCAGTGCAGTAAAACCCTTTTCACGATGCATCTGTACATAGAAAAAGAATGAGCATCAATTTATTCATAACTCCTTCTATGCAGATGTTATTATTGAAGATGTAAGCAGTCCAGATAACCCTCCTGCACTTCACTAACACTACAGAAATTATATCAGCTTCTTGCAGGCTGTCCTGTGTTTGACCCATTTTTTCAATTAACTCCTGGAAGAAAGATTGCTTAAGCAAGCTTCTAAATTGCTTTCTTAAGGACACAATGCTTCCTTACCAAGCACAAACTGTGAACTTTCCTCCTTTGACCATAATAAGTTAGTAAATTCCTTTCACCTTTCGTGCCATTTATGCCTTGCTGCCAAACATCTTAACAAGGTGTAGAATTTGGGTTACTCTTTAGTTTTCTCTATGTATATTGCCTGCTCAACTGTCTTCTTTCCCTTTTTAAATAGTAGAATCTAAGTACAGAAAACATCTGATTTATTTCTGATTAGTTTTCTCCTGGCCAGGATGAACATTCCAAGAGATAGAGGAAGATTGGTGGGCTATAGAAGATTTGTGGCAACTCCTTTGTGACCAGATGACATAGCAATTCCTCCTTATTTTAGGCTCATCACAGAGATTGTGGGAATAATCACTCTGATGCAGCAATTTTCATTAATTAGCTCTTACTATTATTATCCTGACACAATCTCTTGCATTAAAATGTTGGCAAAAATTTAAATTAGTCAGAAATACAGAGAAGAAGTCAATGTACCCAAAACTATATGCACATCAGTTTTCTCCCAGGAGGCAATTATGTTGATCATGTTATATTTACAGGACACTAACAAACTTTGAATATGCTAATTAGGGGCAAGATTTAATCCAAATGTTTGCATTGTAGATGTTCTGGGCACGATAATACTTGAATGGGGTATAGAATATCTAGAATCTATTGCTGATTTTACAAGCAACTACTTATTTAACATTTTGTGAAATGTTACAGTGGAAAGGACAGAAATTTGCCAGTACAACCTCACTGGTTCAGCATATGCTACAGGTAATCCTCAACTTATTACCATAATTGATCCCAGAACTATGGTTGTAAGTCATGGAAGCTATTAAGTGGGTCACTATATGACCATGTCAGCTTTTTCAACCTTTTTTGTGGTGTTTGTTAAGCCAATGCTATGATTGTTAAATTAAAAATTGTACTAATTAAACAAATCTGTTATACCAAATGTCTATGGAGATTCTCAGTGATCCAGATCATGGTTGTCAAGGTGCTTTTTCAAGAGGCAACTGGACTTTGTTTTTCTTTGAAGATGTATGAATCAATTTCAAGAAAAAAAATTGCAGACTACAGACTTCAGTTTGCAGACAACATAGACTGATCCCTGACAACCTGCATCTGTTTTCAAAAGTTAAAGGACACAGGGCAGAAAACATCCAGCAGAAAACACAGCCCTTTCAACAGATCCAGGAAGGCTCCACAGTCAGTTGCCCTGTGGAGGACATAGGGTGACCCTGAGGACACAGACAAACCCCCAAGTGGCCACAATGACTCTCTAAAACAGGGGTGTCAAACTCAAGGCCAATGATGTGGTCGGATCTGGCCCATGCAGCTGCCCTGGAAATAATAAGGGGCTCATCCCATCCCATCCTGGTGGATGCACATATGCTCAGGAGGTGAAGGGCACACACACATAGAGGCCCATCTGATGCCATTGAGGCAAGTACATGTGAGCACAGAAGGCAGTGGAGTGCATGCATACACACCAGGATGGAGTGGGTCTATGTGCATGTGCACCCACCACCTCCTGTGTGCACATGTGCTTGCCAAATGGTGTGGGCCAGGCCTGTGTGCATGTGCACCCATTGTCTCTTGTGTGTATGCATGCCTGCTGGATGGAATGGATACGGGTGACATGGGTGCCAATGGGAATCCTGCTTTTCCTGCTTTTCTATCTTGGTGCTTCATCTCCTTCAGGCTGGATGGGTATGCAGAGTTGCAGCAGTGGCAGCCCTCAGCAAAGCCGAGATACATCAGATGCATGAGGGGAACATGCTCTACATGCAGGCCAAGAGCAAGACCCATGATGGGGCCAAGGAGAAGATGACCAGCAGTGACCTGCTCTCCAGCCACAAGCCAAAACAGACAGTGGGATAGAATAAGCATATCCAGCAGTCTGCATCATGTGACCCCTTCCCCATATCCACCTGCTGCTGATGCTGCTGTTGTGGATGCTGCTGGGACAGTGAGCAGTCTCTGAAGCCATAGAGTGCACCAAAAGAGGGGCTGGAAAACATCTGCCCCCCACGCACAAAGTATGGCAAGTGAGCTATGGCTGATGGTTTCTGACACCAGCTGCTCCTCCCCTTGTGTCATCTCACAGTAGCAGCAGCCCTACCCTCCTGTGTCATCTCACCTCCTGTGGGAGGAGCCTTCCACCTACCAACCCACTGACCCTGGAATCCCTTCCCAACACTCTCAGACATGAGTGATGTTAAGCAGGCCATGCCACTTGGGCCATGCCCAGTTGGCTGAGACCACCCTTGACACGCATCCCACCCACATGCTGGTCCCCCAAGGACAACTACAATGTTGATGCAGCCCACAATGCAATCAAGTTTGAGACCCCTGTTCGAAAAGAATGCAAATGACTAGCTGCAAGGAATATAAATCCTTCCATTCTCCACAATCCAGTCAGAGCTGAAGATGCTTCTTGGATGAGAAGCGAAATATCTTAAAGAAAAATAAACTCCACTTTTCTCTTGAAAAAGCACCTTTGGGATGTTATACTGAATAGCCATTTTGTTGCCAGAAACTGGATGTAATTCTAGAAATTAGCAAAAAAAACCCAAAAATCATGGTTACATCACCATGGAATACTATAAAATGGCCATAAATGAGAGCTGGTTGCCAAGCATCACAAAATGAATCAATGTGACTGCAGATGATGTGTGCAGCCATTGGAAATCAGGCCATCAGTACCTTTTGTGTGGGGGATATAACTTTGAATAGTTAAGGCCTGGTCCCATTGCACTTACGGATGCAAAAAGGATGTAAAACATTAAAAAAAGCTTGCCATCCGTTGGAAAACGCTATGCATCCATTGTGTACTCACTGCATACGTGTTTCATACACTCTATCCATCGAGCATCCATCCACTGAGATTTCATCCGTGCAAGAAGTTTTGAGCTGCACAAAACTTTGTGAACAGATGAACTTTCCACCGCGTACGATGTACATCCACCACATATACCGGCAACAAATGTTCTATGTCCGTTATCATCCGTTAAACATCCACTGTATCCTCTCTGCATCCTCTGGCCATCCCCTCAACTCATATCAATTGCAGCTGAAAATGGAAAGAGGGAGGAAACAAAAGGTACATGGAACCTACTACACACAGAACCTACAACACATGGAACCTACTACACAGTGTTAGTAGCATGGAAATAGAAAGGATGTAAGCGGATGCTTCTTCTATATAAAGTATTAAAAATGGACAAAATGTTTGTATCTGAGATGTATCTCGTATATTTAGGATGTCTGGAGTATGTCTAGAGTATGTAGAAGGACACCTAGTGGGCAACCGATATTTCCTATAAAAAGGGGGAGAAAATCATCTGGATCTCAGTATGAGTCCAGCAGCCGTGGTGTACAGACCTCTTCATCCTTGGTTTTGGTCTTCAACATCATCAATTGTTCTCCACCATGGATGATGAAAAAGTCCGTATGATAGCTGCGCTCATTCATAACCAGAACCAAAACCTGTTCAGACTGTTTCAAGTTTTATACAGAAGGAGAAGAAGGAGATGTCCAAGAGCTGTGTGGGTCCGAGGATGGATAATGAGAAGAATTGACTTTGGACTGTATGACCAGTTGATGGTGGAGCTGAGGAATGAAGACCCTAGTGCATTCCATCATTTCATGAGGATGCCACCAGCCATGTTTGCTGAACTTGTAGAGTGTCTGAGACCCAGGTTGACCAAGCCTAGCACCAACTTCTGTCCCAACCTGGACACTGGACTGAAGGTGCCACTGACTCTGCGGCACCTGGACTCTGAAACCACATACAGAAACATGCAGTATGTGTGGAGGGCGCCACACAACAGCATCAGCAAAGTGGTCAGAAAACTGGTGCAGGCCATCATTGAAGAATACGTGGAGGAGCTCCTCCAGTGCCCCTCTACTGAACAAGGCTGGAGAAAACTTGCAGGAGAGTGGTATCAGAGGTGGAACTTTCCCCACACCGTTGGAGCCATAGATGTGAAGCATGTGGCCTGCAAAGCTCCAGCCAATTCAGGCTACTCTTATTACAACTACAAGGGCTTCTCCAGTATCATGCTCTTTGCCATGGTTAATGCTGACTACAAGTTCATCTACATCAATGCTTCAGGCAACGTTCATCTACATCAATGCTTCAGCTTCAGATGGCCAGGTATACAATTCAAGTGACCTCAAGGAGGGGCTGGAATGCAACCTCATCATGGGTTTTCCAGATCCAGACCCCCTACCCAATGACACACAAGATGTGCCCTACTTCATCATTGGTAATGACGCATTCTCCCTCAGAACCTACCTCATGAAGCCGTACACTTCAAGATACCTCACCCATGAAGAGAGGATCTTCAACTACAGGCTGTCCAGGGCAAGATGGGTGGTGGAGAACGCCTTTGGCATCCTGGCCAACAGGTTCCAGGTACTTCTCACCACCATTCAGCATCACCCAGGGACTGTGAGGAGCATCGTGGAAGCTTGTTGCATCCTGCACAATCTCATGCGCACCCGCTACCCAGTGTTGCAGAACAGACTTGTCGACCGTCAACAAGGGAATGGGGACATGGAGCCTGGTGAATGGAGGTGAGGATGTAACCTGATTGACACTGTGGATGTACAAGGCCCCAACAGAGCTTCACGTGAAGGGAAGAAGCAGCGCAACCTACTGAGACACTGGTGCAACTCCCCAGCTGGAGCAGTGGAATGGCAAGACAGGATGATAGATGATTAATGGATGCTTCCTTGAGGCTGTCGCATAACACTGATGAGATTGTGCCATGTATGTTGAGTGGTCCTACAATGAATAGGGCATTAATAAAGAGCTTTGTTTATTTTAAAATGTATTTATCAATGAATAAATTGTTATTGATAAAAAAGGTCCATATGTGTGGCAGCAGGGTGGACCATACAATCCCACCATGCTTGCACTGGAGATTTATCTATCCCACAACTATCCTTATCTATCCCACAAGCATGCAAAGGCTTAACCATTTTTTCAAAGTTTTCACCTACACTTTATTAAGTTAAAAAAATGAACCAAGTGTCTTAAGCAAAGATAACCTTTGTTAACTTTCTTAGGTAAACTTTATGACTTTATTAAATAAGCAAAATGAACCAAGTAAACTGAATTTAGTGTGTTAAGCAAAGATAACCTTTATTAACTTTCTTAGGTAAACTTTATGACTTTATTAAAAAAGCAAAATGAACCAAGTAAAGTGTCTTAAGCAAAGATAAAGTTAACAAGTAAACAACTCAGTCTCTGGCACTATTCTCTGTCACTCTGAGTCATGTCCCTGGTCTCAGCTGTTAAGCGGGCAGGGACTGTGGAGGTGGCTGTGGCTTGAGTGCTGGTCTGAGACACCATTGGGGTGCTTGGCCCTGAGGGTACAACAGGTGGTAGTGTGTTCAGGAAGCTGTCCGAGAATTGACTCAGTCCTGTGAGGTTGAGAGGCCCTTCATCAAGGACTTGAGATGTCAGGCCCAATACTGATGACAGATTGTCTGTTGACGGGCTTGGCTGTGGGGTGGAGGAAGGAGGAGTGTAGTGGAGCTGTCTGGTCTGCAGCTGGGAGAGGACTGGAGTTTGGGACATGCGATGAACCTGGGCCTGGACTAGGAAGTTCTGTTTTTGCTGTGGGAAGTCCTGGTAGTCATAGCCTTGGTAGGTGAGGGGCTGTTGAAAGCTGTGGAAGGGCTGTGACATTGCCTGGAGTGGAGGAGCAGACCTGGACTGGGTAGTAGCAGGTTCAGCTGGGCCTTGAGGGTTGTGCAGAAGTGCTGTGATCTTCTGTTTCAACACCTGGTACTGGGCCTCGGGCAGGTCCCTCAGGGTCTGGCTCACGTAGGTGATGAAGGTGTTCTGGCCCGAGGAGGCTCTGTCCAAGTGGACCAGCTGAGAGAGAAGTTCTGTGCTGGTCTTCATTGTGTCCCTGATCTCCAACAGCACACTGTGTTACTGGCCCTCCAGTCTGCCTCTCTGCCTGCATCCTGTGGTGCTGGGGGTGGGGGCGGGTTGGCCTCTGGTGGCTGCTGCTTCTTCCTCCATTTGTGACAGCAGGGCGTCATCCTCCATGGGATCCTCCAAGTTTCCCGGCATGGGGAGTGCAGCTGTTGGGGGGGAGGTCTCTGCCGTGGGGCCCTCTGAAGACACCTGCCTAGACAGGGTAGCTGGCTCCTGGCTGGAAGAGGACTGGGTGTCTGTGGGCTGTCTGAGGGAGAGGGGTCTCAGAGGGGCTGCTCCTCAGTGGCGGATCTCACCCTCCAGGAAACTGCACTTAGCCATGACGTACATCTCCTGGTCAGTGAGCTTGACAATGGCCTGCCCGGATTTCTTGAGTTGTAGCTTGCCATACCAGGTGTGCATGTGCTTCCACCATCCTAGGAGTACTTCTGTAGTGTACCCCAGGCTCTCTGCCTTGTCTCTCCAAGATGCCTGCTTCTTCTTGGTGTCCCGATACAGTCTGTGGCCCTTTCTCCAGAGGTACTCGTTCTCCCTCAGCCATTTCAGCACCACAACTTCATGCTCCTCGGAAATGGTGTACTGTTTCCTCTCTCCCTTCTCCTTCCTTTGCCTCTTCCTCCCTCTGGTAGGGGCTTCAGCAGGGCCTTCAGGGGCTTGAGCAGCAGGGCCTTCAGGGGCTTGAGCAGCAGGGCCTTCAGGGGCTTGAGCAGCAGGGCCTTCAGGGGCCTGAGCAGCAGGGCCTTCAGCAGCACGGCTTTGAGGGCCTTGGGACTGGTCCACAGCAGCAGCAGCAGCAGCAGCAGCAGCAGCAGCAGCAGCAGCAGCAGCA
>BLBF01000010.1:49903305-49926136 GCA_015471245.1 Laticauda colubrina | reverse complement strand
TTTTGTCTGTTTTGAAGGCAGTCTTGATGTGATGCCTGTGTAGTATCTTACTGATTTTGTCTGTCGTACCTCTTATGTAGGGTAGGACAGCTGTTCCATAGGTCTGTTGATCTTCTAGGTCTCTGTTTTGTCTTGGTGTGTTTTTTTGGATCAGGCTGGTGATTTTGTTTTTGTGGAAGCCATGGGCTGTCAATACTTTAGTCAGGGTGCATAGTTCAGTCTTTATATGTGTCTTGTCTGCCAGGTGTTTGGTTCTGGTGATTAGTGTTTTGGCCACAGAATTTATCTTTGCTGGGTGGTGGTGGGATTGGGCGTTGAGGTAGCGGTTGGTGTGTATATATATTTCAGCTTTGTTATATATATAATTTGTTATATATATAATTTTTAAACATACATTGATATTTAATATAAAAAATAAAAATTTTATACTAAACATATTTTTCTAAAAATTCATATTAGTGGTCCTCAGCATTTGAAAGTATGAGTTTGGTGGTCCCTGAGGTCCAAAAGGTTGGCATCCCCATCCTAGATCACTTGCTCATGTGTTCTCCCAGCCTTTTAAGTTACATTTAATACATGAACATCTTTCTTAAGGTCACTGACCAGCCTCTATTTAATAAAATTAAAGTACTCTTGGTTATCTTGCTCAGATATATCATAGTAATGTTGTCTCTGGGGTTGAGACTGACATGAATGTTCCTGATGTATTAAATTATGGATTTATTGGATGTACTTCATTGATGAAAATAAAATGTTTGTAACCACATGTAAAAGCTCAAGAACCCACAGTTGAAATATTATTAACTATCACTTCTTTGTTCTTCTCTTTGGTGAGGTAAATAGCTATCACTACAAAGAAATCACAATATTGTGCAAAAACTTTCATTGTGGAAGAATGCTGCATTTCCTTACAATTGTGCATGGTAACAATTTCACAAACTTTATTCTTACAATAATATCTATTTATTTACATCCAAATTACTCCTACTCTTAGCTTCTTTGGTTTCAATGTTGGAATACTCTTCTCTTGGCTACCCAGAAAGTAAAGAATTGAAAGAAATGGAATGGTTGCAAAATATGAGCAAAACCACATGACAAAAGTAATTGTTCAGATCCCTGAGTTGTAAAATCTGTCAAAGCATGATGAATAATGACTCTGTAGGTTATTTCTCTTCATACTACAACAAAAATATAAAGAAATATGGCTTTCTGTTGGGAGAAAACTGACTAGTAAAAAATGTTCTTATTTTCCCTTCTGATCTTCTCTCAAGGTTGGCTTCAGTAGCCTTTCATGATTTGTATTAGATTCATTATGAAAAGATTTAGCACCAGTTTGTGTTTTCTGGGTTTCCTTTAAAGTCCAGTAGACAAAATCAGAAGACACTATACTTTATAAACATTTGTTCTGCTCTCTTCTTCCAACGTGCAAATTTAAAACAAAATGGTAAGATGGGCTCTTGCTAATAAGATGACTGTTTTGCTATTAAAATCTTACAACAGGCCGTCTCATCCTAATAGTTGAGGAAATTGAAAATAGCCATCAGGGACAGAGAACTTCTTGTTAGTCAAAACAGTTTCTCAAATAATATTATTGCAGCTTTTAATGACTACAAATGATGTCATTATGGCCAGATAGAAAAAAGTTTCCCCTCTTTTGTTGGGGTGAACAACTATTTTGAATGCAAAAGTGATGTAATGCAACAGTGGTGTGAACTTTTTTCATTTTCACACAGCTTCAGAACAAGACTACTTTCAAAACTGCTTCAAGTCTCACTGTGATTCTTATTTTTGATTGGCATCTGGCTACAGGCTATCAGAATTCCTCTCAGCCTCCTCCTTCACAGCTATATTACAGTCAAGTGTTGTCCAGACTCTGTGAATTGGATATAGACCAGTGGTGGTATTCAAAAACTTTTACTACCAGTTCTGGTAGTAGTTCTACCACTAATAGTAGTAGAACTAGTAGTTCGGGAGGGGGAAAAAAAAATACATTAGCCGAATGTCAGGCAGGCGGGAGGAGTGAGTGAGCATTGGGCAGGAGGGTGACTGGGTTGGGGGCATGGCCAGCCAGAACCTACTACCAGTTTGGAGACCCACACCAAATTCTTCCTACTGGTTCTCCTGATCCATTGCGAACCAGCTGAATACCACCACTGATACAGACTGTGGACAATTCCAAAGCCACTCATCCTGGAAATTTTGGGGCCACTTATGAAAAATAAATGTTTCTTTTCATATAGTGCCATCCTGGAGTGGTATAATGCTACCTGAATTGCTTTCTCAAGATGAGTCAGGTTTACTTTTTGCTTTAGCAAATTTTGTTTTACTTCCACAGCCAGAATCACTTCACTAATGCCAATCTATAACGCGTCTCGGAGGCTTGTCAAAGTCCCACACATGTCTATTGCATTGCACATTTCTAAGGGGGAAAAAAATCTTGTTTTATGCAAAAAAAGACAAATTATCTCTTTTATGATAAAAAGTACTTTGAATTGTTTGAAGGTTTTATCAGGGAAGCAAAGTTAAGTCCATGTCACACTGCACCAACAGATGGAAAGAGGATGTAAAAGGGAGAAAAACACTTGCCATCCATTGGTTAACGCGATGCATCCATTCTGTACTCACTGCACATGTGATTCATATGTTCTACCCGTCCAGCATCCATCTACTGAGATTTCATCTGCTCAAAAAGTTTTGAGCTGCACAAAACTTTTTTGAACGGATTAACTTTCCGCCGCGTCCGTTCTACATCCGTGACACATACGGGGAACAAATGTTCTATGTCCGTCATCATCCGTTACACGTCCGCTGTATCTGCTCGGTATCTGCTGCACATCTGCGCAACTCGCATCTGCTCCAGTGGAAAACGGAAAGAGGGAGGAAGCGAAATGGACGCGGAACATCCGCACAGCATTAGTAGCACGGACATAGAAAGGATGTAAGCGGATGCAGCTCACATATAAAGCATTAAAACGGAAAAACTGTTCATATAGGGGATGTATCTCAGATATTTAGGATGTCTGGAGGATTTCTAGAGGATGCAGAAGGACACCTAGCAGAAAACCGATATTTCCGATAAAAAGGGGGAGGAAATCACCTGGATCTCACTTTCAGTCCAGCCCTGGTGTGCAGAATTCTTCAGCCTTGCTCTTGCTCTTGCTCTTCCACAGAATCCAGTCATCTCCACCGTGGATCGTCGCACACTCCTTTTGGTAGCCTCCATCATTCTACAACAGTGCGAAGCCCTCTTCAGGCTCTTTCACCTGTTCTACACAAGGAAAAGGAGGCATCCAAGAAGTGTGTGGGTCCGAAGATGGAATGCGAGAAGAGCCGAGTATGGACTATATGACAAGCTGATGGTAGAGCTGAGGAACGATGGTCCTCATGCATTCCAGCACTTCATGAGGATGCTACCAGCCATGTTTGACGAAGTTGTAGAGTGGCTGAGACCCAGGTTGACCAAGGCAAACACCAACTTCCGGCCCAGCCTAGACCCTGGACTGAAGGTGGCACTGACTCTGCGCCACCTGGCCTCCGGGACGATGTACAGGAACATGAAGTATGCCTGGAGGGTCCCACACAACACCATCAGCATTGTGGTCAGAGAAGTGGTGCAGGCCATCATCAAAGAATACCTGGAGGAGCTCCTCCAGTGCCCCTCCACTGAAGAAGGATGGAAGAAAGTTGCAGAGCAGTGGTATCAGAGGTGGAACTTCCCCCACACCATTGGAGCTATAGATGGGAAGCACGTGGCCTGCAAAGCTCCAGCCAACTCAGGGTCCACTTATCACAACTACAAGGGCTTCTTCAGCATCATCCTCTTTGCCATGGTCGATGCTGACTACAAGTTCATGTACATCGATGCTTCAGGCAATGGGTCAGCTTCAGATGCCCAGGTATACAATGCCAGTGACCTCAAGGAGGAGCTGGAACACAACCTCACCATGGGCTTCCCAGATCCAGACCCCCTACCCAACGACACACACGATGTGCCCTACTTCATCATAGGGGATGATGCCTTCTCCCTCAGAACCTACCTCATGAAGCCCTACACTTCCAGATGCCTTACCCGTGAAGAGAGGATCTTCAACTACAGGCTTTCCAGGGCAAGACGGGTGGTGGAGAATGCCTTTGGCATCCTGGCCAACAGGTTCCAGGTACTTCTCACCACCATGCAGCATCACCCAGAGACCGTGAGGAGCATCGTGGAAGGTTGCTGCATCCTGCACAATCTCATGCGCACCCGCTACCCAGTGTTGCAGAACAGGCTCGTGGACTGCCAACAAGGCAATGGGGACATGGAGCCTGGTGAATGGAGGCAAGGACTAAACCTGATAGACACTGTGGATGTGCCAGGCCCCAACTTCACATGAAGGGAAGAAGCAGCGCAACCTCCTGAAACACTAGTGAAACTCCCCAGCTGGAGCAGTGGAGTGGCAAGACAGGATGGTAGATACTTAATGGATGCTTCCTTGAGCCTGTCTCTTCACACTGATGAGATTCTACCATGCTTAATGGATGCTTCCTTGAGCCTGTTTCATCACATTGATGAGATTCTGCTATGTATGTTGAGTGGCCCTACAATGAACAGGGCATTTAATAAAGAGTTGTGTTTATGTTGAAATGTGTTGATGAATGATTAAATTGTTATTGATAATAAAGGGCCATAGGTGTGGCACCTGGGAGGGTGGACCATACAGTCCCACTATGCTTGCACTGGAGGTTTATCTATCCCACAGTTATTACCCATCCCACAGGTATCCCTACCCATCCCACTGCTATCCTTACCCATCCCACAGCTATCCATCCCACTGCTATCCTTACCCATCCCACAGTTATCCATCCCACTGCTATCCTTACCCATCCCACAAGTATGCAAAGGCTTAAACCATTTCTAAAAGTTTCCACCAAGACTTTATTTAGTAAAAGAACTGAACCAAGTGTGTGAAGCAAAGATAACCTTTATTTATAACAAACTGTAGGACTTTGTTAAAAAAGCAAAATGAACCAAGAAAAGTGTCCCAAGAAAAGATAAAGTCAACAGGTAACAACCCAGTCTCTGGCACTTTTCTCAGTCACTCTGAGGCATGCCCATGGTCTCAGGGGTGAAGGGTCCAGGGGCTGTGGAGGTGGCAGTGGCTGGAGTGCTGTTCTGAGGCGTCATTGGGGTGCCTGGCCCCGAGAGGACAACAGGGGATGGTGTGTGCAAGAAGCTCTCAGAGAGCTGGCTCAGTCCCATGATGTTGAGAGGCCCTTCCTCCAGGACATGGGATGTCAGTCCCAAGACCGATGACAGATGTTCTGAGGCCGGGCTTGGCTGTGGGGTGGAGGAAGGAGGAGTGTATTGGGTCTGTAGGTGTCTGCAGGCTGTCTGAGAGAATTGAGGCATCAGTGGCATCTGTGGCGTCGGTGGCATCGGTGGCATCGGTGGCATCTGTGGCGTCAGTGTCATCTGTGGCAGGCGAGGCACCTGTGTCTGGACTGGGAAGGACTGCCTGTGCTGCTGGAACTCCTGGTAGCCGTAGCCTTGGTAGGTGAGGGGCTGTTGAAAGCCTTGGAAGGGCTGTGACATTGCTTGAGGTGGAGGAGCAGACCTGGAGTAGGTCAGAGCAGGTCCAGCTGGGCCTGGAGGGTGGTGCAGAAGACCTGTGATCCTCTCCTTGATCACCTGGTACTGGGATTCGGGCATTTCCATGAGAGTCTGGTTCACGTAGGTGAGGAAGGGCTTTCTGTTAGAGGATGGTATGTCGAAGTGTACCAGCCGAGAGAGGAGATCTATGCTGCTCTTTATGGTGTCCCTGATCTCCAAGAGGACAGTGTGGCTCTGCCCCTCCGGTCTGCCTCTCTGCCTGCTTTCTGTGGAGGTGGATCTGGGGGTGGGGGTGGGTTGATCTCTGGTGGCAGCGTCCTCTTCTTGCTCCATCTGCATCAGGGGATCCTCCATGTGCTCCAGCATGGGGAGTGCAGCTGTCGGGGGGGGGGGTCTCCATTGTGGGGCGCTCCAAAGATACCTGCCTGGACACAGGAACTGACTCTTGGCCAGAAGAAGACTGGCTAACTGTGGGCTGCCTGAGAGAAAGGGTTGACAGAGGGGCTGCTCCTCGGTGGCGGATCTCACCCTCCAAGAAGCTGCACTTTCCCATGACATAGGTCTCCCGGTTGGTGAACTTGACCACGGCCTGGCCAGACTTCTTCATGTGCGGCTTCCCATACCAGGTGTGCATGTGCTTCCACCACCCCAGGAGGACATCCAAAGTGTAGCCCAGGCTCTCTGCCTTCTCTCTCCAAGCCGCCTGCTTCCACTTGGTGTCTCGATAGAGCCTGTGTCCCTTCCTCTAGAGGTACTCATTCTCCCTCAGCCATTCGAGCACCTCCTTCTCATATTCCTCTGCAATGGAGTACTGTCTCCTCTCCCCCTTTTCTCGCGATTGCCTCTTCCTCCCTCTGGCAGGGCCTTCTGGGCCCTCATCAGCAGGGCTTTGAGGTTCTAGGGGCTGGTCCACCACACCACCACCAGCAGCAGCGGCAGCAGCAGCAGTAGCACCAGCAGTAGCAGCAGCAGAGTGAGCACCAGCAGAAGCACCAGCACTAGCAGCACCAGCAGCACCAGCAGCAGGACCATCAGAGTCAGCACCAGGAGAAGCACCAGTACTAGCAGCACCAGCAGCAGGACCATCAGAGTCAGCACCAGGAGAAGCACCAGCACCAGGATCAGCACCAGCAGAGTCAGCACCAGCAGAAGCACCAGCACCAACAGAGTCAGCACCAGCAGCAGAAGAAGCAGCAGAAGCAGAGTCAGTGCCAGGGGGTGGGATGGTGGTCCTGTCCTTCTTGCCAGGGCTGGCAGGAGTAGGCACAGGCTTCCTCTTCTTCCCCATGGTTGTTGGCTGAAGATGTGTCTGGCAGCAGGTCTTTCCTCTGAATGGTGAACTGCTTGCGAGCTGCTTCCCTTTATATCCGTGGGGCTGACGCAATGCATCTTCCCCGTATGCGCAGTGAACGCTTTGCATCCCCTAGGCATCCGCTCGGCATCCATGATGCATCCGCGTCATCCGCTTGGCATCTGCTCTACATCCGCTCCTTCCGCTGCGCGTCCGCTTCACTGTTCTCCCATGGAAGCCCTGCGAATGTGTCATCTGCTTCCATCCGCTAGGCTTCCATTGAGCATCCGCTTAACATCCTCACTATGTCCTCCCCACATCCGTTCCTTTCCATTGTTGTCCGTTCTCTTTATGCAAATTTGGGGCACTTTTGAGAGCGGATAACAACGGATGGAAAATTTTCTCGTCCACTGTGTCCTTTTTACATACATTTTGCATCCGTCGGCCGATGTGACCTAGCCTTTACTGTACAGCCTTTATGTTAGGACAGCCAACTCTTTTCATCTGAAATAATTGTCCTCTTCTAAGTAAGAAGTACTCTCTTGTGTAAGGAGTACAAATGGAGCAGTGAGAGAGAAAGGGGACACCTACCTGGCTGGCTAGCTATCAGATGCATCAAATTTGACTATCAGATTGCAGCCAGATAAAAATTATTCATTTTATTGCCAAATGTGTACAATTTAAATGAGGTGGACATTGGGCGTGTGTGAATAGGGTGAATTTCTTGAAGAAATAAGAAAGATATAGTGCTCGACTTAGGACCATTTGTTTAGTGACCATTCAAACTTGCAACCTCAATTAAAAAAGTGACTTATAAGCAGTTTTCACACTTATGACTGTTGCAGCATCCCATGGTGACATGATCAAAATTTGGATATTTGGCACCTGATTCATATTTATGATGGTTGCAGTGCCCTTCTGGTCATGTGATAATCTTTTGCAACCTTCTGACAAGCAATATCAATGGGAAAGCCAGGTTCACTGAACAACTGTGTTCCAAACTGAACAACTACAGTGATTCACTTTACAACCATTAAGAAAAGTCATAAAATGGGGCAAAATTCATTTAATAATTGTCTGCAACAGAAATTTTGGGCATGGTAGTCGTAAGTCAAGGACTACCTATAATGACTTAGCTGTTCTTTGATTGTGACACCACATCTTTCTATAAATTGCATCAACATTCATCCCAAAATATTTTTTCTGCAGGAAAAAAATCAAAGAGGGACAATCTGATATATAATTGCAACCATGAGGGAGACACAGAAAGATGATCAGTCTTGAATAAAGACATTGAAAAATGCAAATTTCATATTCTTCTTACTATGTCATGATGCGATGGTTTCCTTTTTTCTGATACTTACCTCTGATTAAGGCACTGCTTATTTTCTTTTGGATTTTATCTTTGGGATTGATGTAACTGCATGAACTGCTACTATTTTACAGAAGTGCACCATATCCTTATTTCTTATCTTTCGTGGAAATGGAGATACCTTCTGGACATTGATGTGCACGTTGTTCCTCTCATTCACAACATGTGGCTTTAAAAATATGCTTTGTGGGGCATGCTAACTTTCATTTCTCAGCTGATGCCAGCACAAATTTTAACTGCAGTTCATAGCTATTAAAGGTCCAGGAACATATAATTTAAATTTCTTTGGATAAATCCCTACTGGCTGAAAATGTTTTCAAACAACAGAAACTGTATATAGTACAAACGGTGCTACAGTTGATGCACTGTGCCTTAGCATAATCTATACAATGATAATTAACATTTGCATTCATCTCAATAGCATGTGTCAGTTGATTTTTACAGTACTAAAAGGAAAATCTTAGAGGGACTTAAAAGGATTTAAGAGGGACTAGAGAGTACTTAGCAAGACATCTTAGAAGGAACATATAGCATTTAGTTGGGAAATATTTCCAGTAATGCAAACATTAACTCTAGAAAATTCAGAACTGAATTGTCTAATTCTGAACTGCATATTTAAAAATTGTATCAACATAGTCTCTGGGAAAAAAAACCCTGAAACATAATGTTTTCTGCCATATGGCAGTACCCTCTCACTACTTTCTGTTGGGATTGTAAGATTTATTTCATTATTTAAGCTTAACTAATTTTCTTTAGACTGCACTTCTCTTTCAAATAACATCTCTTTTAAGAAATTCTGGAAATTCTAGGTATTGGTACTCCCACTCCTGCTGTCTTTGTATTCATTTATATAATCTATTAATTTGATTGACAAAAGAAACAATATTGATACATAATATAATGAAACTGTTAGTAAATGTAAATTATTTTCATCATTTTCAGGTTTTAATAAATACTGATGCCATTGCATAAAACATTAGCTTTTTTCCATGTTTATAAAGTGGACCACAAATAATTCTTTAGAATATTTCAGAGTATATAAAATAATTGACACAATTAAGATAACATAAGTACGTAATGTTTTCTAAAACAAAATATGAGTGGTATAAATTGTCAAGTAAATGTCCATGTAGCTTTCCTAGCAATCAGAATTAGTTTGCATCCCAGATTAGCTTGGCTTCTGAGCGCTAGGGTTGCTATCTGTTGAAACTTAAACAGTATTTCCCTATCATTCCAAGTGAGCTGGTTAGTCCAGATTTTAAAAGGAAAGAAGGAAGGAAGGATCAATCCCTTTATTTTCAAACCAAATATGAAATTGAAGTGCTACCTTGTTTGCTTTTTCCTTTCAAAAGTACTCTAACATGTGTTGTCCAAATTGATCTGAAAAATATAATGTAAAGACTCTGTTAATATAGCACACAATTTTATCCAAAATGCTTCATCCTCAAAATGCTTTATCTTCTAATTGATTCCAATCCACATATCCAAATGTAGTAGAGTTCTATTCAAACTTCATATTTGTATTTTTAACCATTCTTTTTATCTGTCATTGTCACTTTCCCTTTTTCCTCAGGATATTAGTGTACATATTTAGCTTACCTCTGATCAGCACCATTGAACATGATGCACGAGAACATGGGAACTTGAAATATGCAACCAATAGGTCACCTGGGAATATAATCTCTCCATCACTTTCATTTTATGCTGATCAGACTTACAGTCTGAAAGTCACATTCAGAACTTTATTTATTATGTCTTTCCTTTGTATATTATTAAATTCAAAGGTGACTTCAAAGGCTTTTAATCTGCTGTATTGTCTGTTTAGGATTCTTCTGGAAAGAAATTGGAAATAGAAATTCTTAGAAAATGCTCCACCACATATAGCTGCATAAATTTTCAGAAGCAATGATCTATTATTAGACAAGACATTTTTTACAACCTCTTTTCACATCATTAAATTAGCATTAGTGCCTATTGACATTTCTCTCCGAAGAAAATGTTCCTTTTTCTTACACCAAGAATTAAAAATCTAATTTACTAAAACAAGCAAGCAAGCAAAACAAGGCAGTGGCACTTTAAAGACCTTTTAATGTATTGTGTCATGAGTCTTATGAACTAATACCTTTCCTTCCTAGACCTATTTGTGCTTATGTTTTCCTAATATTTTCACAATCCACTTCATGTGACTTACGGTTAGATTGTGAAAATATTAGGAAAGCATAAGCACAAATAGGACTAAAAAGGAAAGGTATATATTTTTTAAAATAGGTAAAAGTTATATGTCCTAAAAGCAGAAATATCTCAGATGGAACAGTCAATTGCTATCAATGCAATTAACAAATTGCATTCTACAACCCCAAAGGCATAGATAGGATATTATATTTATTATCATAACCCTGAAAAGAGATATAGATCAAGATCATCTTGATTCATGCAAGAACTGGACAGGAAGAGATAGAGCAGCATGCATATTATAGTTCCTCTCAAATTTATTTAACTAGCACCAATACTAAAATGGGCAAGATAAGATATGGCTATGATGCTATGAGCAGAACCGAAATCATGTTGGATGGCCCATTGAATTAAATAAGGAAGTGTGTCTCAAACTCAGTAGCTCTGCTAAATAAGAAAGTGTTCCAGTTTGTGCACAAGAGAAAAAAAAAACAAGATGAGGCTAGAACAATGAGGAATTGTAATAAAGTGCTGAGGTGTCAGAAACCGTGTAACTGCTTTTGCTAGATAGGGAGCCAGCATAAACCTTCAAAATATATGTGTCAATTTGAAAACAGAAAGAATGTGAGCCAAGTCCTCGTACAAGGGGGCGGACAGTTAGGGTATAAAAATGCTGCCTGAATTTTGCTCTGGGTTCCTTCAATGTCTGAGGGAACCCATCTCTGCAGACATGTGAATAAAACCTTGTTTTCCTTGGATCAATGAATCTTTTGGTGGTTTTTTATCTGCTTCCACCTCACAATTTGGCACTCAACGTGGGTCCTGACAGAATTTCGACTGGAGAAAAGGGACTGGTAAGTGTGGCGCCACCGCTTCCCATTGTAGAGCCCCCCCCTTATCTCAGTTGGATCCCGGGGTAACTGCACTCAGCAGACGATCCTTGGAAACAAGAGAGAGAGAATCTGACCTGACACTCTGGGAGTGTTGTTCATCACCTGAAGTGGGGAAGCCCACACTCCTTTCGTCTCCGGGAGACCAGCGGTGTATCAGATGAGTTTGTTGCCTTTCGGGATAGAAGAAGGGATATACTGTCCTTAAACTCTGGGAATCCAGTGACTGCTGGAGGACAGTGTAAATCCCTGAGTTGGGAATCTCTGGGAGATTGTTGGCGGGTAGCGTGGAGAATGGGAAAGGGACAAAGCAAGTGTGAGACATTCCAAGAGGGAACGGGTATTGAGATAGAAAAGACCCTGAGAAGGCTGATTCTGACTGACTCCCCATTGAGTCAACTACTACAACAATGGTCATTGCCCATCTGAGGACTTACACTCGAAGTCTAGAGAAAAAGAAAATGATCTACCTATGCCAATATAGGTGGCCGAAGTATCACCTAGTAGACCCTGAGTTTCCTTACCACTGGGATGCCGAAGGGAATACCAGCACGTACTGGATAACTCAGTTGAAAGAGTATATCGTGAAACACCAGATGAAGGAGCAAATACCCTATGTGGAGGTATGATATCATGTTCACTTTGAAGGTCCAGTTCCACCAGAAACAGAAGTAGGACAGTTTGTCAGCAAGGTGGAGGAAAGCGAAACTGAGGACTGCATGGGGAGTCCACCAGCATCGGCTCTGGCAGTCCTGGCACCACCGTCCCTGCCGGTTCTAGTTGCCCAGGCTCCACCTCCACCTGCATATCCAAGACTCAGAAGGGAAATGGCTCAATTAAACAAGGACCTAGAGAATTTGCCTCTAGGAGGAAGGTCGGCAAATCCCGTGTTGGCCTTCCCAGTCAGAGAAGTCCCAAATGGCATGAATGCACAGGGGAATCCAGTCACCGTTTTCGTGGCTGTCCCCATAAAATCTGCCAAGTTACAGGATCTGAAAAAGACCCTTCTGAAACTCCATGAGAATGCTCATGAAGTGGCGGAACAGTTAGAATTTTTTCTGGGGCCCAATGAATAAACATACCAAGAACTGATGTATATTCTTGGACACCTTTTCACCCCCAAAGAGAGGAACCTCATTAGGAGGGCAGCAATGACTGCCTGGGATAGGAGACATACAGGGCAACAGGGAGCAGTGGCTGCAGACACAAAGTTCCCCATAGCCGATCCAAAATTGGAACATCAATAATAACGCTCATAGGGAGCACATGAGAGATATGAAACACATGATCATTGAAGGAATTAAATTGGCCATCCCTCAAGGGAAAAACTTGACCAAAGCATTTGAAATAACACAAGGAAAGGATGAGTCCCCGGGGGATTTCTGTGCTCGGCTCTGTGAAGGGTTAACCAAGTACTCCGGAGTGGAGCCAGAAACCCCTGCCTTCGAGACTCTCCTGAAGACGCAATTCATCACCAAAGCATGGCCAGATATCCAGAAAAAGATCCAGAAGACAGAGGGATGGACTGGTTTGGGCATGACAGATTTGATGAGAGCAGCCCAACAAGTTTTTGTGAACCGAGACACAGTTAAAACCAAACAGAAGTCTCAGATGATGGTAGCTGCTGTGCAAACGGCAGCCAAAAATGAAGTTAGGAAAAATAGGGAGACCCAGATGTCAGATCCAAGGCCAAGGTGGAGAGATGAAAGATCTCCCAGCAGGGAGTGGAGACCCCCGGTTAGGCGAGAAGGTCCAGGGGGCAATGGAGGCGGTCGATTCCAATGGCCGTCCCAGAGTAGAACTTGCTTCAGATGCGGGAAAGAGGGACATTTGCACATGAATGTCCCAAAACCCCAGAGGAACGAAGCTATGCCCTATACGATTAGGGAGGTTCCGGCTCCCCAAGAGGGACCCGCGGGGAGCCATTGGTAAATTGTGTTAGTGGGTCCTGACCATCAGGAACATCTGTTCCTGATCAATACCAGCGCAAGCCGGACATCTATATGCGATCCGGTAGAGGGAGCATGCAGGTCAAAGCAGACTTTAAAGGTGGTTGGGGTGAGTGGGAAATCCCAAGAGGTCAAGATTTTGGAGGAGGTGAGATTGGAATTGAATGATGTGGTAACTGAAACCAAAATATTGTATATTCCGGATTCTGGGGTGAACTTGCTAGGAAGAGACTTGTTGGATGTTTCTGGAATAGAATTGTGGGATAGAAAGAAGGATGTGTGGCATGTGTATGTTAACAATGGAAGATGAGGAGAAGATATCATCAGATGTGTGGGCAGCAGGTGAAGGGGTTAGTAGGATGGCAATAGAGCCCATTCAGACCAAGATACAACCAGGGATAACTAAACTGTGGACTTCACAATATTCTCTGAGTAAGAGAGGTAGGGAAGGGTTGAAACCAGTGATTGACAGATTATTGAAACAGGGACTGTTGGAACCTACTATGTCACCGTTCAATTCACCGGTTTTAGCAGTAATAAAAAAGGATGGGAAGTATAGATTGGTTAATGATTTGAGGAGGATCAATGAGATAGTGGTTCCTAGATTCCCAGTGGTTCCTGATCCCTATACCACCTTGGGGCGGATCCCTCCCAAAGACAAATGGTTTACTGTGATAGATCTGAAGGATGCCTTTTGGGCGTGCCCCTTGGAGGAGGGTAGTAGAGACTTGTTTGCCTTTGAATGGAATGATCCTGAGAGTGGAAGGAAACAGCAGTTGAGGTGGATGGTACTTCCTCAGGGATATACCGAGAGCCCTTTGCTGTTTGGCCAGGCATTGGAAGAAAAGTTGGTGACGTTTGAGAGAGAGAAAGGAATCACCCTAATTCAGTACGTGGATGACTTGTTGTTAACTGGGGAGAAAGTTCATGAAGGAGGACATTGGGGAACGGAGGCCTTGCTCATGTCTGTTAAACCTCACTATTGGAGTCTGAGGATGTGGACGGTAGCTCAGAGCATCTGCTGGAAATGTTTGATTTGTTTGAAAGTAAATAAGAAAGTGGCATGCAAGAAAAAGATGGGAGGGCGACCCCTAGTGGGTTGGCCTTTTCAGAGAGCACAAATTGATTTCACTGAGTTGCCAGAAAAGGGGGGTTGGAAATACCTGCTTGTGATCAAAGATCAACTAACAGGGTGGGTAGAGGCTTATCCCACTAGAAGAGCCACAACTCCCACAGTAACCAAGATCTTACTAGAACAAATTATCCCACAATATGGAATGATGGACAGATTCAGACAGAGGAACTCATTTCACCCAAAAGGTTCTGCAAAGGGTAATGGAAGTGGTGGGGGTGAAATGGGAATTATACACCCCATGGCAATCCAGTGGAAAAATTGAAAAAAGCGAACGGGGAATTGAAGAAATCCTTGACCAAACTACAACTTGAAAATGGCTTGTCATGGACAAAGAATCTTCCCTTAGCTCTGCTCAGGATCAGAACTTGTCCAAGGAAAGACACAGGGGTTTCTCCCTTTGAAATGCTGATGGGGAGACCTTATTTGGCCAAACTAGGCAATCCCATACCAGAGTTCAGGGACTTGTTCCTTCGGAAATATTTGCTGGCACTGTCTCGGTCTTTGCTTTCTCTTCACAAACAGGGACTGTTGGTGCAACGCTCACCTTTGGCTGGTAGCCAACACCCACACGAGGCTGGAGACTGGGTCCTGATAAAGACTTGGAGAAGTGAAAAACTGGGAAGGTCCGTACCAGGTGCTACTGACGACTGAATCTGCAGTCCGTAGTCGGGAAGGAGGCTGGATGCATTACAGCAGAGTCAAGAATGCACCGGAACCTGAGAAACCTTGGAAGGTAATCCCAGTGGATGGTCAGCCACCAAATGTAACCTTGAAGAAATAGCCAGCAGAAACCACAATGGAGATGTCGGCTGAACTCTGGAGAGGACTATTTCTTGCAACTATATTTACATTAATACATCAAAGAAGTTCACAATATGTTGGACCTGCGGGTGACTTGGGAACAGACTTGTGGGATGACAATGTGTTCATAAAGGATCTCAAGAAGGTCTCACATTCCTTGAACATCACCAATTGCTGGTTATGCATGCACATGCCAGGAAGAACAGGTGAAGGATTAATCCTACATGCAATTCCACTTGATCAGAACAGACTAAGACCACAGGGGCACAGGACAGAAAAATATGGTGTAGAACGAAATATAACAGGAAGGATTTTTGTTCATTTAAGGGAAATGGCGTATGTGTGTTTTAGGAGAAATGAAACTAGAGGGCTCCATTTAGGAGATTGGGGAAAATGTAATAAGACTTTTGATATGCCATCATCCTGTAGTAACCATAGCTATACCAAGAGTTATCATAAATTAGATTATTTTAATCAAGATCAGTATCAGATGTGTATGCATTTTGAGGAAATGATCAATTGGACCCTAACATCACAACAGACCTATGCTATGGAAAACTTTAGGTGGGTATTGTGTGGGAAATATGCATACAGGGAGATGCCATCTTACTGGAGTGGCACATGTACACTCGGGTATGTGATACTGGTGATATATAAACTTAATAGCCTTCCCCAAGGCCGGATACATAATAAAAGAGACTCAGAATCTGGCCTTACCCAGAGACTCTGGACCCAAATCTCCCATGGTATAATAACACCATTGGGATTAGCCATGAACTACTGAGATATACGTATTCTAAATAACTTCACGGTAACAATGTTCAATGATACAATAAAGAATATTAAAATGATCAACACCAAACTTTCTGAAGTACAAAATAGGTATTCTTTAGACATTGTATTAGCTACAAAAGGGTGTGTGTGTGCTCTGATTCATTCACATTGCTTTGTATATATCCATGATTTCTAACCCAATATTACAAAGAAGTAAAAGTAATGGAAGAACGTATTCGCTCTAATACATTATCACAAAGAGGTGACTCCTCATTGCCAGACCTGTGGGGAGCAATATGGTCTTGACTTCCCAGTTCCACTTGGTTTAGATCTACCATAATGGGAATTATATTGATTATTATATGCTGTGTATTGTTGTGTTGTTGTGTTCAGTGTCTCCCTGGTACAATAACAACGTGTGGAAAGATAGGGAAATCTTTGGGTTCAAGATTTGAGAAGAAGCAGGAAGCAGAACCTCTAATGATGTATCAGAGAGAAATCACTCTGAAAGAAGCAGAGGATCTGCTACTTGAGTTTGAGACAAGAATGGAAAAAGAAAAAAGGGGGATTGTGAGCAGAACCAAAGTCATGTTGGATGGCCCATTGAATTAAATAAGGAAGTGTGTCTCAAATTCAGTAGCTCTGCTAAATAAGAAAGTGTTCCAGTTTGTGCACAAGAGAAAAAATACAAGATGAGGCTAGAACAATGAGGAATTGCAATAAAGTGCTGAGGTGTCAGAAACCGTGTAACTGCTTTTGCTAGATAGGGAGCCAGCATAAACCTTCGAAATATATGTGTCAATTTGAAAACAGAAAGAATGTGAGCCAAGCCCTTGTACGAGGGGGCGGACAGTTAGGGTATAAAAATGCTGCCTGAATTTTGCTCTGGGTTCCTTCAATGCCTGAGGGAACCCATCTCTGCAGACACGTGAATAAAACTTTGTTTTCCTTGGATCAACGAATCTTTTGGTGGTTTTTTATCTGCTTCCATCTCACAATGCTCAAGTGACGTGTAGAAATAACAATGCACAACAGTAGCTTGCAATACTTGTGCTACTTCCTTCTTCTCTTATTGTCACAGTAATCCATTGGCCTACTAGAAGGTACAGATTCTTGTTTGCAAGAATTTTTTAATATACAGCTATAGAGAAAAATATGCATCACTTCAAATACATGTGTGAATTACAAGATTAAAAGTAGCCATACATGGTAAGAATGGACTAAGGTTAAAAACTCCATGAACAGAAGTCTGGAGGAAGATAAATACTCCAGGTTCTAGCCCCTTTCGTGCTTTATCTGTCACTAACATTTATGATTAGTTATCCAGCTGATTGAATAAATGGATTTAATTCTAAATATTTTCACTTTGTTTTCAGTACATGAAAGAATCAACATTACCCAGTGAAATAGAATTGTGCATGAGAAATCAACAGTGTTATTCTAAGTTTTCACTCTTTGGTGAATGAATTTGATATGGTACAACTGTAATGTTTGTATTTCCAATCAAATATACTCTATATTTCAGTTCTAAAATACAACAATATTATGCAAAAGTAGATGTATTAGAACTTCTTGAAAGATATGAAGACTTTCCAGACCACAATTGCTATTGAGCCTATTTTTTCTTTTTTATATATAATCAAATGTCATTGGATTGCAATTCTATTTTAATTGTAATCCAACTAAAACAGCTTTAATATCTAGTAATGTTCATTTGCATACAAATATACTATTCAGTTCAGACTTTATTAAGTATTGTCTATATGACAAAACACTCAAGTTGCAAGCCAAACTTTAGGAATAAAACTTCGTTGTTTTCAGGGATGCCATAAAACAACATTTTCCCACTTCTTAAAGATAAGCTAACTTTAATCTAAATGAGATTAATATTTTATTTTTGCTAGTCTTATATCTTGATATAGAACTGAAATCTAAGGCAAAACTCTGATAAAACTTGCAGACTAGCTGATCGAGTGAATTGTGCTTTGGCTCTAGGCAATTGAAATTAAATGCCCTGGATATTTAATTAACCTAAAACCATTCTAAAGTATCCTCAGGCAGATATCTTTTCATGCAAGAGGAAACTATGAGTCAATTAAGGAGCAGAAGTACTTTGAATACAGTGTAAGTAGAAGAATAACAAGTTAGATTGCTTGTTCATCTAGACCAAATCTGGTAACTGCCTTAGCAGTTCTTTTTGTTTATATGTATGTATGTTTTTTTTAAATAAATCTTTCTAATCAGCTGCTACTTGATCCTATTTTGTAATGGAAGTTTGTTTGATTATTGTTTGATTTATGCTCTATGTTTTCTGTTAGCCATCCACTCAAACCTGAAGAAGATGGGTTTTCTACATGAAGTGTGTGCCATGCCACCAAACTATAGGAAAAAAACTACAACAAAAATCAGAATGATTCTAAAGTGATTGTGGCCATCATGGCTCTATGACCACATAGATGAATTTTCTCACCTATCTTATGGCATCCACCCATCTTGTTACCTCTTTCTCCTTCCTTCCACCTTTCTCAGCATTATATATTTCTTAAGAGAAGATAGTTATTCTCTAACTATCCTAGTTTAATAAAATTAACCCTAATAAACCTAATAACCTTAAAATAAAATTAACCCTAATTTTATTCTCTAATATTATATGTTCCTAGAATATAGAATACCCTGTAAGGTATTTTGGATGTTGACATCTGTACTATACAGAATTCTTCTTCCCTCTTCATTTTTAATTAGTTTGTATGTGTTCATTGACATCCTTTAGCTTATCAGTTCAGAGTTAGACCATCCTTCAGAATTCAGAGATCTTTAAGAACCTTTTTCCGTATCTGCTTTCATCCATATTAATGTATGTAGTTATACTATGTCTTGACTCTTCTAACAGCGAAATGAAATTCTTTATTAGATTCCTTACTAAAATTCTTGTTTTTTCTGGAAATGGGTTGTCTTAAATAGTCTTTAAGGCAATTTCCACTGCCGCTCTAACATCCAGTTTGTTTTCTTCTATTTCTTGGTCTTTGTTCTGATCTAGGCTTCCCCAACCGCATGAAGCCGAGTCCTCATCCTGATAAACCCCTTTTATTTAATTTACAGTGAATTCCTCTTTAGCAAAGTCGCAGACAACAATCTTTCAAGATAGTTCACAATTACAGACCTTTATCAGGCTTGGAGAGTGTCCAGGCTGGTATCTTCCAGATGCCACAAATCTTGGCAAGAATGCAGGAATGAACTAATTGTCTCCTGCAAAACCTCACTCCCCTTTCACTCCTCTTTTATTCCCTATGGAGGTGCCATTCACCATCCACCTATGGCTTTGCTCCAAGTTGACCCTTGTTCCTTAGCTGTTCCTTTCATCTGACAAATCTGCTCATGCACACACTGGGAACAGGCTCCAGCTGTTCTTCTGCCTCACTGATGTCCGACTCTTAAGGCAGCTGATAACTGTCAGATGGCCCCAGCCCCATCTCTGCCTCCAATGCAGAAGACTTGTCAGAGCTTTTCCCCAGACTTCAGGACTGGCCCATGTTCCTCCCCAAACTCCTCACTGTCCAAATCTGCTGCCAGGTTTGATGGTCACTGATGGGCCACAACAGTCTTTTTTTCACATTTATCCTTATCAATTTCTTTTATTTCATTCCACAGTACATTTCATTCCAGACTCCAGTCCATTTATTTCATTGCACAGTTCTCTATATGTGAGGTTCAGGTCTTTATATTGATTCCTGATGTCCCTCTTGAAAGTATTAGATATACTGTATTGTCAAGATTATATTATGGCAACTAGTTGACTTTCTTCTTCAGCTTTAATTCAGAATTTGTACATGAAATTTATGTTTATGACCTGTTCAACAATCAGCCTTTAATGATTGTGATAACTGTAACCAACTATCTTATACCAGAGATAGTTCTGATACTGGAGCATCAGAACATCAAAGGTTTTAAATGCTCAAATCTTGGCAATTTTGTAAATAAATATATGATGAGTGCTAACTATTTGAATTTACATTTGAATATTCTTATCAGAAATGTCCTTAATTCCATAATTTTCTAAGTAATTGGATTATTTACTTGATAAAATTATATTGTATGAGCAACTTTTAAAACAGAACTTGGCACTGTGCAAAGTATTCAGAAAAGGTTCTTTGCAAATCACATTAATATCAGCAAAACTTCCTCTTCAAAGTGTTAAAACAATAATGTCTCTTGGAAAAAAATGTGCAGCTTCTTTAAAAGTCTATCTGGGTTTGTAATTATCGGCAATGGGTACATATGCATGAAAAACTTATATATGGTTTAAGCATCCCAAGGTACTCCAAGGAAAAATTATCAAATTACCTGGAAAACAAATGTTTTCTGGTCTGCTCTCCTTGCTCCAACTGGTAAATCTTCAAACAACAAATGGTAGTTTGATCTGATGTAGCACCAACATGGTAAGGTTATAGAAAAGCTAATCCTGAGAGATCCTTGGTGCTATATGAGTTTGGTTGTTTTCTTGAAGAAATTTCATTTCCCAAACCAAGTAATTTTATCAGTCCTGATGAAGTTACCTGGTTTGGATAATAAAATGACTGAAAGAAAATAACAAGCACCAAGGAACCCTCATTTCAACTCTGAGCTCCAAATATTTTCCTTTAAAGCTAATATTCTCTCTTTTTTTTTTAATCCTTGAATGCTTGGGAGTATGACAAATTTTACCCAGATATGGCAACAGTTCCTTGTTGTGGTGTCTAGTAGCTCTTAGTTTTATTTTTGGAAACTAGAAAGTAGAGTTAATTTTCAACTCCTATTTATATTGGAGTAGCACAGAGATTTAGGTCAAGTAACCTGATCACACAATGTATTCTGATTAAGAGTTTCCATTATGATCAGAGATTTGGGCCTATAGGAACTTAGGGCCTCATCTTAAATCTAATTTTAATATGACTTAACCTGTTATACCAATGTATGTTTTTGAGGTGGATGAAAAGAATAGCCTTCAAGGAGAGAAGGAAAAACTTTCTATGAAGATTACAATCCAATAAATGAAACTTGAGAACAGCCAAGAAAGTAATCTGTGAAAACACCTCAGTGAGGGCACCTATTAATTCTTACTATGATAAAAGCGGGTGAAAAGGTAGCACATTCTATTGCAAGATTCTGTTACTATGCTATTCTAATAAAAGTAACTTTAGATCTGCATGTCTCAATCATCCAGTTCATGGTTGTCCCAAATATGCTTTTTTAGATCTGCATAGTGGTAGTGCTGACATACATCACTATATGACAGAAAGATAGTGCTGATCAACTCTTTGGAAGTAGTTCTGTGGAGTCTCAAAAGTTTCCATTATTTTTCATAGCACCGTGAGGATAATTTTATAAGACTTGGAACATTGGTTCTAACAGTCCATTATTCCACTTTATTTTTATTTTGTCAAACAATGAAGAAAGGGTAATGAAAACTTTCAGGTGAAAAGATATTTCAAATGAATATCTGTATCCAGCAGTTAAAATATATAGTTCATGTTTCCATTTTGGGATTGCAACCATGCCCATAATGCCAAAGAGATTATCAATAAAATATCTTCACTGACCAAGCTAGTAATCAGTTTGATTTAGTTCTGCCAGAACAAGCATGTGCTTCATACTACATATATTACGGCATACATGAAGATCTATGGAATAGAACTATTTTGTTCTAAATGTGATTTATTCCCAATTGTTTTGACATTAAACCAAATTCCTTAGATAACCTTCTTTGTAACCAGTTCAGATATTTTGCAGAAATAAAATAAAAAAATAGTGTAAAACTAAAGGGCTTCAGTTCTGTTATCTACAGATAAAATGTAAAGTTAATGTAAGAAAGGATATTGTAAAAATGCAATATGCCTTTCTTCCTTAATATCTTATAGTTTTTTTCTGCTGTAAATTCACAATTATTACCAAATGGCTGTAGAAAGCCAAAATATGAATTTTAAACAGCTGATATGTTTATGAACCCTCCATTTTGTAGAAGTCATTTTAACCAGAGAAATTTCCAAGAATGACTATTTCTTAATCAATATACTGCAGTTCAAAAGAGTATTTTATACTCTTGTCAGAAATCATTTGGTGCATGACCAATAATATCCAGTTAGATTATTTTCATCTCTTTTTATGATTGCCTTAGACATAGCTGTAAGAATCACAGATCTACAGCTAGTCTTTTTTCCTTTTCTCTAATAACTCCTTAAAGTTACTTTATTTATACCTTGTAACATTTAAATTCAAGTGGCAATGACCGAGGGTAGAAAATGTGTGCCCAAGAAATTCAATTGCTAGAAATGATTCATGTGAATATTTAGTTGAGCGTGGAATCTGCTTATAACTCCAATATATTATACTTTCTGTAGGTTTAATCATTTGTATAATTATGTTGTTCAAGGGACTATTCACACTTAATTAACATTTCTCTATTTCTTCAACAGATAGTGGGGAGAAAATCATAATAATAAAAAAAAATTTAACATGTTTCCAGGTAGGACAAGAGCTTTAAACACAATTCTTAGCTTTCCACAAACATTTAGTCCAGGTGCTTGTTTTTGTTTGTGTTTGTTTGGGGTAGAATTGATAATTCTGAAGAAAAATAAGGAAAAGTTCTAAAAAAATACAAAACAAAGCTGCTATCTCTTGAGCTCTATAAGTTTGAGTTTCTCTAGTTTCATCCCTTTGAATAGATTCATAAGGAAAGCTACCATCATGGAAAGTCATAGGATTCTCACTGTGCAAGGAGTCATGGTAGAATAGAATAGAATAGAATAGAATAGAATAGAATAGAATAGAATAGAATAGAATAGAATAGAATAGAATAGAATAGAATAGAATAGAATAGAATA
>BLBF01000010.1:49841214-49903295 GCA_015471245.1 Laticauda colubrina | reverse complement strand
TAGAATAGAATAGAATAGAATAGAATAGAATAGAATAGAATAGAATACTTTATTGGCCAAGTGTGATTAGACACACAAGGAATTTGTCTTGGTGTAAATAGTCTCAGTATACATAAAGAAAAGATACATTCATTAAGAATCAAGAAAAGGAACCTATGAAATGATAATAGAAAAACAAATGGATGCACTCTCCACTATATTACGGCATTAATAGATTATAAAAACCAACATTTTAAAAGATGCAAAGAAATGACAAAGCATCTCTGAAACAATTTTGAATAGAAGTGGTGTTTCATACAAGCAAAGAAGCTTTAGAAAAATTGTATTGCAGCATGATATTATCAAATCAGTTTCTTAATGAGCAGATATAAACATAAGTAAATAATTACTGTATGTATCTAGTAAAAGGTTGGCTTTTTTAAAGTACCCCTCCCTACATTTTTATATTGTCACCAAGCTTATATACTTTGATATTAAAGGCCCTGTCACACTGCCCAACGGATGCAAAACGTTTGTAAAAAGGACACAGCGGACAAGAAAAATGTTCCATCCGTTGTTATCCGCTCTCAAAAGGGGCAAAAATTTGCATAAACAGAGCGAATAACACGGAAAGAAACGGACGGAGGGAGGACGCAGAGCGAATGGAAAGCAGATGCGGAACGGAAGCATCCTTTTGCATCCTCTAGGCATCCTCTAGACATCCTTAATATCTGAGATAGGTCCCCTCTGCGAACGTTTTTTCCATTTTAAATGCTTTCTTTGCGTGCTGCATCCACTTTCATCCTTTCTCCGTCTGTGCTACTAACGCTGCGTGTCTGTTCCGAGTCCGTTCCGCTTCCTCCCTGCGTCCATTTACCGCTGCAGCGGATTCGAGTTGTGCAGATGTGCAGCGGATGCCTAGCGGATATAGTGGATGCGTAACAGATGACAACGGATGCAGAACGGATGTCACCCGTATGCCTAACAGATGCAGAACGGACGCGTTTGATACATTTTCCGCTCAAAAGTTTTGAGCAGCTCAAAACCTTTTGAGCGGATGAAATGTCAATAGACGGATGCTGGACGGATAGAGGGGAAGCAAAACGGAGGCAGTGAGTACAGAACGGAAGCATCGCATTAAGCAACGGATGGTAAGTGTTTTTCTCCATTTTACATCTTCTTTCCATCCGTTGCTGCAATGTGACAGGGGCTTTAGCAAGATTTCACCTTGGAAAATGCAATTCCTTTTCACATAAAGCTGTGTGCTATTTGGCTGTTATGTACTGTCTCCAAAATACTGTAGCACAACTGTCTTTAAAATAATAACAAACCTCTTTATGTTACTTGTTTATCCCCATTTGGTTGACTGAAACTGCTAGTGCATTGATTGTGTCACCATTTTCAAATGTCAGGAGTTGGATTGCTTTATCTTGGTCCTTGAGAGCTGTATAATGTTCATTATAATTGCCCTTTATTTCATACTTTAGTCTAAATGTTCTAATAATCAGATTCTAGCAAAAATGTCAGTTCAAAGTGGCTGTTAAACAAAATGAGATCGTTTTGTTTTTTTTAATGCTAATGCATTTTGATGTACACTTCAAAGGAGGAGAGGGAGGGAAAGACTTTTAAAGTTACCAGTTCCTGTACTCAAAATTATTAAGTCTAATTTTTTGCTAGGCTGGAAAAAGGAATTATGTTGATAATGATAAAAGAGCTGGTCCTCTCTCTTCTCTTTCCCTGCAGATTGCCATTTTGCCTTTTTCCTGCTGCATATATAGTAGCAGTCAAGCAGATCCAGAGTGGTTTTGTTGTTCAGACCATATTCTGGGAAGGAGATCATTCCTCAGATATGACACTGAGAACCAAAATGGCTGTAGAAATCTTAGGAATACCATTACTATTATTCCAAAAAAAGATGCCATCTCATGAAGGATAGTCACTAAATCAAACTTACTCTGACCTTTAATAAAAGTTCCAAACCCTGATGTGACTTCATTGAGACAGATGAGAAAAATTCAGCTAGTTTGAATATTTCAGTGTATATGTTTTGTTCAGAAAACACACGAGGAAGACCGGGTTCCAACAACAAATACTTTATTCTTTAACTAGTTAGTAAATAGGAACCTTTGGCTGAAGCCGAGGCCAGCCTTTTATACAGGCTGGCTTGCCTGCTTGTAGCCAATGGCAGTTGCTTAAATTTGCCGCCTTTCAGCAGCTCTTTGGATTGGTTCCTAGTGAACCAATCCAATGCTTGGTTTATTTGACCAATCAGATTTGCAGCTTTGGAGTCACCCAATTTACATATAGAACAGTATATATTAGCTTTACATCCAATGAATATACAAAGAACTCCAAATGTAAGGGTAGGCCAATATCAATACTTTTTTAAAGAATTTTTTACAGAATCATTGAAAAATGCATAGATGAACTGAAAAGATCCATTAAAATGTATCAGAGGCAAGGACACATAAAAATGACTTAAAATCATTTTGTTTTATATATGTGTGTGTTTGTGTGTGTGTCTGTCTGTGTAAATGATATTATAATATTTTACATACATATGCATATATGAATATTCTTGCTTTTTTTACTTCCAACTTTGTAAACAACAGAATTATCTGTACCAAATACAGTATATTCATTGCAAAGCAAAAAAACCTTCATGGACACTTTCATAGAGAAGTTTTTATGTGAAATTCTCTTTCATCTCTAGTAAAAAGATAATTGTACATTGCTTTGTGCATATAAAGTTAATCCATTTTTGAGATAACCAAGACTTAAATAGCTTAATTTATTTTGGTACACAAGGAAGGAAGTCTTCTGAAAAAAACATTTTTTTATTATACTGTCTTTAATGAGCTTTTATCTTTTTTTGAATTCCAAGGAAGACCTTGAATCTGTTTTGTTCTGTAATCAAAGAAGTAATCCAACATACATTAGGAATAGCACAACTTGTCAGAATAGAGATGTATATTAATAAACTGCAAATTTATTTACCATTTATGTTTGTTTCTTGTTATTTGTATTAGCACACCATTCAGGGAAATAACATTCTGAATATGCATGCATGTATATAAGCAATAAAGAGTAAAATCTGTTTTTTAACCAGTTTAGGAAAAAATTTAAAAGACATTTACTTGTACTTTTTGTTTTAACATCTGAGGTCTTCTATTCTGCTGTTTCATTGGCAATGCCTTTCTTGCCTACTTTTCCTTTTTGTTTTAATAAAGTTTTATTGAGTTTTAAAACAAATAAAACATCTTATTTGAGTACAGCATGGTTCCGGCTTATCACATTTCCATACAGACAAAACCTTCTGTAGTTTTCTTTTCTGCTTCTTCTTGCTGTTATACTTCTGTTTCAGACTATTTTTCTTTTTGGCTGTTCCCTTTGAACTCAAACTTTTAACTCCTTTCCCCTTTTTTCCACTTATTACCACACTTTACATTGTTTGATCATTGAAACTGGCTTCTTCTTTGTCCTGCCCTTCTTCTTGCTATTGAAGCTTTTCCTTTTGCTTTTCGTAGTTCAGGATCTCCATTTCAAAAAATTCAGATACGAAGCCAAAGGATCTTCCTCCCCATTCTGCATCTTCCTTCTGTTTTTTAAGACTCATCTTCAATTCCTCCAGGAGTGATGGCATTTTAAACACTTTTGAACAAACACCTGATTGACTTCAAGTAAAAACAGAAAAAGAAAGAAAAAACAAATGCCAAAAACTTTTTTTTTAAATCACCAAATGATCCCAGACTGTTCCTTCTTGTTTCTTTCCTTTACTTTTCCTTTCCATGGGTTACTGTATCTTTTAATAAGATTTCAGTTACAAGGTATCCTCCGAAGTCTTTTCAAAGTTTCACTGTTAATCCTCTTTATTTTTCCAGGTGGTACTCCATTTTTCCATTATTCCAAGTCCCACCCTTCTGCCTCCACTCTTCTCCTTTTTAGGGCTTTAAAATGACCAAGAAAAAAATCTTTATTCTCCTTTTGACACTTAGATTTCAGCTTAAGGTTGCCTATTAGTATTAAAACAGATTAATATAAATTTATTTCCATACCATTTGTAATTGTCAATAAAAAGGTAAAAAAGGAGTTTTTAACCTCCTTTTCTCTCTCCTTCACCACTTAAAGATCTTCTTTCAGAAGTATCCCTCTAGGTACTTTTAGATTCAGGATACCCTGCTTAGATGTTCTCTGTTGTTTAGCCCGGTCTGTCCTGCTTTCCTCTTTGTCTTCCTCCTGCACAATCTTATCTAGTCAGGTTCTTCTTTGAGGTGGCAGTTTCTGACCACCGGTGCAAGTGTTCCGGGGAAGGGAGTTTAGACCAGCCAAGGAGGAGAGATGCAGCTTCCCTCCACTTGGCTAGCAATCTCCCCCCCTTTTCACCACCTCTACAATGTGGCATCAGCCCCATATCCAAAGGATCGGGGTGCTCCAGTGGCGAGCACAGATTGAAACTGCACACAATCACTGAAAAGACCCAAATCTGAAGTCCACCTTTGTTGCCTACTTTTCAAGGACATGGCATTTTGAAATAGAATCCAAGATGAAATGGATTGAGACAATTGTTAGAACTGCTGAAGATATACTGGGTCTGAGTGAAACAACTGGGACTCCCCATTTTTTTTTAAAAATCATATGTCACTGAGATAGACTAGACTAGACTAGGAATCTTTATTGGCCAAGTATGATTGTACGTACAAGGAATTTGTCTTGATGCAAATGCTCTGTCAAGCCCAAAATTGTCATAAGTGTAGCCATTTTAGTTTGTCTTAGTGTATATTCTTTTTCTTATTTTCCCTGTGGTAGTCATAGGGGGAAAAGTTGCAGGCTTGACACATTCCTAAGGTGGGAGGAGTGGAGATAAAGAGAGTGCCATGGCTAGGTGATCTTATTTCATGTGGGAAATGAGCTGTCTGGGCTTGGGGGCCCTGGAGGTGGAGATTTATGACATCAAGCAAAGTTGTAATATTTCTATTGGAGAATGTGACTTATGGAGGCTGTTTCTAAATTCTAATATTGTGGAGTAATTCCGGTTTGGGTCAGATCAGGAATTACCATGGACTTTGCCAATTTGATGTTTTCCTAATTAAAAGAAATCTTTTTGAAGATGGACTTTATTATTTTTCTTTTAACATGGATTTCATTACTTGGAAACCTGACATTATTCCAGATCATACAAAAACCATTATTCTGGAGAGGGATTGTGATTCAGGATCCTGAGCCCTGGCTGCTTACCAGGGGGAAAAAACTTACTAGAAGACGTGCTGTCTCGGAAACCCCAATTTGACAGTAAGCAGGAAGAAATATTTCATCCAATCATTTCATCATCCTCTCAGGAAACAGTTCAAGTAATCATACAGGCACAAGCCCAAACAAAACAAAAAATCATAGACAAATCAGAAATGACCAAAAAGTTGCAAAATGAAGTAACAGCAGATACCTGGTATCAAGAAAATAAGGATTCATTAACTATGCGAAAGAGTGTAACGTGGAAGGATTCCAAACTACATGTCCCAAAAACTTTACATCTTCTTGCACTTCAAAAAATTCATGATGTTAAACAAGCAGGACATTTTGGATATTTAACAACTCTACACATGGTCAAACACCAGTTTTTGTGGCCAAGAATGAAGCAAGACATTGAGGATTATGTAAGGAGTTGTGCCACATGTGCCACGTGGAAAACCAGAACAGGAAAACCTCCAGGATTATTACAATCTATAGCTGAGCTATCCCGGCCTTGGGAGGAGATAGGGATGGATTTCATAGTAGATTTACCTGACAGTGGGGGGTGGGGGCACACAATAATTTGTAGTGGATTTATTCTCCAAACAAGCTCATTTTATTCCATGTAAAGGTCTACCATCAAGCAGGAAATTATCCAAAATGTTTGTGAATCATATATATAGACTACATGGTGTGCCTCGCAGAATCATTTCAGATAGAGGGGTTCAATTTACTGCAAAATTCTGCAGAGAATTCATACAAGCAATTGGATCATCTCAAGGTCTGAGTTCAGCTTTCCATGCCCAGACCAACAGATTAGTTGAGAAGACTAACCAAATGATTGGACAATTTGAGATGTTATGTAAATTATCAACAAACCAACTGGGTTGATTTGCTGCCACTTGCAGATGATGCTTATAATAATGCTGTACACAGTAGTACTGGGCTAACACCTTTCCAAATCAATACTGTGATGGAATTCATTCCCATGCCTGAATTGCCAGAGGATCCCCCTCCCATCCATGTGAGTAACTGAGTGGATGGACGCAATTAAAGCCTCTTGGGAGAACACAAAAAAGGCTTTGAATAAGGCAGCACAGATCCAAAAAAATACAAGCTGACAAACACCGTTCCCAGCAGCCACAATTTAAAGTGGGGGGTAAAGTTAATTTGTCAACTAAATATTTAAACTTACATTTACCTTCTAGAAAATTAACTCCAAAATTTATAGGGCCTTTTCAAATAATTAAAGTAATAAACCCAGTAACTGTGAAACTTAATCTCCCTAGGTTGTTGGGGAAGATACATCCAGTGTTTCACAGTAGTTTATTAAAACCGGTTGTTACTTATTCCTTGAGGCCTGCAGAACAGGCACCCCTAAAGCCTTTCTTCATTGCAGGCCATGAACATTATGAAGATAAGAAAATTTTGGATTCTAGGATTTACAGGGGGAAGTTACAATATTTAATTTATTGGAAAGGCTATCCAATTTCACAAGTGACTTGGGTTAATAGCTGGAAAGTAAATACTGATAGATTGGTGGGGAGATTCCATGAAAAATATTCACACAAGCTAAAACTGAATTCTGTGGGTGGCAAAGGAGGTTAAAAATGTGCATTGTATGATTGTGTTTAACCTAATTTCAATCTTTGTGTTTTATGTCATTGCAGGGGTTTGTTTTCCAATGAGAGAGGGCAGCCTGTCAAGCCTGAAATTGGAAAGTGTAGGCATTTTAGTTTGTCTTGGTCATTCTTTTTCTTAGTTTCCCTGTGGTAGTCATGGGGGGAAAAGTTATGGGCTTGACACATTCCTAAGGTGGGAGGAGTGGAGATAAAGAGAGTGTTATGGCTGGATGATCTTCCTTCCTGTGGGAAATGAGCTGTCTGAGCTTGGGACCCTGGAAGTGGAGATTTATGACATCAAACAACGTTGTAATACTTCTATTGGAGAATGTGACTTTTGGGGGTTGTTTCTAACTTCTAATATTGTGGAGTAATTCTGGGTTGGGTCAGATCCAGAATTACCATGAGCTTTGCCAAACTGATGTTTTCCTAATTAAAATAAATATTTTTGAAGACAGACTTTGTTATTTTTCTTTTAACATGGATTTCATTACTTGGAAACCTGACATGCTCTCAGTGTACATAAAGAAAAGATACATTCATCAAGAGTCAAGAACCATAAGGTATAACACTTAATAATAGTCATAGGATACAATAAGCAATCAAATCATACTAGGAAACAGTCAGTATAAATCGTAAGGATACAAGCAACAAAGTTACAGTCATACAGTCACAAGTGGGAGGGGATGGGTGATAAGGAGTGATGAGATAGTAATAGTAATGCAGACTTTGTAAATAGTTGTACAGTGCGGTATCTGCTATCCTGCATCAGATGGGCGTCTCATGATAGGGAGCGAAAGGAGAAAGAAACGACAGGAGACGAAGTTCCTCAGGATGAGTGTGCCCAGAATGTCTGGGTACACGCTCTTTTATTATGCTCCTTCAAAAGGGGGTGATTGTTTTTTCAGAGCCTAGGTTAAGCCCAGGTCAGACAGGATATGCAAGATTTACAATAGCTCAGATCAGGCAAGATACCAGGTCAGACAGGATTGCGAGATTTATAATTCGATCAGGATATTCCTTCTTTACAAAGCTGCATGCCAGACAAACTACTCACAATGTAAATAAGCTTTATCTACAGATGTTTAGCTCCTTGTCCCTTGTACGTGCCCTGCAAAGGTCACTGAAGAGACAGAAGCTCAATGACTACACGTGAATGATACAATGTTGCAAATGCCTGAACGATACATAGTTGCAATGATACACAGTTGCAAACACATGAATGATACATAGTTACAACATCTCCTCTGTTTTTATTATTTATGACGAGTCTTCTTCCTTGTCCAAGAAGACAGGAACCTTTTTTCTGAAATGTTCGCCGTCCCAGTCATCTAGGCAGAAGTGCGACCCGTCAGCGTCAGGGTTGTCCAAGGAGCGGTAACTCAGCAATGACATTTTTTCATCCAGTGTTAAGGACTTAACATGAGCTTGCAATAACACATTAACATTAGCAGTTATGGAGGATAATTGATTTTTCAAAAATAGCAATATTCTATTAAAACAACAAGGTCCTATAATACATATCAATATAATGATTATTAATGGTCCTGCCAATGCAGTTAAAAAGGTTGTAAGCCATGGTGAAATAGAAAACAAGCCTTGATACCAATTATACATGTTTAACCTTTCGTTTTCTCTATCTTTTAAGCGTTTTTCTAATTCTTTCATAGAATCCAACACGATCCCCCTGCTATCAGCATAAAAACAACATTCTTCTTTAAGTGCAGCACACAATCCCCCTTGTTTTAAAAATAACAGATCTAAGCCTCTACGATTCTGCAAGACCACTTCCGAGAGGGACGTCAAGGAGTTTTGCAAAGCTATAATTGATTTCTCAATTCGTAATAAATCATCATCAATGGCTGAACCCAGAGCTGTAATTTTTTGGTCAGAGACAGCTAGTCCTGCAATGCCCGTGGCTGTGCCCGTGGTGCCCAGAGCAAGCAGTAGACCTAGAGTGAGAGTACTAATAATTTCCCACTTTGCTCTGAGGGGGTATTCCATGGGTGCCTGTAGGGATATAAAATCATCAGAGTTATACACGTCAATTTTTGGTACAAGCCATACTTGAATGCAAAATGATTTGGATTTAACAAGTTCATCCCTGTAGACACATGCTGTGAGACCGGTGGAACAAGCCCAGACAGAATTATTGCCAGGGATAAAATACATTCCTTTCAGGCGTGATGTTAAATTTCCTCCTGAAGTGGTGTAGACTGCAGAGTATCCTCCAATGGTGTGGGTGCGGCCAAGGCGGTTCTTAGGAAGATATACATTACAATGATAGCCATTAGAAACATTATGACAATATTGTGAGTAATTGGATGGAATATTTCCTAAGCAACAACCGACCCCAGTGATGGAAGAAACAGTAATAGTGGAGTTCCTCCAATGGCAACGTTCGTCTGATGTGGAATTAGCAATGGATTCTTGGGAAGCGATGGCTTCGTAAAAAGGTGGAGAGGCAGAAACACAAAGCCAACATGTGGAGGTGATTGATGAGTTTGAAGAGTTCAGCAAAGCATAGGAAGCTTTGATCAATGGAATCAATGGGTTAACTCCCTGTGTTATGGGTTGCAAGAATGGGGATTTAATAACCTTTTCATGTGGTCCCACCGGGTTAGAGCGAGGGAGTTCAATGTGACATTGAATGTAAAAAATATTTCCATAATGCTTTTCCAGCCAGACTCCTTTTAGGCGAGCACCCCCAGTTCAAGCCAGTGTCCCATAGGGTACTTTTCTTGCCTTGGTCCATGAACCTTATGGTTACCGGGTTGCATTTGGGCAATTTTTTACCACTGCATGGAATATCCCATGTGGTGCGAGTGGCAGTAATGAGATCACCCTTAGTGCCCGGATCCCAATAAATATGTCCAGTTGAAACACACGACCAGGCTTTGCAAAAGTAATCCAACGACCCCCCGCAGTCAAGAAGTCGTTGGACAGGGGACTGAGTGTTGGAAACGGGCTGTCCGGGGCATACATAAAACCTATGTTTATTTACAACTCTATGACTAGGCTCCGTTGGATGAGAAGGCGAGTTGTAGGCGGTGGAGCCTACAAGCATTTCTGCCAAATCGAATTGAAGTGGTGGGTAGAAGTCTTCTATGCGAGAAGAATTGGTTGTAGAGCTTAAACGAATGCCTTGAAAGTCAGTTATAGTCCAAGTAATATTATATTTTCTATGAGGCTTCTGCGGATCATCATGGAAAGTTCTTTTGAAGCGTTGTTTGTTGACAGGATCAGAGTTCAGGTATGTAAAAGCATCACAAGTAGGAGAGAGGACTATGAACAAGTTAGTTGTAGAACATTTACGAGATGAGAAGGGAATGCAATTAGTAGAAAAAGGATAATTACAATAATGACAATGAAGATTAATTTGGTCATTCATCAAGGATGTTAGTTGGGTTGGAGGAACCTGTAATACAAGAGAAGGACATTTAGGTCTCCCTATATCTAGCTTGAATAGAGGAAAAGATTTTAAGGTTCTTTTCCATAGGAAGAGTAAAGAAGGAACAAAAGAGTGAGTGGTAGAGTGTTCTGTAAACAAAACAGAAGTGACAGAGTGAAAGCTATGGGTAGCATTTTCATGACGTACCCACATGGAACAAGTATAATAGCCTTCTGTTAATGAAGTGGCTTTAACACGAATAATCTTTTGACAGGAAGCATAGGTTTTGTTGAAGTATGTGTGAATATAAGGAGATAGATTTATGGGAAGATTATCATGCCAACAAACAATAGGACAGTCACTATCATAATTAATAAAGCGAAATTCTAATGTGGTCCAATGACCATGTTGAACAAAGGTATAAGTAGGATACGAATAAGGTAGAAATTGCAAAGAGGATATAGGCAAGAATATCAGGAAGAGTTTAAGATGCAGATGTAGCGGAGGAATTCCCATGATAGGGTCTTACCGCCCGACCAGGGACCCAGCAAGTAGTTTTGTCTGGTAGTAAAATCGCAGCGTAGCCTCGTCCCCAGGTGAGAAGCTCAGCGGGACCCTGCCAGGTGGGATCTGGCAATCTGCGATAATGTACCAGAGGTCTGTTAGGGGGGGGTGAGGGGGAGGAAAAATGACGTGAAGCAGCAGAAGTGGGAGGAATGCCAGTTAGATTAAGAAAATTTAAAGTGTAAAGACAAATGTTAAGAGAATTTTGCAATGCTGGGAGGTTAGGGGGTTTTTCCCGCAACGAATATCGATCAAGAGCACGTTTCAGAGATAAGTGAGCTCGTTCCACAATAGCCTGCCCCTGGCTGTTGTAGGGAATCCCAAACTTGTGAGTTACATCCCATCTGTTACAGAAGTCCTGGAAAGCAGAACTCGTATAGGCAGGTCCATTGTCTGTTTTGATTTCTTTTGGACGTCCCAGCGAGGCAAAGGTACGAATTGAATGATTGATGACATGTTTTACAGTTTCTCCCCTTTGAGGAGTAGCCAGAATAAACCCTGAATATGTATCGATGGAAACGTGCAAATATTTCCAAGGGGCAAAAGGTGGATACTGAGTTACATCCATTTGCCAAATTTCACAAGCTTTTAATCCTCTAGGATTTACTCCTATGGGAATGGAATGTCCTTGCTTACTACATGTGGGGCATTGTTGAATAATGGCAGCAGCTTCTGCCTGAGTTAGAGAAAATTGTTTTTCTAATGCCTTTTTATTTTGGTGAAAATAGTCATGGCTTTGGGCTGCTGTCAGATTACAAATTGATTTACCTGATGCAGCTGCTGCAGCTGCGTCTGCCATCTTGTTTCCCTCCTGTAATATACCAGGAAGAGGTTGATGGCTCCTGATATGTGCTACAAAGAATGGATGCGTACGGCTGTTGATACATTGTTGTAGAGGAAGCAACAATTTTAAAAAAAGGAACAGATATGCTAGGAGATAAATAGGCTTGATATATATTTTTCAAAATCTGAGAAACGTATAAGGAATCTACTATTAAATTAAAAGGAGCTTTTTGAAACTGTTGAAATGCAATAAGAGATGCAGCAAGTTCTGCCTGTTGAGCAGAAGATTGTGGAGGGGTAATTTTAGTTTTCCACTCTCCCTCCTGGTTCCATGCACAAGCACCATACATTTTCCCCCCATCTGCATAAAGTGTAGGTGCATCTACTAATGGAGATATTGAGAGGGGGGATTGCCATTCAAAAGGGAGAGTTTTAAGAAAAGTGAAACGTGGGTCCGCTTGTAAATGAAGTTTTGCCCTGGCCACTCTTCTAAAGCGTATTGTAGTTCTTCTGAATTACACCATAGCATTTCCCATGTGGTCAGTGAGCAAGGAGTGAATATTGAAACAGGCTCACATCCCATGAGTTGTTTACATCTTTGTCGACCTTTAAAGATCAACTGGGAATATGCAGAGGTTTTACTAGTGATTGTGGTCCGTGGGGTGTGAGACAAATGCAGCCATTCTAAAATCAGAACCTGTGTCTGATGAGATTGCATAATAACAGCTGTTGGTCTCTGAACAGTATTTAGTAAAGCAATTGATAAAGGGCAATTCTCTATAGCTCGATCCACCCATCGAGTAGCCAGTGAATGGGAAACGTCTTTTAATGCCTGCAACTGCTCTTTATTTAGAATGATAACATCAGACGGGGCTTTACCTTGTGTGAGGGCATTAAAAAGAGGAGCTAATGTAGCTGTGGTCAAACCCAAATAAGGACGTGCCCAATTTAAGGTTCCCAGGAACTGTTGTAAGGTCACAAGTGTGGGTTTCGGGGGAAGTGTTGGGAGGGGAAGGGAAGGAACAGCAGCTGAAGCAAGTAACTTGTGACCTAAATAAGAAAAGGGTGGTTTGGATTGTACTTTTTCTGGGGCTATTGTGAGACCTGCTTTACCTAGAATGGAGGTCAGGCACGGCAGAGTTTTTAATACCGTGCCCTTTGGGCCAGGTGCAGATACCAATATATCATCCATGTAATGATAGATTAAAAAATGAGGATATTTGTCCCTGTATGGTTGCAAGGCTAAATCCACAAAATATTGACACATAGTTGGACTGTTTAACATGCCTTGCGGTAAGACTTTCCATTGATATCGTTTGGTAGGTCTCTGATTATTTAAGGTTGGTACTGTAAAAGCAAATAATTTTCTATCTAACTGGTGTAATGGAATGGAGAAAAAACAGTCTTTTAAATCGATAATGATAAGGTCATACTCTTGAGGAATTATGTTAGGATTTGGAAGACCACATTGCAGGGGTCCCATTGGAAGGAGGACCGAATTCACAGCCCTTAAATCCTGAAGGAGGCGCCAAGCGCCGTTTTTCTTTTTGATAACAAAAACTGGGGTATTATATGGACTCAATGAAGGTTCTAGATGACCTCTATCTAATTGTTCTTGAACAAGAGAATGTAAGGCTTCAAGCTTTATAGAAGGGAGAGACCACTGATCAATCCACACAGGGTTATTGTGAGTCAAATGCAAGCGAAGCATGGTTAGTGGAGGGTAAGTTGTGCATTAAACTGTGACATAAGGTCTCTTCCCCACAAATTAGTATACAGAGGAATTACAGCTGGTTTAATATAAGCAACACATTGAGACTCAGGGGAATGGGCTTTTACCCAGTTTCTGCTAATGCGAGTCTCCTGGAGTCCCCCCACTCCTCTCACTGCTGGTGCCACATCTGCAGGCCAGGTGTTTGGCCACTCAGCGGTTTGGATGACGGAAATATCCGCTCCAGTATCTAAAAGACCAAGAAAGGATCGACCATTCAATAAGAATGTTACCGTAGGTTTTGGTTGACTAATTGGTCTTTCAATTGCATAGAGTTGCTCTTGTTGTTGGTCTAAGAGCACAATCATTTTTGCCACAACATCCCCCTCATTTATAGTAACTTCTGTATTAGCTAGTACAGACAGACAGACATCAGACAATACGGTGGGGTCATGCAGAAAAGGAGAGGCAAGAATACCTTGTTCAGCTAAATCCCTTACAGGAAAGACTAGCACTGGAATATCGGGGGGCATATGAAAAGGCTGAACAGGACGTACAAAGAGAAAGTCAGCGACACCAGGAAGATAAGTTACAGTTTCATTAGCAACAAGATCGTAAGCGAAAGAAGAAAAGTTGCAAGTTTCAGCAGTCTTTGTTGTGGGGCTGGCTGCCTGCCCCGTTTCTAGTTTCCCTGATTCAAAAAAGGTTTTTGAATGATTGCAGGGTTATTCTGCTGTTCATTCTTTTGGACTCTGCACTGATTAGCCCAGTGATAGCCCTTTTGGCATCGAGGGCATGGCGTCTTTGGGCGAGCTACCTGGTTTCTTGACATGTTTGCTCCCCCGCCCGGGGCTCTGCATTGGCTCTTAAAGTGGCCTGGCTTGCCGCAATTAAAACAATTGCCCATTTTGCGAGTATCTTGTTGGGAAATGGGAAGAAGAGAGCCCATGTTCTGCTGCATGCCTTCAGTAATGGCTGTAGCCAGAGTAGACATGGAATGGGATGTGGTTCCTATGATTCGGCAGGCTGTAAGATAATCTGCCAAGGTAACATTTTTCTTATTAATTAATGGTTGCAAAACTTTCTGACAATCAGTGTTTGCGTTTTCATAAGCAAGTTTCAATTTTAATTCATTACAAGCCTCCTCATTTTCAATTTGTCTCTCTAAGGCTTCTGTAAGACAGTTTATAAAGGAGGAAAAAGGCTCAGAAGGTCCTTGAATAACTTTAGAGAAAGATTTGGGCACGCATCCCGCATTATCAACCTTTCGAGCAGCGGCCAAAGCACAATCCTGTAATATAGGGAAAGCAGCTGCGTCTGTGGCAATCTGCTGGGCAATGGTAAACATGGTGCCAGTACCGTTAAGCATATCTAAAGTGACATTTGCCGGCAAGCCTCTAGCGGCTGCGGCTGCGGTACGTTTATGAAATTCTGACTCCCAGACCAAAAATTGTGAAGGCATGAGGATCATGTAAAATAATGTACGCCAATCAGCATTTATCAAGTCAGCTCCTGGTTGGGTTATTGATCCTAAAAGATCCTGTACATAGCGAGATTGAATACCATTTTCCTTGCAAGCTGCTTTTAAATCCTTAATTATTTTGTACGGCATTGGGGTATACTGAGGAGCTGGAGGATTGCCGGTTTGTATGATAGGATAAAGGGAGGCAACTGCAAGGGTGTCCTCATCCATTTCTCCTTCATAAAAGGCTTGTTGAATGGCTTTTACAACACTCCCCCCCCACCTCGGGAGGGTAGTGGAGGACACGAGGGCTCTACATTTAAGGAAGCGGATTGAATGGAGGGAGGCTCTCGTAATGACTTACGATCCTCGGGAGCGGAGGGTTGAAGGACAGAAAAGTTATCATAACTTGGTGGGGGAGATTCAAATACACTCCCTGCTTCTATTTTATAATGGACTTTTAAAGCCTCCATAATTTTCCTCCAAGTGACCAAAATGCCAATAGGTGCACGAGGAGGACTATGGAGATATTCACCAATTTTTTGCCAAGTGGAGATTTTTAAGGACCCTTTCTCTGGATAATTGGGACAACGTTGCCACACATAAGTCAATAATGTAGCAATAGGTTTCATTTTTACAGGCGAGCCCTTTAAATTAGCAGAATATTTAGAAGAAGAAGCGACTAACTCCCTCAATTCCTTCAGATGCTCTGTCTGTTGTTGAGAAAAGTTTCCGCCCATACTTACAAAAGTCGAGACCGTGTTTCAGATCCGATGATGTGCAATTCGCTTCAGGCCTGGCGATGCACAGCTCCCATCGAGCGGGTAAGATATGAGCGCGTCGCAACGTATCCCCCTTAGGGAATCACGTCGGGGTCACCAGAATGTGGTATCTGCTATCCCGCATCAGATGGGCATCTCATGATAGGGAGCGAAAGGAGAAAGAAACGACAGGAGACGAAGTTCCTCGGGATGAGTGCGCCCAGAATGTCTGGGTACATGTTCTTTTATTATGCTCCTTCAAAAGGGGGTGATTGTTTTTTCAGAGCCTAGGTTAAGCCCAGGTCAGACAGGATATGCAAGATTTACAATAGCTCAGATCAGGCAAGATACCAGGTCAGACAGGATTGCGAGATTTATAATTCGATCAGGATATTCCTTCTTTTCAAAGCTGCATGCCAGACAAACTACTCACAATGTAAATAAGCTTTATCTACAGATGTTTAGCTCCTTGTCCCTTGTACGTGCCCTGCAAAGGTCACTGAAGAGACAGAAGCTCAATGACTACACGTGAATGATACAATGTTGCAAATGCCTGAACGATACATAGTTGCAATGATACACAGTTGCAAACACATGAATGATACATAGTTACAACAGTACAGTATTAATGGAATTAGTTGTTTAGCAGAGTGATGGCTTTCAGGTAAAAATACTGTCTTTATGTCTAGTTGTTCTGGTGTGCAGTGCTCTATAGCATTGTTTTGAGGGTAGGAGTTGAAACAGTTTATGGTCAGGATGCGAGGTGTCTGTAAATATTTCCACAGCCCTCTTTTTGACTCATGCAGTATACAAGTCCTCGATTGAAGGCAGGTTGGTAGTAATTTTTTTTCTGCAGTCCTAATTACTCTCTGAAGTCTGTGTCTGTCTTCTTAGGTTGCAGAACCAAACCAGAGAGTTATAGAGGTGCAGTTGACAGACTCAATAATTCACTTCACCATGGATTATAAAGATCCATGAAGCATATGTGAGCAAGTATTTACAGTGCAGCCTCATCCAGGTCTTGTACTTAAAGAGCATTTTCATATAAAAATAGGTCTGCCAAAAAGAATATTTTAAAAAATCTCAGTTTGAATTCATATTTTATTCAAAACAATTCAATGTGGGTAGATTGCTTCTTTTTGTGCAAAAGCACATTGAATGTTCATCTTTCCAAGAATTTCATTCAACAAGAAATTGCTCACAGAAAAGCCTGGCATGGCAACAAAAAAAACCTTTGAGCTGAGAAATTCTGTGAACTTTAAGCATCTTCCCTGGGTCACCATGCTTAAAGGCTTTGTTAAGTATCTTAACTCTTCAAAAAGAAATGTTGATATATAATTTTCATTCATTTGAGAATGGTTGCCCTTTAATTAATTGACACCTGAAGGTCTTTCTATTTTCTTGATGTTTTCTACACATTTTAAACTGAAAGACAGAATGCTCTAAAGATTAGTGGTATTTACTTTCAGCTTCACTCTGCTATTCCTTGAAGGCATAACTTTGCATCTGTTGTTTACTTGAGGCAACGTGTTTTAAAAGCTTCTTTATTCATTTAGTACATTGGTAGAATATTGGCCAGGACAAAATGCCGATTGTCAGGTTGATGCTGCACTTCCATGGCTCAATAAATCTGTCATCATCTTTTGATATGTTGCATTCCCTCTCTCCCTCCACCCCACTCTATGTTTAGTCTTTTGCTGCCATCTTTTTAACATTTATGTCTGGAAGAGAATGTGCTGCTTGTCTGCCTGTAATCCATAATATTTGGTAGGCCACAAGGGAGACAGTTAGCATTTTATTCCAAATACTGCTATTGGAAGAAATATCCATCTGGATTCAGTTCCAAGCGGGGAGAAAGACACTGGAAACATGGAGGGTGCTTGGAAAGCTGGTTTAATGAAGCAGAACCATGAAGCACATGGTCCTGGTGCAGCTGAACACATGGAGTGGAGTGTAAGTGTTATTTATACCCTGTCTTGGGCTTTGAACTTAAGCTTCCTGTTCCTGTGGCAAGGGCAGGTATTCTGGTGGTTGCTGTAGGGGTCATGTGCAAATCCTAGAAGTTTGTGTCTAATATGTCTTGAGGGTGAAGGTCTTTTGTCTTGTAGATAAGATGGCCCAGTCTTTTGTTCACCAAATATCTGCTGGTGGCAGGGAGCTTCTCTTTGTCTTTAAAAACCTGTTTCTCCTTTTCTCATCCAGGGAAATACAATATTCTGCTTTCTTAATATTCCAAAAATATTTAATTCTTCTAAGAGGGGTGGATGCTAACTTTCTTCACTGCCATTTATATTTTGGTCTCAAGAAACTTTCTCAGTGCCATCATTTTCACCTCCCAAATGCTCAGAAGCAGTTGATCAGGAATCTATGATGGTATTTATTGCAACAGACTTAAAGTGAAAAGGACAAAGAAAAGAAGTGGGGGAATCTCTGGCCCACCTGTAGATCCAGAATTATCAAAAATCCTTTTGTGCTCTCTCCATACAAAAGAGGAAGGAAAGAAATAGTGCCTTGCTACTTTGCATGCCAGCTTCCATCCTAAAGAGAAGAAGAAACAAATAGAAGAACAATCAATTGGACATGCTGTCTTAACTTTTAAGTGTTTTACAGACCTTGGGACAATAAAGGTTATTACAGGCTGAAAAGGTGAATTTTATATACTTTATCTACTGATTGATAACAACTCAATAGGTGACCTATTTTGTAACCTAGCAACAAGGGTGTACAGCAGTATGTTATTCTTAAGGGAGAACTTAATGTGGATAAAGTACATTGTAACTGAAGTTATATTAGCCATTAAAACTCATGTTTATGAATGCTTTAATGCATATATCTTTTGCTGTCAGACCAAATAATAATGTATTTGCTTATTTATTTGATTTCACTGGAATTGTTTATTCTAAGTTATTTTTTACAACATTTCAGTGGAATTCACCTTCTATAAACTAAAACAAGATTTAATTCTTTTTATGTTTTCCTGCCTTTCAATAGGAAGAAAATGCTTTCCTGAAATTTGAAGAGATTGCGAGACTGCAGTTTTTCATGTTCAGTTTTAAAGGATGCATTACAAGTGAACAGATATACTGTATTTTGAATCTCATTTGATCATTCAAAATTCAGATCCTCAAATTATAAGAACAAACTCACAATTAACTAAATATCTGCTTCCTCTTGAATTATAGTAATGGGAACATCTATGGAAAAAAAACCTGAAAATATTGGAGGATTGTTCAAATTCGATAACCTAAGATCATATAAACTTAAGAGAGCTGCTCCACCTGGTGCTCACCTCTGGTGTTCTGAGATTACAATTTTCACAATTCTAGTAATGCTGATTTATGAGATTCTTTCACAGACAGAATTTTCATGGCTTTGAGCTACATAGGAGCTTAAAAATAAAGACTTGGAAGGGGGGAATATTTTTCCTCATCTTTCTCTTCCAATACAGCAGTCTGTTTGCTTGTTGCTCATATAATTCTGATGAGGAAAAATGAAGATATATAATTCATTCAGGTCACTGCAGTCATAAGTCATAAAATAACATGATAGTTGAATTCAGTGGCAATTCTTGGGTCTGTTCTCCTTCCCCTTTGGCATTCTAGAGTAAGCAGCTATTCCTCCTAGTCCCATAGTCACTAGCTTGACAATAAAATTTCCATCTGCTTGTCAGAAATCTCCGACATCCTGATTTTTTCCTCAACTGTTAAGAGTATCATTTATAGAGACAATTACATTTTATTTGCTCTCACAATCCTCTTTCCCATTGCCCCCCAGGTGACCTTTCTTATCCTTTTTAGAATAAAAGCTTTGTAAAGTTTTAGATTCTTGATGGTCTCATCCTCCTTGCTGTGCCCTCTCAAGCAGTTTTTGATCTAGTGACAGATTTAACAAAACTGATTACAAAAAACTCCTTTCACAGCCTCCCCAAATAATGTTCCAAGTAATCCTCAGAGATAAAATAATAATCAGTGCTGTAAATATCCATAAATATTCTCAGTGTAATTTGTTTATAGAATCCAAAACTTTATGCAATTGCATTCTTCAGATGATAGAGTTTATCATTAAAAAAGGTGTCAAGCTAAAAATTAGCTCAATAAAATCTGCACGTATCTGAACCAAATTGAGCTACATTTGTCCATTGACAAATTCAGCATTACTTCAACATCACAATATTCTTAGAAGTAGTATATGCCTTTATGAAGGCTGATTAAAGATGGTCACTGTGCACACACAGAGAGAAGTTCCCTGAGGATGGGTTCCAACACAAGTCTGAAAGTTGGAAGATTAAACCTCTGGTCCTAGTGGAATAGATCCTTCAACATTATCCTGGAATACCTATATTTGTCTTAATTGTGCTGATCAAACAAATTAATAAAAAACTATATCGGAAAAAAAAGGAAGTCTTGTACCTAAATTAGAAATATATTCCTTTTACTTATCAGTCAAACATCTTAGGAAATCGTTGAATTTTATTTCTACTTGCCAAATCACCTCACGTCCTCTAGTCATTTGGGATTAGGAAAAAAATGATGATACTCACTTTTGGAGCCAGTTGATCTCACTGTTGGAATGGCTTTTTTTTTGGGGGGGGGGAGTATTTGCCTTATATTATTGTTAATAGGATTACACTTCCAAGTTGTAATATTAACCATTTCAGTGGGAGATGCACCAGACAAATAAATAATTCAAACAGCTAACAGGAACAGAAGAATAATGCATGTAAACCAAAATCTAACAGTCCACACTGGAAACTTCCAAAAGAAAATAGCCATGAGCAAATAGATATATTTTTCCCCAAGTAGAAGCAATAAGAATTTGGCAGGGCATTTGCAAACAGAATAGCTTTTCCTTTACTGCTTGCTTGTCTTATTGTATTGTACATGAGGAAGGTTAATGAGTCAACCTAATTCTTCATGCAGAGAAACTTTACAGTTTTTCCTTTGCTTAAGAGCTAATGGCCCATCTGGGAGCTGCTAAATGAATGACTTGCATGTTGGATAACTCTGCTGATCCAGGCACTGGGATATAGTATTTGGTAAGGAGGTAAGATGCAATGGGTGAACAGCTTCTCCATCAACACAAAAGGAAAGTGACGAAGGTCACAGTCACTGAACAGACTTTAGAGGACATTACTTTCAACACCCTCACTTTTAGAAAAAAAATACTGTTGTTATATAGTGATTGGCTTAGAAATCAGGGCCAAAGTAAATATGATTTTAAAGGCCTTAACATTTTACCCAGATAGCAGAAAGAGGAGATAAATGTGAATAGGATAGCAAAGTGGTGGGATTCAATTTTTTTTTTTACGACCAGTTCTGTGGGTGTGGATTTATAGGCATGGCAGGAGAAGGATACTGTAAAAATCCCCATTCCCTCCCCACCCCACTAATCTGCTTTCCAGCTGCATTCTCCTATGCAGGGCAAGCAAAGAAGACCCAGCCAATCAGCTGGAACTCAGGACGCAGAGAATCGATGGGGGTGGAACCAGTCAGAGGTGGCATTTGCTAGTTCTCCAAACTACTCAAAATTTCTGCTACCAGTTCTCCAGAACTGGTCAGAACCTACTGAGTACCATCTCTGGTTTTAATCCTTTCCTTATACTGTAGTCCAAGAAAATATCACACAATTTTTTCTTCTAAATTTGGTGCCACTTGGAAAATATTTTTGGGTCCATATTATTTATTAATATGGAAGAAATTTTTAAATCCATTTTCTGTGCTCTTTTGATCCTATGAAGCTTATGCAATCTGTTTTGGTTTGTTGGGAGGTTAACTTCAGGTTAAAGTAAGATTGCATTTAAGGATCCAAATCTTAGTTTTCAATTAACGAGCATTAATTATACATTATGTCAGTTCAAATTCCTACTAAATAAATGATATTACAGCTTTAAGAATGGGTGAACTATATATTCTTGATCTGGGCAACTCATCTATACATCTTAATTGTTTATAATAGGATCTGTTTGAAAGAACTACATAAATATTTGAATTTAGGTGAATATCAGTGATCCAAAGGCAAAATTCAAAACATCAGAAAAATAGTTGGAGGCAGAAAAAAGGGAAAGCTAGCTTGAACACATAGCTTTATGTCTATGACAATCCACTATAAAGCAACCTAAAAATAAAGAATTCTCTCTGTATGCATTTTGTCTAGAGCACACAAACTCTTGTACAATTGCTTTTTTTGACATTACAGCAATAACTGATTCTTCCTTATGCTTTTGATCAGAAGAAAAAATTGTATATGATTAAAAAGATTGGAGGAGCTGCTCTTATCAAGAAGGACCATCTACCAGCATTTGAGAAGTAGCAGCATCTGTGGACCTGCAGATACAGAGCATAAATCCATGTGAGATAATACATAATTATCTGTAGTAACTCAAAGAATAGAAATTGTTTGGCTGTTCTTCCCATGATACCATATTTGATGTTCTGTCACATTCACTTTCTCGTGAAACTTTCTCGTCTATTTTGCTTCTGCAAAATTTTTTAGTTCCTTCACTTTTATTGTCAACTCTACACCGCTAAAAATTTAGCTATGTTGACAGGTCAGATTTTTTTCTGCAGGTATAGACTGTATAATATGTTCCTCCAAATTTATTAATTCACTTTCACCATTGACTGCCAAATTTTCTAACAAATATTGAAGAAATCTGTAATTTGAACTAAGAAGTCGGTTTGGAAGCCAAAATGCTTTCTAAATTTTGATGGACAATCATAAAATATTTTTTTCCTGTTACACTTGAAGAAGAAGATCAGGATTTCACAGTTGTTTGGAGAATGAAGCTTTTCTGACATTCATCTAGAAGCTTCATTTGGCTAAGATAGAAGTGACATTAATAGGGATTATATCTGAATCAGTCCCAATGAACCATTAGCAATTTATGGGTTTTTTTCTCTTCCTCTACAGTATATATCAAGTATTAATTTTAGACTGTCTTTTATACTGAAAAAATATTCATATTTTATCATTAACCTTGTACATTTTTAGTATCCAGTGCTGTCTACATTAGAGTCAGCAATCAATTATCTCATATCTCTTCCTTGTCCCATGCTGAACATTTCCTGTAGCTAAAGAGTACAGTACAAGATAACAATATTGGTTTTTATAGATATAGGTAGAATACACATAGAAACAACCCACTGGCTTACAATTAGCAAAGTCACATATTTCAGATGAAGAGCAAGATGCCTTTTAATAAATAAACAAATATATGTAATTGCTTGTAATTGCTCTATATGTAAATAGAAGAACAGAAGTATGTAACTATGTCTGATTTTTCTGTCTCATAATGGCACATTAGCTTAGCTATCCCTAGATAATATAATCCTGCATTCCACTGTCCACTAAATATTGATGTGCAAGGAGGTCTTCAAATTAATGACACAGAACAATCTTTCACTTTTATACATATCCAAATATATAAATGCATAACAGATTAACAACCTTTATACTCCAGGCTTGTGTAAAGAGTTCATATGGATTTCCTTCCTCAATATGTTATTATACCATTGTCAATTATGGAAAATTTACACTTTCCTGTGAAGCATCTGACACCGGCCATCATTTGAGATAGGATTTTAGTCTGAAAGAAAGTTCTGTCTGATGCATTTAGCCAAGCCCCATGCTTCAGTCTGTCTGGAGATTTATCCACCTGATTCTTCACAATACTCACAGCTGAACACACACAGCTTACATTCATTTCAGACTAAATTACTCACCTAAAATAACTGCTGATGGTCTTCACCATATGTTTGTGATGCTCAGCAATTTCCAAATCCAAATATTTAAGATGAGAAAATTTCAGTATATTTTCTTCAGCACAATGATTTTAATGGAAAGAGAGAACTAGAAAGAAGCAGCAATGATATGTTTCACCTGATTAAAACACCAAATCAGTCAACAAAGAGTGAAACATTTCATAAATAAACAATATTTTAATATATACTGGAGTTATGATTAGGTAACAACTGCATTCATTGTTTGTCTTTTTTTCCCTTGACCCACTAGCAGTAGAATTAACCAGTTTACATGCTTTTTTTTAAAAAAAAAAATAATACCCAAAGTTAAAGTAGATGAAAATCCATTAAAAAGGTTATAACTGGTAATGGCTTACTAAACTATTATTACTTTTTGGTCTGCTTCCTTGCCTTTAACAAAAGATATTAATTATCTGGGGGGGGGGGGGAATTCCTACTTTATGCCAGGATTTATCTATATTAGCATTTCAGTAGAAATATTAATTTAGATTTAGTTATATTTCCTTTCAGATTGGTCTAGCAGTTAATTTCTTTTATTTCTCCCTTTTCTGCATTTTGTGTATCATTCTTTAAAGAGAATAATGTGATCGGTTTGGAATAAGTTACACAGGCCTCTTTTTGATGTTGAGGTATTTTAAGTACATAATAATGTTTTCCTTTTAATTTATTATAACCCATTGTGCCACAAATAAACTTACAATTATGTATTTATCTCTGATCTATTCCAATCAAAAATAATCACCTCTCTGGTTTGCAAAAATCCAAGAAAGTAAATGATGGATTGAGGCTTGTATTATTCAAACGCCAACACCTGAATGGATTTGCAGCTGGATTGTACTTGCTAGGAATTGCATTGTGCAAATACTCTCCATGTGAGCCTGGCAAGCTTTCCTCATTACCAACCTATGTTTGGTTCATTCGGTTTGATATATTTCACAATTAAGAAAACTTAGAAAACTAAGAAAAATAGAAAACTCTATTTAAACCCAACTATGTAAATGTAACTGACTTGTCATCCACTAAAGAAAACAGAAGGCTACATGTAAATTTTAAGCAGCATTTAAACTTTAAGGAGTTCTATTTGTCAGACAAAACAGTTGAAATAGGACAAAAAAACACAAATTATAAGGTATGTTAAGTGTTACATTATGACTGATAATTGGATAGGATTTCTGAAGATTTTCCCTTAATTGGGTAGGGCTATAGATCAGCTACTCTCCAGAAATAGGCATTGGCATTTAACATTCTGACAACATTTTATAAGAATTTTGTTGTAAAGAATAGCTTGAAAGTGTATTTTCTTGAAGTTTTTTTTTTTTACAGTTTCCTATTTTCTTACAGAAACATATTGTCATAGTTTCCCTCAGCAGCATGAATTACTGTTCTAAAGCAAAGCCTGGAGTCCTTCATGGTTTGAGAGCTTTCTGATACAACTGACTATTCTTTAGGACAGTCTTAAGGCTTAAATTTTTTTTTACAGGTTTTAGCTGATTTCCCTATGGAGCCTTTTATGCAAGATTCAGGCTGAAATTGGCCTAGCTATAGCAATCTAGCAGGAAGAATTCTTTATATAGGTGCAAAATATAATGGCTTGGAGTAGTAAAAGGAAATGAATAAAGGCTAAAATAAAATCTTAGTATTCCACATAGTGGAAAAACAAAATCTACTTTGGACTTTAAATGCTACAAGCAATAAATGCTACAAGCATTTGCTCTGTTGTTATTGTTCAAGGTGTCTTTGATTAACTGTAGCACTGGAAAGCAAAATTTATCAAGGACAAAAAGCTTATATTAGTGGAGACAGCTCTGCTGTAATATCTAGATCATTAAAACATCCAAATTCAGGGTGATTTGATATAAGATTTGGTTTGAAGAAGCAATACCTCATGCTAATTCAAATTAATACCACTAAAATCTGGAGACAGGCAATAGACTTACAAGTCATCATTTTAGAATCTGCAGCTGGTATTACTGTATCTTCTAATTAAACTGCAATGTTTGCTTGAATTGAGTGACCTCGATATAGCTCTACATTCATTAATTACACCTGATTAGATGACTGTAATTCAATCTACATCAGGCTGTCCTAAAAGCCAATTGGAAATTTCAATTAAAACAGAATTTTGTAGCTACAATTCCCATTGGCATTATGTCACCTTTTTATTGCATTAGTTTTGCAGGTGCCATTCATTTCTGAGTACATTTCAAAGTGTTCATTATTACACATAAATGTAGACTCTTATCCAAATAAATGTAGTATCTTTAAAAATGCATGTGTAGAGAGACAAAACATTTGGTAATGAGGAATCTCACAGGAGGGAGTAAAAACCAAACTGATGAATGTCACATGGGTGTCAAACTCCCATTGTCACATTATCATCACATGACACATCTTGACTTTCCCCCCTTTTGCTAAACTGGGTAGATTTAAACTGGTAGTTTAAAACCTGCAAAGATTGCTTTACAGGTTACATGTACTTTGTACTCATGTGTCTGTGGGTTTCTTCCATCAAAATGGCATAAAGCAAACATTTTGAAGTTAGAAGAGGTTGGTTGTATCATTATGGCTGCCATAATTATAGCCACTTGATTTTTTTCTAACCATGCCCTGTGGTCAACTCTTGGAATTAACAGTGTGAAATTCCTTTATTATTTCCATAACAAATAAGACATGGGAATATCGGATCCATTGAAACATGCCCACAAATGCATAAAGGTGGTATGTTCTACAGATAAAGTGTATGATTGTACATATATCAAAGTCTGTATCTGGACAAGTGCATGCCTGCTCATTTTTTTCTTCATTGCTTTGATTTGTTTGCCAAGCAGGCTTTCAATAATTTTGGAGGCGTTATGTTTGCAGAGGAATTTGGGAAGCATTTTCTTTCCTCCCAAAGGTAAAGCTCACAAATGCATCAGTCACTCCTGTCTCTTTCTGACGGTTCAAGTCACTGAAGGCAGTTGGTAAACTTTAATCTCTGTCACAACTGTAAAGTTTACACAGGGGAGGAAAACACATATCAGTTACAGAGCCTGAACATTAGAACAACTGTACCTATGTGTAAATAAAAAGGACTTCATGGAAAAGAAAATGCGGTCATTTCTCTTTTATGTAAGTTAAAAACATGAACTTCCCATGCAGCCCAAGAAGGCTAAAAAGTTAAAGGTGCATTTGAAATACTGAAAAACAAAGGTGCAATTATGCTTAAGGGTGAATAAATCAAAGAGTCCTGAGCTACAAGCAAACTTCCTCATACTTATTAGTGACATGATAATATGATGACATATTATCAGAGATTCAGAAAAAGCCCTGAATCCTGTTGTACATTATCATCATCAGAAGAGTGGTACTCCTGCTAGGGAGTACCAGGAGTGTATGCTGAAAGTAGATGGTCATCCAAGGCATGAAGATCACCTCAGCTTCCCAAGTAAAGCAAGCAACCATGTATATTGGACAACAGCAAAACAGGAAAATGCTGGGGATAGATGATAACTGTAGTAACAATGATAAAGGCATCCTTTCATACTATCCAAAAGAAGGTGGTGGTAAACTACTCCTGCAGTGCTTCCCAACCTTGGCAATTTTAGGTTGTATGTACTTCATCTTCCAGAATTGTCAACCTATACTGGCTGAGGAAGTCTGGGGCTTGAATTCCATACAGCTTAAAGTTGCCAAGATTGGGAGACACTGCAGTCCTGTATTTCATCCACAAAAGCATATGAATAAATAATATAGAGAGACAGTTTGGTCTAGTGATTAAGGCATTAGGTTAGCAAGCACCATGTGTCTTGCCTTAGCCATGAAAGCCAGCTGGGTGACTTTGGAACAGTGACTTTGGGCCACTCGCTCAGCCCAACCAACCTCACAGGGTTGTTAACTATGGGGAAAGAGGACGAAGAAGGCGTGTTAGATATGTTCACTGCCTTGGGTTATTTGTAGAAATAATAAATACCAATACCATTGTAAATATTAAAAAAAAAACATATAAAATGATTGTCAATAGAATGCTGGATGATAGATCTTTCAGATCATAGGCCATTCAATATGTTACTAAGTAACAGCTAATGAATTTTTTTTTTTTTTTTTGGAACACCAATGGTATTTATAATGTGACTCAATTAAGGTCTTTAGGACATCTAGTTGTTGAAGTTGCAATACAGAAAAATTAAATCTGAAGACAGATTTAGACAGACATAAATTAGGAACATTGAATATAAGAAACATAAAGATGGAAATGATCAGTACAGTAAAGTATGAACAGACCGAGACCTCAGTAAATTGAAATGGTCTGTAATTGGACACTTCAGTCTGAATGTCAGACTGCTTATAATAATAAAAGAAGAAACTACAGTTAGGAAGGATATCGCAAGAAAAATACTTGCTACTTGGCTAGTAATCCATGACCAAATGATATCATTTAAATCTCATGGACTATTTTTTAATATGAGTATTATCCATGTTTATGGTCCATCCATGCAAAAGATGAAGAGTTAATGGGTTGTATCACCACTTTCAGTTTGAAATCAACCAAAGATGCAAGGAAGATGTCTTTTTGTGCTTGTATACTGGAATGCCAAAGTTGAAATTTAAAGGCCCGGTCCCACTGGCCAACGGACGCAAAATGTATGCATAAAGGACACAGTGGATGAGCAAATTTTGGAGGTGGCTCCATCTGTTGTCATCCGCTCCAAAAAGTGGTGAAAATTTGCAAAAACAGAACAGCGGGAATGTTAAATGGGTGTTCATCGGAAGCTTAGCGGATGAAAGCAGATGGAAGCGGATGACACCTCCAAAGGGGTTATGGGGGATAATTGCAAAGCAGACGCATAGTGGATGAAGCGGATGCATCACGTATACCTAAAGGAAAGAAAGGGGATGCCACGTGGATGTATATTGGATGCAACCGTTCACTGCGCATCCTTTCTATTTTCATGCTACTAACGATGTATAGACGTTCCATGTACCTTTTTTTTCCTCCCTCTTTCCATTTTCAGCTGCAGTGGATGTGAGTTGCAAGGATGCTCAGAGGATGCAGAGAGGATACAGCAGACGTTTAACGGATGATAACAGACATAGAACGTTTGTTGCTCGTATGTCGCGTATTTACATCGTGCACAGCGGAAAGTTCATCCGTTCACAAAGTTTTGTGCAGCTCAAAACTTCTTGCATGGATGAAATCGCAGTGGCCGGATGCTCGACGGATAGAGCATATGAAACACGTATGCAATGAGTAAACAACAGATGCATAGTGTTTTCCAATGGATGGCAAGCTTTTTTTAATGTTTTACATCCTCTTTGCATCCATAAGTGCAGTGGGACCGGGCCTTAATTAAGGAAGAAAATGTGGTTGGATTGGAAACTAAAGTGGAGCAGAAAGACTTACCTGTTTCTGTCAATTCAGTGATTTGCTCCTTGCCAACCCAGTCTTCCAACAACCCAACTGACTCCTACATGTTTGCATTGTCAGATGGAGTACCCAGAAATCAAATTGATTATAAATAGGAAGATAGAGATGGAAGAACTCAACAAAAGCAGCAAGGATTGCTGCTGTTCATATGCAAGTTCCAAATAAAGCTAAGACAATCAAATGCTTTTCATAATATAATCTTGCCAATATACCTAAAATTTAATAGAAAATGCCAAAAAGAAAAGTCAAAGGCAAGAAAGACAAAGATTTTAGAAAGGAACTAAATTTTCCATGTAGCTGTTAGAACAGACAAGGACCAAAATTACAAGCAGAGATAGAAATATATATTGAATGTTGAGTGTTTACTTAGATATTCCTAGCTACTTTAGAAGATTTTTATTTGATTATTTGTTTAAACTATTTGTATGGCTGCCCATTTTGCTAAAAATGTTCTTCGGTAACTAAAAATGGAAATGATCTGCTAATAAAAGTCTAAAGGAGAATAGTGAAAAAAAATGGGATGAAAATTAAATATAAAGAAGACCAAATTAATGATGACAGCTACAAGACTTTCATTTCAACTATGAAAATATTGAAATAGCAGAAACGGCCTTTTAAGATCATCAGTCATAAGGAAACCAGCAAACAAAAAGTAGGCTGCAGGTTAGGACTTGAAGTGTTTGGAAATAATTTTCAGGTGCCAAGATCTATACCAACAAAAAATCAGAATTGTGCCAGCAACTGTTTTTCCTGTGATGCTTTATGAAAAAGAAGCAGGTGAGAAAAAGTATTGGTGCTTTTTATACTTGGGGTTAGAGAATACAATCAATAGCCAAGAAAGCAAATGGATTATCAAATAAATCACCATTTTCCTGAGGCAGAAATAAACTGCTCAGATATACTTCAGACATATTATGCAAAGACTTAAGGCGCTGTCACACTGCCCAACGGATGCAAAACGTATGTAAAAAGGACACAACGGACGAGCAAAATGTTCCATCCATTGTTATCTGCTCTCAAAAGGGGCAAAAATTTGCATAACCAGAGCGGATAACATGGAAAGGAACAGACACGGGGAGGATGCAGAGCGGATGGAAAGCAGATGTGGAACGGAAGCCTAGCGGATGGAAGCGGATGGGAGTGGATGGCACATCCGCGAGGCTTCAGGGGGACCTCAGCAAAGCGGACATGGAACGGATACAGCGGATGCACAGCGGATGCACAGCAGATGAAGTGGATACAGAGCGGAAGCCTAGCAGATGCACAGCGGAAGCCGAACGGATGCTGAGCATTAATTGCGCATGCAGGGGGGATGCATTGCGTAAGCCACGTGGATATAAAGGGAAGCAGCTCGCACATGGCCAGTATTCGGAGGAAAGACCTGCTGCCGGATACATCGAGTCCTTGCCTGCCCTGCCTGCCTGCATGCCTGCCTGCAAGCCTTGCTGCAAGCCTTCCTGCCAGCCTGCCTCCAAGCCTCCTGACCAGCCTCCCTACAGGCCTTGCTGCCATCCTGCCTTCCAGCCTCCCTGCCAGCCAGTCTGCCTGCCAGCCTTGGTGCCTGCCTGCCTGCCTGCCTGCCAGCCTTCCTGACAGCCTGCCTGACAGCCTTGGTGCCTGCCTGCCTGCCAGACTTCCTGCCAGCCTTGGTGCAGGCTTCCTGCCAGCCTTGGTGTCTGCCAGCCTCCCTGCCAGCCTCCTTGCCAGCCAGCAACGCCAAAACCATGGGGAAGAAGCGAAAGCCTCAGCAACCTGCCACCATCCCTGGCAAGAGGAACAGGGCCACCCTCCCGCCCCCTGTCCCTGACTCTGCTTCTGCTGGGGCTTCTGCTGCTCGGGCTCGCTCTTCTGGTGCTGGAGGTTCTGCTAAAGCTGCTGCTGGTGGTGGTTCTTCTGCTGGTGCTTACTCTGCTGAAGCTGCTCCTGGCGGTGGTGCTTGTGCTGGTGCTTACTCTGCTGAAGCTGCTCCTGGTCCTGCTAGTCCTGCTCATCCTGCTCATGCTCCTGGACTTGCTCGTACAGCTCGTACTGCTCGTGCTCCTGGTCTTGCTCGTCCTGCTCGTCCTGCTCGTGCTCCTGGTCCTGCTGGTGCTGGTGCTGGTGCTTTTGCTGCTGCTGCTGCTGCTGCTGCTGCTGCTGATTTGATGATGATCCTGCTGTTCCTGCTGCTGCTGCTGCTGATGATGATGATGATGATTATGATCCTGCTGGTGATGATGATGATGATGATGATGATGATGATGATGATGATGATGATAATCCTGCTGGTGCTGGTGCTGCTGGTGGTGTGGAGGAGCAGCCCTTACTACCTGGGAGCCCCTCTGATGAGGGCCCATCTGGTCCTGCCAAAGGGAGGAAGAGGCATATGTGACAATGGGAGAGGAGATAATACTATATCGAGGAGGAACACGAGGATGAGGTGCTGGAGTGGCTGAGAGAGAATGACTATCTGTGGCGGAAGGGACACCAGCTGTACAGGGACACCAAAAGGAAGCAGGCTGCTTGGAGAGAGAGGGCGGAGAGTATGGGTTACACTTCGGAGGTGCTCCTCAGCTGGTGGAAGCACATGCACACCTGGTACGGGAAGCTGCACCTGAAGAAATCTGGCCAGGCCACGGTTAAGCTGACGGACAGAAAGACTAATGTCATGGCCAGGTGCAGCTTCCTGGAGGGTGAGATCCGCCACCAAGGAGCACCAGGAGCCCCTCTCACTACCTTCTCTCTCCGGCAGCCTGCTGCGACCCAGTCTTCTTCTGGCTGAGAGTCAGTCCCTGTCTCCAGGCAGGTTTCTGTGGAGCGTGCCATGGCAGAGAACCCGTGGAGAGGTGTTGTAACCGTGGTGGAGCACGTGGAGGACTCCCTGGTGCGGTGGGAGAAAGGAGATGGCGCGTTCACCACAGCCGTAGCCGCATCCACCCCTCCCAGCTCCACCTCCACAGAAAGGCAGAGAGCCAGACAGCAGGAGGGGCAGAGCCACACTGTCCTGCTGGAGATCAGGGACACCATCTGGACCAGCATAGATCTCCTCTCTCAGCTGATCAACACCGACTTCTCATCCTCCAACCGCAAGCCCTTCCTCACCTATGTCAACCAGACCCTCAGGAACATGGAGGAACCCCAGTACCAGGTGGTGAAGGACCAGATCACCGAGCTGCTTCACAACCCTCCAGATCCAGAGGAACCTGCTCCCACCCAGTCCAGGTCTGCTCCTCCACCCCAGGTGATGTCCCTCCCATTCCAAGATTTCCCACAGCCCCTCACCTACCAGGCCTAAGGCTACCAGGAGGTCCAGCAGCACAGGCAGCAGCCCTTCCCAGTCCAGGCACAGAGTCATCGGGCGACACCATTGCCAGCGGTTCCACTGATGCCACCGATGCCACCCACGCAACCGATGCCACCCACGCCAGTCCTCACCCAGCTGCAGACCAGACAGCCCCACTACACTACTCCTTCCCCCACCCCACAGCCAAGCCCGGCCTCAGTACATCTCTCATCAGTACTGGGGCTGACACCCCATGACATGGAGGAAGGACCTCTCAGCATCACGGGTCTGAGCCAGCTATCCGAGAGCTTTCTCAACACACCGTCACCTGTTGTCCTCTCGGGGCCAGGCACCCCAGTGGTGCTTCAGATCAGCACTGCAGCAGCAACCACCTCCACAGCACCTGGACCCTTCACCCCTGAGACTGGGCACACCTCCGAGTGACCGTGAGACTGCCAGAGACTGGGTGTGGACTGTATTTGGACACTTGACTTGGGTCATTTTTCTTTTACAGCTTGTTGTTAAATAAAGTTTATCTTTGATCCACACACTTGCTTCATTTCTTTTTTTTAATAAAGTCTTGGTGGAAACTTTTAGAAATGGTTTAACCCTTTGCATGCTTGTGGGATGGGTTAAGATAGCAGTGGGATGGGCAGGGATACCTTTGGGATGGGTAATAGCTGTGGGATAGACAAACCTCCACTGCAAGCATAGTGGGACTGTATGGTCCACCCTCCCAGCTGCCACACCTATGGCCCTTTATTATCAATAATAATGTAATAATCATCCACACATGTCAACACAAACACAACCCTTTATTAAACACCCTGTTCATTGTAGGCCCACCCAACATACATGGCACAATCTCATCTGTGTGATGAGACAGGCTGAAGGAAGCACCCATTAGTCATCTATCATCCTGTCTTGCCACTCCACTGCTCCAGCTGGGGAGTTGCACCAGTGTTTCAGGAGGTTGCGCTGCTTCTTCCCTTCACGTGAGGCTCTGTTGGGGCCTTGCACATCCTCAGGGTCTATTTGGTTTTGCCCTTGCCACCATTCTCCAAGCTCCATGTCCCCATTGCCTTGTTGGAGGTCCACGAGCCTGTTCTGCAACACTGGGTAGCGGGTGCGCATGAGATTGTGCAGGATGCAGCAAGTTTCCACAGTCCTCCTCACGGTCTCTAGGCGATGCTGCATGGTGGTGAGAAGTACCTGGAACCTGTTGGCCAGGATGCCAAAGGCGTTCTCCACCACCCGCCTTGCCCTGGACAGCCTGTAGTTGAAGATCTTCTCTTCACGGGTGAGGAGTCTGGAAGTGTAGGGTTTCATGAGGTAGGTTCTGAGGGAGAAGGCGTCATCCCCCACGATGAAGTAGGGAACATCTTGCGTGTCATTGGGCAGGGGTTCTGGATCTGGGAAGCCCATGATGAGGTTGCATTCCAGCCCCTTCTTGAGGTCACTGGTGTTGTATACCTGGGCATCTAAAGATGAGCCGTTGCCTGAAGCATCGATGTACATGAACTTGTAGTCAGCATCGACCATGGCAAAGAGGACGATGCTGAAGAAGCCCTTGTAGTTGAAATAAGTAGACCCCGACTTGGCTGGAGCTTTGCAGGCCACGTGCTTGCCATCGATGGCTCCAACGGTGTGTGGGAAGTTCCACCTCTGATACCACTGCTCTGCAACTTTTTTCCAGCCTTGTTCTATGGTGGGGCACTGGAGGAGCTCCTCCAGGTATTCTTCAATGATGGCCTGCACCACTTCTCTGACCACAATGCTGATGGTGTTGTGTGGCACCCTCCAGCCGTACTGCATGCTCCTGTAGGTGGTCCCTGAGGCCAGGTGGCACAGAGTGAGTGCCACCTTAAGCTCAGGTTCCAGGCTGGGCCTGAAGTTGGTGTTTGCCTTGGTCAACCTGGGTGTCAGCCGCTGCACAACTTTATCAAACATGGCTGGAGGCATCCTCATAAAGTTCTGGAATGCCCGAGTGTCTTCGTTCCTGAGCTCCACCATCAGCTTGTTGTACAGTCCATACTCTGCTTTTCTCCCGATCCATCTTCGGACCCAGACGCTTCTTGGCCACCTCTTTTTCTTCCCTGTAGATGGCTTCACACTGTTGCAGAAGGATGGTGGCTGCCAAAAGGACTGTGTTACAATCCACGGTTGACATGACTGGATGCTGTGGAAGAGGAAGAGTCAGATGAAGGCTGCAGAGGTCTGCACAGCTGGGCTGCTGGGCTGAAAGTGAGATGCAGGTGAGTTGCTCCCCCTTTTTATGGGCAGTATAGGTGTCCCTTTGCATCCTCTAGGCATCCTCTAGGCATCCTTTAGACATCCTTAATATCCGAGATAGGTTCCCTCTGTGAATGTTTTTTCCATTTTAAATGCTTTGTTTCCATGCTGCATCCGCTAGGCATCCGTTCTGCTTCCGTTCCATGTCCATTCCGCTTCCTCCCTGCGTCCATGTGGATGCGAGTTGCGCAGATGCAGAACGGATGCCTAGCGGATATAGCGGATGCGTAACAGATGCAGAACGGAGGCCTAGCAGATGTGTAGTGGATGCAGAACGGACGAATTGGATACATTTTCTGCACAAAAGTTTTGAGCAGCTCAAAACTTTCGGAGCGGATGAAATGTCCATAAACAGATGCTGGATGGATAGAGAGGAAGCAAAACGGAGGCAGTGACTACAGAACGGATACATCGCGTTAACCAACGGATGGCAAGCATTTTTGTCAGTTTTACATCCTCTTTGCATCCGTTGGTGCAGTGTGACAGGGGCTTTAATTCTCTAGAGAGGTCTATAGTACTGGGAAAAATTTTGAAAAAAGAATGACCAGCAGCAAGATGAATGAACTTAGTTAAATTAGCTAAACTATTGGAAGATTTGAAGAACCAGCTCAGGGGCAGTTTTTCCTGCAGAAACACTATCTGTGTAATTAAAGGCTAGGTCACATCGGCCGACAGATGCAAAACGTATGTAAAAAGGACACAGCGGACGGGCAAATTTTCCATCCGTTGTTATCTGCTCTCAAAAGTGCCCCAAAATTGCATAAACAGAGCGGAGAACAACGGAAAGGAACGGATGTGTGGAGGATGTAGCGAGGATGTTAAGTGGATGCTCAGTGGAATCCTAGCGGATGGAAGCGGATGGAAGCAGATGACACATTCACAGGGCTTCCGTGGGAGAACAGCAAAGCGGACGTACAGAGGAAGGAGCGGATGCGTAACGGATGCCGAGCAGATATAGTGGATGCATCACGGACACCTCGCGGATAGCTAGCGGATGCCTAGCAGATGCCTAGCGGATGCAAAGCATTCACTGCGCATGCGGGGAAGATGCATTGCGTCAGCCCCGTGAATATAAAGGGAAGCAGCTGGCAAGCAGGTCACCATTCAGAGGAAAGACCTGCTGCCAGACATATCTTCAGCCAACAACCATGGGGAAGAAGAGGAAGCCTGTGCCTACTCCTGCCAGACCTGGCAAGAAGGACAGGACCACCATCCCACCCCCTGGCACTGACTCTGCTTCTGCTGCTTCTTCTGCTGCTGGTGCTGACTCTGCTGGTGCTGGTGCTTCTGCTGATGCTGCTCCTGGTGCTGGTGCTTCTGCTGGTGCTGACTCTGCTGGTCCTGCTGCTGGGACTGCTGGGGCTGCTGCTGGGGCTGCTACTGCTGCTGCTGCCGCTGCTGGTGGTGGTGGTGTGGTGGACCAGCCCCTAGAACCTCAAAGCCCTGCAGATGAGGGCCCAGAAGGCCCTGCCAGAGGGAGGAAGAGGAATTTGCGAGAAAAGGGGGAGAGGAGACAGTACTCCATTGCAGAGGAACATGAGGAGGAGGTGCTCAAATGGCTGAGGGAGAATGAGTACCTCTGGAGGAAGGGACACAGGCTTTATCGAGACACCAAGCAGAAGCAGGCGGCTTGGAGAGAGAAGGCGGAGAGCCTGGGCTACATTTCGGATGTCCTCCTGGGGTGGTGGAAGCACATGCACACCTGGTACGGGAAGCTGCACCTGAAGAAGTCTGGCCAGGCCGGGGTCAAGCTCACCGACTGGGAGACCTATGTCATGGCAAACTGCAGCTTCCTGGAGGGTGAGGTCTGCAACCAAGGAGCAGCCCCTCTGTCAACACTTTCTCTCAGGCAGCCCACAGAGAGCCAGTCTTCTTCTGGCCAACAGTCAGCTCCTGTGTCCAGCAGGTATCTTTGGAGTGCCCCACGACAGAGACCCCCCCCCCCAACAGCTGCACTCCCCGTGCCGGAGCTCATGGAGGACCCCCTGACGCAGTTGGAGCAAGAAAAGGCTGTTGCCACCAGAGACCAATCCACCCCCACCCCCAGATCCACCTCCACAGAAAGCAGGCAGAGAGGCAGACCGGAGGGGCAGAGCCACACTGTCCTCTTGAAGATCAGGGACACCATCAAGAGCAGCGTAGATCTCCTCTCTCGGCTGGTACACTTTGACATACGATCCTTTAACAGAAAGCCCTTCCTCACCTATGTGAACCAGACCCTCATGGAAATGCCCGAAGCCCAGTGCCAGGTGATCAAGAAGAGGATCACAGGTCTTCTGCACCACCCTCCAGGCCCAGCTGAACCTGCTCCCACCCAGTCCAGGTCTTCCCCCCCAGGTGATGTCACAGCCCTTCCAAGGCTTTCAACAGCCCCTCACCTACCAAGGCTATGGCTACCAGGAGTTCCAGCAGCACAGGCAGCCCTTCCCAGTCCAGGCACAGGTACATCGCACACCCCAGGTGCCACCGATGCCACCAATACCACCGATGCCATCGATGCCACAGATGCCACCGACGCCATAGATGCCACTGACGCTTCACCTCACTTACCTGCAGACCAGACAGCCCTACTACACTCCTCCTTCCTCCACCCCACAGTCAAGCCCGGCCTCAGAACATCTGTCATTGGTCTTGGTACTGACATCCCATGTCCTGGAGGAAGGGCCTCTCAACATCACGGGACTGAGCCAGCTCTCTGAGAGCTTCCTCCACACACCATCCCCTGTTGTCCTCTTGGGGCCAGGCACCCCAATGGCACCTCAGACCAGCACTCCAGCCACTGCCACCTCCACAGCACCTGGACCCTTCACCATGAGACCATGGGCACGCCTCAGAGTGACTGAGGAGTGCCAGAGACTGGGTTACTATCTGTTGATTTTATCTTTGCTTGTGACACTTTTCTTGGTTCATTTTGCTTTTTTAATAAAGTATTACAGTTTGTTATTAATAAAGGTTACCTTTGCTTCACACACTTGGTTCAGTTCTTTTACAAAATAAAGTCTTGGTGGAAACTTTTAGAAATGGTTTTAGCCTTTGCATGCTTGTGGGATGGGTAAGGATAGCTGTGGGATGGGCAGGGATACCTGGGGAAGGGTAATAGCTGTGGGATGGGTAAGGATAGCAGTGGGATGGGCAGGGATACCTGTGGGATGGGTAATAGCTGTGGGATGGGTAAGCCTCCAGTGCAAGCATAGTGGGACTATATAGTCCACCCTCCCAGGTGCCACACCTATAGTCCTTTATTATCAATAACAATTTAATCATTCATCCACACATTTCAACATAAACAGAACTCTTTATTAAATGCCCTGTTCATTGTAGGACCACTCAACATACATGGCACAATCTCATCAGTGTGATGAGACAGGCTCAAGGAAGCATCCATTCAGCATCTACCATCCTGTCTTGCCACTCCACTGCTCCAGCTGGGGAGTTACATCAGTGTTTCAGGAGATTGCACTGCTTCTTCCCTTCATGTGAAGCTCTGTTGGGGCCTGGCACCTCCACGGTGTCTATCAGGTTTAGTCCTTGCCTCCATTGACCAGGCTCCATGTCCCCATTGCCTTGTTGGTGGTCCATGAGCCTGTTCTGCAACACTGGGTAGTGGATGTGCATGAGATTGTGCAGGATGCAACAAACTTCCACAATGTTCCTCACGGTCTCTGGGCGATGCTGCATGGTGGTGAGAAGTACCTGGAACCTGTTGGCCAGGATGCCAAACGCATTCTCCACCACCCGTCTTGCCCTGGACAGCCTGTAGTTGAAGATCCTCTCTTCACGGGTGAGGTATCTGGAATATTAGGGCTTCATGAGGTAAGTTCAGAGGGAGAAGGCGTCCTCCCCCACGATGAAGTAGGGCACATCATGTGTGTCATTGGGCAGGGGGTCTGGATCTGGGAAGCCCATGATGAGGTTGAGTTCCAGCCCCTACTTGAGGTCACTGGTGTTGTATACCTGGGCATCTGAAGATGTTGCCTGAAGAATCTATGTACATGAACTTGTAGTCAGCATCGACCATGGCAAAGAGGATGATGCTGAAGAAGCCCTTGTAGTTGTGATAAGTGGACCCTGAGTTGGCTGGAGCTTTGCAGGCCACGTGCTTGCCATCTATGACTCCAACGGTGTGGGGGAAGTTCCACTTCTGATACCACTGCTCTGCAACTTTCTTCCATCCTTCTTCAGTGGTGGGACACTGGAGGAGCTCTTCCAGGTATTCTTCGATGATGGCTTGCACCACTTCTCTGACCACAATGCTGATGGTGTTGTGTGGCATCCTCCAGGCATACTGCATGTTCCTGTACGTGGTCCCTGAGGCCAGGTGGTGCAGAGTCAGTGCCACCTTCAGCCCAGGGTCCAGGCTGTGCCAGAAGTTGGTGTTCGCCTTGGTCAACCTGGGTCTCAGCCGCTCCACAACTTCGTCAAACATGGCTGGTGGCATCCTCATGAAGTGCTAGAATGCACGAGTGTCTTCGTTCCTCAGCTCCACCATCAGCTTGTCATACAGTCCATCCTCGGCTCTTCTCGCGATCCATCTTCGGACCCACACACTTCTTGGACGCCTCCTTTTCCTTGCATAGAACAGGTGAAAGAGCCTGATGAGGGCTTCGCACTGTTGTGAATTATGGCAGCTACCAAAAGGAGTGTGCAACGATCCATGGTGGAGATGCCTGGATGCTATGGAAGAGCTAGAGCAAGGCTGAAGAGGTCTGCACACCAGGGTTGCTGGACTGATAGTGAGATCCAGGAAATTTCCTCCCCCTTTTTATAGGAAATATAGTTTTTCCACTAGGTGTCCTTCTGCATCCTCTAGACATCCTCCAGACATCCTAAATATCAGAGATACGTCCCCTATTTGAACTTTTTTTCCGTTTTAATGCTTTATATGTGAACTTTATCCGCTTACATCCTTTCTATGTCCGTGCTACTAACACTCTGTGGATGTTCCACGTCTGTTTCGCTTTCTTCTTCTTTCCATTTTCCGCTGGAGTGGATGCGAGTTGCGCGGATGCGCAGCGGATACCGAGCGGATACAGCGGATGTGTAACAGATGTAGAACATTTGTTCCCCATATGTGTAGCAGATGTAGAACAGACACGGCGGAAAGTTCAACCGCTCAAAAAGTTTTGTGCAGCTCAAAACTTTTTGAGCGGGTGAAATCTCAGTAGACGGATGCTGGACGGATAGAGCGTATGAATCACGCAACGCAGTGAGTACAGAATGGATGCATCGCGTTAACCAATGGATGGCAAGCATTCTTTTCCATTTTCCATCCTCTTTCCATCCGTTGGTGCAGTGTGACATGGGCTTAATATACCAATATTAACCTCATGGCAAATATACCTCTGACAACAATCATATGTTTTGGTTAAGTATTCCCAGAAGATTAAATCTTTTCCACATTGGAAAAAGAAAAAAAAATGATTTTACTTATTGTTGTAATTGTTGTTGGATTTGCCATCAAACCAATGTTGGTATCTTAATGGCCAATGAAAATGTGGATGATTCAAAACACAAACAAAACTCCGGTATTTTAGATTCCCAGTTCCTTGGTTATAAACAAGAGTTTTCTTTTCTCAAAAAGCTCTGTAATGCCCCAGCTAGCAGATGGCATCCAGACCTATTGTAAATCTATTTTACAAGTGGCTCTTTTTTGGTTAGCCAACAGATCATCTCCAAAATAGAGAAAAGCCATCCTTCTTTCACTCAGAGAAAAAATAAGCTGGGTATGCCCAAGCTTATTATAATGCCAACCATCTGTTGAATGCAATGTTTTAATATTCATGGGATCAGAGATTTATTTTTGCATAATAATATAGGCCACTATTCTGACAAGCCACTGAAGGTTTTTCAGGCTAGAAATACTTGCAGTAGTATTCTTTCCTTCACCTTTTTCTAGGTAAAAACTGCTTTGAAGTCTTTTTATTAATCAGAGTTTAGGCTTTGCATGAAAGTCCTCACATTCCTAAGTAATGCAAGACTGCAAAGTCCAGCGAATAGACTTTTACAATCTCACTTATGAGACTCAAATGGCCACAAAATACAGATTCTATTACTGGGCTTTGGAAAATTTACTTAAATATATTTTGCTTGGTACAGTTCTGTTTTCAAAGTTCATGGGCCATTCTGCTTATATTATACATAATAAAATAACACAATAGAAATCAACCTTCTGTAATAATTCAAAGGTCTGCTATAAATATGATGCCTTGTGCAAAGAGCTTTTTGTGTTTCCATTTTCTCCAAAATATTGTGAATAATTTCAATTCTTCCAGCTGAGAAATTAGATGGTTTACAATTCTATAAGGTAATTATGGTCATTAGGTAGTTTTAAAATTAATCATATGTACCTGCACGTTTATTATATGCATTTAAAATTGGGGGGGCGGGATAAACATGAATTATGTTAAATATCCATCAGTGTGAATTTATGGCATTATCTCATCATGGCATTACAAACCAGAAATTCCTGGATGTCTTCCTCCATCAAATCAAGGAAGTTTTAATTATGTCATTCCAGTAGCAAATATTGCAACCATCCATCACAATTTATTGAATATTTTTCAGGCAATTATTCATAGAAGCCAATACCTCTATTTAATGATAATTCAGAATTACAAACTGGATTATACATATTATATGCATTTTTGGACAATCTGTTACTAAGAATTAGATGATTTTCTAGTAATTTTAAATATGTCACTTGAATCCCTTCACTGTGTGTTATTTTGGATATTTCATATTAATAGAAATATTAATAGAAAATATTTAGAAAATATTAGAAAATATTTCAGAATATTTTCTATATTTTGAAAGCACATACATATTTAGATAATTGATTTCGAACAGGGAATAAATAAAGTGATAATAGTCATTAGAAGTTTTGTAAAGATATTTGTTAGCCACATTGATCAATGACTTCAATATTCAATAAGAAAATCAGGAATTAGATATTTAGAAAGTCTTAATTATCACTTTCTATTATTTTTTATTAATTTTGAGGATTTCATTGTGACTACAATTGATAGAAACATGCTCCTTAACCAACAAGGCTTCATTCAGATATAGAACATATGTAAACATTTGATTTTTAATTTTTCTGTAGAAATGTTGATGCTTACTTTTAGCAACTGAACATCCTTATTCTGAAAACCAGTTAAAATAAACCAGTTTTAAAAACAGTTTTATTATCTGATTAATGAAGCTAAATCTGTTCATGTAAAAGTGCCAACAAGTTTAGGAGATGTTTAGCCTCGTTAATATGATGTGATACTTTGGGAGTACAACAGGAATAGAAAAAGTGGAGTTCCAGTTTCTCATGCAGTCTTAAAACCTGGTTTTGGAACACCCAGAGCCTGCCCTTCTACCAATCAGACCATGATCTTCAAAATTACTTGGCACATTCTGCCTCAGTTTCAACCAAGCCAATTATTTAATTCAGGAATTTCCATTTAATGAAACCATATTCTGCTTTCATTTGAAAGAAGCATGTATACATTTGAGACAAACTTTTTCCTCCAACCGATTTAAGAATATTTGGAATGGTCATGAAGATCATCAAGGCAAATGAGGCATGCTACAACATCCCCAATAAACTACTAGTTCTGTTTGAATATCTTTGGCAAAGAAAAGCAGCTGCCCAATTAGACAATTGGTTTCATCTTCAAGAATTATATTCCAATGTTTAATCTGCTGCAGAAGAAAGGTGCATTCTATTTTTCTCTCTAAAATTGAGAATCATGATCACATCGGGAAACAGTTATTTCCTCTCCATCATTGCCTGATCACCAGGGTAGTGGCAAGACAGTTTCCTGGGAGAATGTTTGAAACAGTTATTATCTGTTCCTCTTCTTATGGAAAAAGAATCTGCTTTCTATTCCCTCAAACAGGCAGATAGTAATTTCTGCCCCCAATTGGATTTTTTTGAACATACCATCTTGATGAACGAAGTATAACAATACATTGAAAGAAGAGAAGGCTTTACAAGAAAGGGTTACATTTCACCAATCCTCTTATATTAAGCCCATGTCACACTGCACCAACGGATGCAAAGAGAATGTAAAATGGAGAAAAACGCTTGCCATCCGCTGGAAAACGCGATGCATCCATTGTGTACTCACTGCGTATGTCTTTCATACGCTCTATCCATCAAACATCTGTCTACTGTTATTTCATCTGCTCAAAAAGTTTTGAGCTGCACAAAACTTTTTGAGCGGATGAACTTTCCGCCACGTACAATCTCCATCTGCAACACATACGGGCAACAAACGTTCTACATCCGTTGTCATCCGTTACACGTCCGATGTATCCTCTCGGCATCCTCTGGGCATCCGCGAAACTCACATCCACTCCAGCAGAAAGCGGAAAGAGGGAGGAAGCGAAAGGTACGCGGAAGGTCCACAGAGCATTAGTAGCATGGACATTGAAAGGATGAAAGAAGATGCAGCTCAGATATAAAGCATTAAAACGGACAAAACGTTTGCATATGGGACGTATCTCGGATATTTAGGATGTCTGGAGGATGTCTCAAGTATGTGGAAGGACACCTAGTGGAAAACCAACATTTCCTATAAAAAGGGGGAGGAAATCACCTGGATCTCACTATCAGTCCAACAGCCGTGATATGCAGACCTCTTCAGCCTTGCTCTTGCTCTTGCTCTTCCACATCATCCATTGATCTCCACCATGGATCATCAGACACTCCTTTTGGTAGCCGCCATCATTCAACACCAGAACCAAGCCCTCTTCAGACTGTTTCACCTTTTCTACGCAAGGAGAAGAAGGAGACGTTCAAGAGCTGTCTGGGTCCGAAGATGGATCGGGAGAAGAGTGGAGTTTGGACTCTATGACAAGCTGATGGTGGAGCTGAGGAATGAAGAACCTCGTGCATTCCAGCACTTCATGAGGATGCCACCAGCCATGTTTGATGAAGATGTGGAGCGTCTGAGACCCAGGTTGAACAAGGCAAACACCAACTTCCATCCCAGCCTGGACCCTAGACTGAAGGTGGCACTGACTCTGCGCCACCTGGCCTCTGGGACCACATACAGAAACATACAGTATGCCTGGAGGGTGCCACACAACACCATCAGCATTGTGGTCAGAGAAGTGGTGCAGACCATCATCGAAGAATACCTGGAGAAGCTCCTCCAGTGTCCCACCACTGAAGAAGGCTGGAGGAAAGTTGCAGAGCAGTGGTATCAGAAGTGGAACTTTCCCCACATTGTTGGAGCCATAGATGGGAAGCACGTGGCCTGCAAAGCTCCACCCAACTCAGGGTCCAATTATTTCAACTACAAGGGCTTCTTCAGCATCATCCTCTTTGCCATGGTTGATGGTGACTACAAGTTCATGTACATCGATTATGGCACCGCAGCAGCATGTACACCGCTTCAGGCAACGGGTCAGCTTCAGATGCCCAGATATACAATGCCAGTGACCTCAAGGATGGACTGGAAAGCAACCTCATCATGGTTTTTCCAGATGCAGACCCCCTACCCAACGACACACAAGATGTGCCCTACTTCATCGTGGGTGATGATGCCTTCTCCCTCAGAATCTACCTCATGAAGCCCTACACTTCAAGATACCTCACCCATGAAGACAGGATCTTCAACTACAGGCTGTCCAGGGCAAGACGGGTGGTGGAGAACGCCTTTGGCATCCTGGCCAACAGGTTCCAGGTACTTCTCACCACCATGCAGCATCACCCAGGGACTGTGAGGAGCATCGTGGAAGCTTGTTGCATCCTGCACAATCTCATGTGCACCCACTACCCAGTGTTGCAGAACAGGCTTGTGGACCATCAACAAGGCAATGGAGACATGGAGCCTGTTGAATGGAGGCAAGGACGAAACCTGATAGACACTGTGGATGTACAAGGTCCCAACAGAGCTTCACGTGAAGGGAAGAAGCAGCGCAACCTCCTGAAACCCTGGTGCAACTCCCCAGCTGTAGCAGTGGAGTGGCAAGACAGGATGGTAAATACTTAATGGATGCTTCCTTGAGCCTGTCTCATAACACTGATGAGATTGTGCCATGTATGTTGAGTGGCCCTACAATGAATAGGGCATTAATAAAGAGTTTTGTTTATTTTGAAATGTGTTGATCAATGAATAAATTGTTATTGATAATAAAGGGCCATATGTGTGGCAGCTGGGAGGGTGGAGCATATAGTCCCACTATGCTTGCACTGGAGGTTTATCTGTCCCACAACTATCCTTACCCGTCCCACAACTATCCTTACCCATCCCACAACTATCCTTACCCATCCCACAAGCATGCAAAGTCTTGACCATTTTTTCAAAGTTTTCACCAACACTTTATTAAGTAAAAAAAATGAACCAAGTGTGTGAAGCAAAGGTAACCTTTATTAATAACAAACTGTATGACTTTATTAAAAAGCAAAATGACCCAAGTAAAGTGTCTTAAGCAAAGATAAAGTGAACAGGTAACAACAGGTAAAGTCTCTGGCACTCTTCTGAGTTACTCTGAGGCGTACCCATGGTCTCAGATGTAAAGGGGCCAGAGACTGTGGAGGTGGCTGTGGCTGGAGTGCTGGTCTGAGGCACCATTGGGGTGCCCTGGCCCCAAGAGTACAAAAGGAGATGGTGTGTGCAGGAAGCTCTCAGAGAGCTGACTCAGTCCCATGAGGTTGAGAGGCCTTTCATCAAGTACCTGGGATGTGAGGCCCAAGACTGATGTCAGATGTTCTGACGAAGGGCTTGGCTGTGGGGTGGAGGAAGGAGGAGTGTAGTGGGGCTGTCTGGTCTGCAGCTGGGTCAGGTGAGGCATCTGTGGCTTCTGTGGCGTCTGATGAACCTGGGCTTGGACTGGGAAGGGCTGCCTATGCTGTGGGAAGTCCTGGTAGTGGTAGGCTTGGTAGGTGAGGGGCTGTTGAAATCTGTGGAAGTGCTGTGACATCACCTGGGGTGGAGGAGCAGACCTGGAGTGGGTAGGAGCAGGTTCAGCTGGCCTGGAGGATGGTGCAGAAGAGCTGTGATTATCTCCTTCATCACCTGGTACTGGGCCTCAGAAATGTCCATGAGGGTCTGGCTCACGTACGTGATGAAGGGCTTGCGGTTTGAAGATGGTATGTCGAAGTGGACCAGCTGGCAGAGAAGATCTGTGCTGGCTTTGATTGTGTCCCTGATCTCCAAGAGGACAGTGTGGCTCTGTCCCTCCGGTCTGCCTCTCTACCTGCTTTCTGTGGAGCTGGGGTGGGTGGGTGTTGGTCTCTGGTGGCTGCTTCTTCTTGCTCCATCTGAGACAGGGGATCCTCCACGTCCTCCGGCACAGGGAGTGCAGCTGTCGGGGGGGGTCTCTGTCATGGGGCCCTCCATGTCCAGACACCTGCCTGGACATGGTAGCTGTCTCCTGGCTGGAAGAGGAGTGGCTCTCTGTGGGCTGTCTGAGGGAGAGGGTTGACAGAGGGGCTGCTTCTCAGTGGTGGATCTCACCCTCCAGGAAGCTGCACCTGGCCATGACATAGGTCTCCCAGTCAGTGAGCTTGACAGTGGCCTTCCCGGATTTCTTCAGGTGCAGCTTCCCATGCCAGGTGTGCATGTGCTTCCACCACCCCAGGAAGACATCTGAAGTGTAGCCCAGGCTCTCCGCCTTCTCTCTCCAAGCTGCCTTCTTTCTCTTGGTGTCGCGATAGAGCCTGTGGCCCTTCCTCCACAGGTACTCGTTCTCCCTCAGCCATTCCAGCACCTCCTCCTCATGGTCCTTGGAAATGGAGTACTGTTTCCTCTCTCTCTTCTCCTTCCCTTGCCTCTTCTTCCCTCTGGCAAGGCCTTCAGGGCCTTCAGCAGCAGGGCTTTGAGGGAGTTGGGGCTGGTCCACCACAGCAGCAGCAGCAGGAGAAGCACCAGCAGCACCAGGAGCAGCAACACCAGGAGCAGCAGCAGCAGCAGCAGAAGCACCAGCAGCTTCAGAGTCAGCGCCAGGGGGTTGGATGGTGGTTCTGTCCTTCTTGCCAGGTCTGGCAGGAGTAGGCACAGGCTTCCTCTTCTTCCCCATGGTGTTCTCTCAAGATGTCTCTGGCAGCAGGTCTTTCCTCTGAATGGTGACCTGCTTGCGAGCATCCTTCCCACATGCGCAATGAACGCTTTGCATCCACTATGCATCCGCTATGCATCCTATAGGCATCCGTGATGCATCCGCGTCATCTGCTATGCATCTGCTCCTTCCGTTACGTGTCCGCTTCGCTATTCTCCCCCGGAACCCCTGCGGATGTGTCATCTTCTTTCATCCGCTAGGCTTTCTATGAACATCCACTTTACATCCCCGCTACATCCTCCCCACGGCCGTTCCTTTCTGTTGTTTTCCATTCAGTTTATGCAAATTTGGGGCACTTTTGAGAGTGGATAACAATGGATGGAGCCACCCCCAAAATTTTGCTCGTTCGCTGTGTCCTTTTTGCATATGTTTTGCATCCGTCGGCCAGTGTGACCTAGCCTTTATCTAGTTTTGTGTGTGTGTGTGTGAGAGAGAGAAAGAGACAGGCAGACAGAGACAGAGTACGATGGGCTAGATCCAGTTCACTATCTCTGATCTGTAGAATATGGCTCTAATTAGGATTTGCCATGTTAATACTAATACAAATCTTTGTGCTTCTTTGTTTCTCTCCCCCTTCTTCCCTCTGCCTGCCCCCCCCAATCTATACATGCATACACACACACACACACACACACACACACTTAAGATAAACTCTTAAATGATATTAAAATGAGTTACTATAAAGTGATAAGAGAATCAGTTGCTACTGAACAAACTTACCCAATCTATAATATGCTGAATTGTTCATTTAATTGTATGTAGCAAAACAAAAGAAACAATACATCTACTAGATTGGATAGAAGATAAATAGATAAATGAAAGATAGATAGGTAGGTAGATAGACAGAAAGACAGACAGACAATCAGAGAATGACAGATATTATAGTCATTGTTGCATTGTGGGAAAAAGACTCGAGACCCAGTTGATCTTCTATTCTTTTTATTTTCTCTCCAGAAACTGTTTGCCAGCGAAACTGTGGCAGCCTTTTAATAGTGGGCTCCTCGCAGCTCGTGGCCAATGACGGCTCTTCAAATTTCCCACCATCCAGACCAACCTATCCTAGGTGAGTATGCAAATATATAAAACTCCTCCCCATGTGGTCCAGTCCAACCAATCAGGCCTCCCCTATTTTATGTAGTCATGTAAATAGGTGGGGCTCTTATGGTTTCGACTGGACCTGCGCAATTCAGTCGTGGGTTTGTCTCCGGACTGTTCGGACGGGGTTGCTGTTTCTCCCGTTCTCTTCCATGGAGCCTCCTGGAAGGTAAAGTCAGCCATGCTGCTCCCGCCAGGCCTTTCCTGGCTGGTTGAGTTGGCTCGGCCACTTCTGCCAGGAGTGGCTTCTTGATGGTTCTCCGAAACCTGCTCCAGCCTCCCCAAGTTGTCATCTTCTTCTATGGCTTCAAGTACATGTTTGCAATTTCCGATCGGGGCTAATGTTAGTATTGGTTGTTATATCATTGTTAGGGTTTGTTTTGTTACTTCTTTTACTTGTGGAGGGTTTCCCCCTCCCCTCTCATTTGTGTTTGAGGGGTCTCCCCCCTCTCTGGTTTGGCTATTTTTGTTTAATGTTTGAGGTGATTCCTTTGTTTGTGTAGTTCTTCCCATTCCTCATCTTGATTGTTCGTGTTTCTCAGTGTGGTCCTCAATCTGATTTGGTCTATGTGTCTCCTCCAGCTCTTTCCATCCTCTGTCTCTACCCTGTATGATCGGGTCCTGTTATTTGGGTTATTATTGCCGGTATCCACAATGGTTCCCCCGTGAGGTTTTTTGCATAGTCCCCTGTTTTGAATGTGCGGCACTTACTGGAGGAGTCTGTTTGTTTTTCTGGGCTATATATGGGATGTACTGTTGAGGTTTGATCTTAGTTTTCTTCCCATTAATAGTTCTGCTGGGCTTTTATTTGTTGTGGTGTTTGGTGTAATGTGTTGTATACTTAGTAGCTTGCATATCTTTTTCTGTATATCTCCAGCTCCCAATTTGTGTAGTGTTTCCTTAGTATAACAGACCATGCATTCCGCCCATCCATTCATAGCCAGCCGACAGGCACTGTTAGTGCGTGCCTTATCCCTTGTTCTGACAGGAACCTTTCAAATGTTATTGCCGTGAATTGCAGTCTATTGTCAGATACAACTAAATCCGGCAATCCATGTGTCGTAAAAAGCTTCCTTAGTTGTCTAATAACAGTTTCTGTTGTAGTTGAGTCCATAATGCTTACCTCTAGCCAATTTGAGTAAGCATCTACCACTATTAAGAATGTGTGTCCTTAGTTGGTCCTGCAAAATCAATGTGTATTCTGGACCATGGACCCCTAGGTGTTTCCCAATCGAGTACAGGTGCAGAAGGGGGTGCAGGTCTAGATTCTTGGCATCGTTTCCACGTTGCTACCCATTCCCCAATATCCTTATCCATCCCTGGCCACCATACATAACTCCTAGCCAGGGATTTCATTCTGACAATATCCGGATGACCCTCATGCAATAATTCAAGTATTCATTCCCTCAATATGTCTGGTATGATCACCCTATCCCCCCATAGTATACATCCTTTTAAAATCGATAGTTCCGTTTGTTTATTCCGAAATGGTTTAACAGTCTCGTCACTAGCAGTCTCTGGCCACCCTTTACTGACCCAATTTAAGATCTGCGCCAGGTTTCTGTCTCTCGTGGTTTCCATAGCAATGTCTGTTGCTGTTATGGGTAGGTTTGCCAATGTCTCGATTTGCAGGGTTGATGTGGTTGGTGCAGGATCATCTTCTAAATCAGGTAGGGGGGAATGGCTCAGGGCATCAGCGTGTGTTATGTTCTTTCCTGGTCGGTAGATCAAGTTGTAGTTATGGGCAGCAAGGAATTCAGACCACCTCATCATCTGCGGTGACAGTATGTTAGGTGTAGCTTTGTTTCCTGCGAGAATTCCTAGAAGAGGTTTATGATCTGTGACAAGTGAAAAAGTTCTGCCATAGATATACTCGTGGAACTGTTTTACTCCTGGTATTGCGTCCAATGCCTCTCTATTTAGTTGGCTGTAATTCTGCTCCATTTTTGATAGAGTTTTTGAATAGAATGCGATAGGTGCTTCTTTTCCATCGGGTGATATGTGGCTGAGGATAGCACCAATGCCGAATGGTGACACATCGCAAGTTAATGTTAGTGGAAGGGTTTCACTGCATTGTATTAGCACACAGTCTGATGTAAGTAAGTCTTTTATTCCCTGAAATGCTGTTTCTTCTCATCGCCCCCAGGTCCAGGTAGCTTTCTTATAAAGCAGCCTGTGCTGTGGTCCTGCTATCATTGCTTTCTGTGGCAAAAATACATTGCAAAAATTAATAAGTCTCAAGAAAGCTTGCAACTCTGTTTTATTTTTGGGTCTGGGAGCTTCCTGTATTGCTCTGATTTTGTTTTCAGTGGGGTGGATCCCTTCTTTGTCTATGAGGTATCCCAGGAATTCAACTTTGTCGGTGGCTAATTGGCACTTCTCTTTTTTAATTTTAAGTCCCGCCGCTTTAATTTTTTTTTAAGACCTCCCTTAGATGGTCTTTCAGTTGTTCTTTGTCCTTGGCTGATACTAATACATCATCAAAGCATGGTACCACCCCCTTTATTCCTTGCAATAGGCATTCCATTAAGCTCTGGAATACCCCTGGGGCCACACTAACTCCAAATTGCAGTCTGTTGCATTTGAATGCCCCCCTGTGAGTCACAATTGTTTGTGCTTCCACTGTTTCTGGGTCAACTAATAATTGTTGGTAGGCTTGTGCAAAGTCCAATTTCATGAAGATTCTACCTCTCCCAAAAAAGTGTAATAGGTGCTGTACCACCGGAACTGGTTATGCTCTTTGTTGTAGCGCATGCTTAAGGGTTGCCTTGTAGTCTCCACAGATATGTATGGACCCATCTGGTTTAGTAGGGGTAACAATTGGGGTTTCCCACCTTGCGTGGTCTTTTGGTTCTAATACCCCCTGTGCAATAGGTTTGTCTAATTGTTCATCAATTTTTGGTTTTAACGCGAAAGGAACTCACCTCGCCTTTAGCTTTACTGGGGCTATATTTGGATTCAAGTTAAATGAGATAGGGAACCCTTGGTACTTGTCTCTTCCCAGTCTGTCTCAGTGATGTTGTTTATTCTGGTTACTCCAATTCCTAATGGTGCAAACCATTTGAGTCCCAGTAGGCTGGGGCAATCCCAGTCGACTATGGTTAACGGAAGGACTTTAGTGTGTTTTTTGAATTTAACTTTGAAATGTCCGGTTCCTACTACAGGAATTCTGTTTCCCTGGTAGTCTTTTAGTGTAAGTTTATGTATTTCTAGCTCTCTCTTGTTTATATCAGATATTAGTCTTTTTAGGGTATTCCATGACACCATTGATAAATATGAGCCTGAATCCACCTCCATCTCACATGGCTGATCTTGGTGACTTGCACATGTACCTTTTTTGCATTGATTGAGTTTGAGTGTCCAATAGTTATTGTTTGATGCATTTCCTCTTTTCTATTGGCTTCTTTCCACTGCTTGTTTCTGTTTTCTTGATTCCAATGGTTCCCTATTTGCTTTTCCTTCTCTCTGGGGGGGGTATTCCATCTTTATCTAGGGCTACAGTTATTTTTAGTTTGGCATGCCCTAGCTATGTGTCCTCACAATACCTGCAAATAGCATCGAAAAAATGGCATTCAGAATGTGGATGGTCTCCTCCGCACCTGGCACAACGGAATTCTGACTTCCTTTCCTTTCACTCCCATCTACCTTGTTCCAACTGGAGTTGATTTATCTCTTCTTCTTCCTCTTTGTCTTCTGAGAGGGGTTCGATGTCCTTGTGGTGTGTTATGGTGGTGAGTTTTTGAATTTCCTATGGTGTCTTATTGTGTGTTTGGCAAGTGTCTTTTGGGGTTTCCTTTATTAATTTATTCATTTGTCGCATGGTGGCTGTCAATTTTTGTGTTGCTTCTGCTGTGGTGGCTTCTTCTATTGCCTCCGTTAATGTTATTTTAGGTCTTGTTTGTAGTCGACCCTGTAGTGTAAGGTCCTTTCATCTGAGGAACATGGGGTCCCTCATGGCCTCATCCATGTTTAGGAATTTGTATGCTCCGCCGATGTCTCTTAGTGCTGCAACAAAATCTCCAATGCTCTCATCTTCCTTTTGGTTGTGCTGATAAAATTTGTTTCTTTTGATGAGGCATGAAACAGTTGGTGCATAATGGGCTTGCAGTAATTTCTCTAAGTCCATCCATGCCATTTTGTTTACATCGTGGGGTGATGCCAATGCCTTTGCCATTCTGAATACTGTGGGACCACAGTGGGTGAGGAAGACAGCTCTCTTCCTATTTTCGGATATTCCTTGGAGATCGCTCCCTTCTTGAAACATGAGGAATCGGTTGATGTAGGATTCCCAGTCTTCAGTTGCTGGGTTGAATGGTGCGGGTGATGAGTTGTTCCGGCCATTTCATCTCACTCGGTCCTTGTTGCCACGTGCACAACTGGGCTCCTTTGTCTCAGTATCCCACCTTCATTGCCAGTGTTGCATTGTGGGAAAAAGACTTGAGACCCAGTTGATCTTCTATTCTTTTTATTTTCTCTCCAGAAACTGTTTGCCAGCGAAACCGTGGCAGCCTTTTTATAGCGGGCTGCTCGTGGCTCATGGCCAATGATGGCTCTTCAAATTTCCCACCATCTGGACCAACCTATCCTAGGTGAGTATGCAAATATATAACAGTCATCAGTATAAATCAATTCATATCCTCAGAGATACTTGTCTTTTATATTTCTTCCATTATATCAACAAGTGTAAAAGAGATGTCAATTCCATTTATATTTGTTGGAATTAAAGAAAATATTAAGTCCCTGATTAGGAGATGAGAGAGAAATTTCAATTGTCATTTTCATTCTGATGTTACTATATATGTCTTGAGGCATTTTGCAATGAGATATAATAAAAGGCTTTCAAAGTCTTTTTAGAGTTCTCTCCTTTACCAAATCATTTTCCTCATATCTCGGTTGGTCTAAAATAGTCATATTTTTCAGTGATTAAATAGAATTGCAAAAGAAGCAAAGATTTTTAAAAATTGCAACTGCATAGCCTTTTCTTACAGCAGTGTGAATTTTGGTGCTTATATCATGCCCCACTAAAAACTAAATCAATAATAATTTAACAGTATATTTATTGATATCCATGGACATTGCATTGTATTTTATACACAAATTTGTCAATGATCTATACTTCAATGTATCATACATTTTGTTTGTATAAATTATTTCAGTTGTATTTGTGTCACATTTATTCTGAACATCATTTCACAGCATAAAATATATGTCATATATGGCTCTTTTTTGGCCTTGACTTCAACTACGTTGTCTAATCAGTAGTGCACTGGTTAGAATGCAGCATTACAGGTTACTTCTGACTGCCAGCTGACTGCAATTTGGCAGGTCAAATCTCACCAGTTCAAGGTTGACTCGGCCTTCTATCCTTCCAAGATGGGTAAAATGAGGACCCAGATTGTTGGGGGCAATATGCTGACTCTGTAAACCACTTAGAAAGGGCTGTAAAAGCACTGTGAAATGGTATATAAGTCTAAGTGCTATTACTATTGCTTCATAAATTGTTGTTAAAGAAAACTGTACCTACAAAAATAGCAATGACAAAAAAGCATACATATATTGAATATTGTTGTGTTAGCAGGAATGTTACTTGCAAACAATTGATTCTCTATTTACAAAATGAAGGAATATATAATTTCATGTACAAAGCCTTACACATACATTTTGCTTAACTGAACAGAATTTAAAAAGCAAATTACAGTGCCTACTATTAGTTCTGTTCTTCAATTTAAGGATCAACAGCTCTGATTCTGATGCAGATATATTGAATTTCAACACATCATTGTTAGACAATGTATTCATGACCGGAACTTCATAATCAGATATCCATGTTTGGGATAAATCTTATCTCTGGGACCAAGAGACTTCCTCACCCCTGTGCAGCCACTGTACAAATATGTAATACATGTGCTAAACTATTATTACTGCTTGAGCTGAAAAAAGAGGAGTCATGTTATTTTTTTCAGGATAAAAAATAATATTTGGGGGAATTTGGATAAGCTGTGAATGTTGTAATGTGATGCTCAGACGATAAAAATTTAAACATAATTCCCTTTTAATTGAGATGGTGTATTTCACAGATACAGAAAGAAACAGATGGGAGAAATACTGAAAGCTAATGCAATTTTGTAGTTTTTTTTTAATTACAGAAAATGTTTGAACATGAAAAATTGATACATCACATAAATTGGTTAATATTTATATAACCAAATCCCCTCCCTTGGTAGGCTTGGGTTTTGTTTTTTTTTCAGATTGAAGCTAAATATTATGACCTGATTTTAGTAGGTAAAATTCTCCTTGGATTCCTCTTCTTTTATTTTTTAAAGGTACTTTATATTCTTTGCCTTCACCCAGTGGCTATATAACAATTCAATTACTGAAGTCCCTCATCCAGAAAGTGCACTTGCTTTCCTATAATTTGTATTCTGTTTGATTTTATTTTAGCTTATGTAACAAATACCACTTGGAATTGACTGAGTTAAAACTCATAAAAAAGAGGTAGGATAAGTGTGCCAGCTGCAAAAGGAGAAGAGAAGGAAGTTAATAAAATACAAATAGAAATGGAAAATAAAATTAGATGTGATGTTTTTGACCATCAGGATATTTTAATGTAAAAATTGGATTCTTTTAAAACAAAAGACAAGGTCAGCTGAAGAAAAGTGTAACTAAGACATCTAGAAAGATAGACACATGGAGGGCATGGCAATAAAAATCAGAAGGAATGTGAGTTTTTAGAAAGTAAGTCAGATAATATAGGAAAGAGCACTCAAAAAAAATCAGACAATGAAATAGCAATTAGCAGATCAAAAGGGTAAGAAGCACATTTTAAAAGAAAAAGGTGATAATGCAAGCAGCATGAATGGAAGCTACAACAATGAAGTGAGAAAATCAGCCAGCAAACTGAAGAAATTCCCCTGTGGATTCCTTTTACTCAGAAAAAAAAAAAGAACTGAGAACAAGGAAAGAAAATTGATTGTCTGTTTGCATATATTTTTTTTCACAACAGTTTATTATGTCACCCTTGAAATCTGTAATGAAACTTATTTGTGTAAGGAGAAAGGCTTAGAAAGAGGGGAGCTCTTCATTATATATCTAGGAGGATTTGTTTGATATTATATGAAATTATTTTAAAGCATAATATAGATGTGTGTAGGTGGGGGGGTGGTATGGTCTTTTGTTGCTGATTTGGCAAAGATCAGCTGAAGGGGATGACAAGCTAGGCAGTCATAAATAATGGGGAATGTTTTTATAAAACCCCTTTCGACAGCTTTCTTATATTGAGTTGTGGGTAAGACTTTAGCTTCTTTCCTTGTAATCCTAGAGTTAGGGTAATATAACTATTTTTGTCATGTCTGGTAGGCACCTAAGAATAGTGAAACAGTCAAGGATCCATGGGCTACTTGTAGCAATGGAAGACAGTAAACAAACAGTCGAAATATTCAGAGTGAGGCAACGTTCAGAGTATCAGAAGTCAAACCATTAAGTCATACCATTAAGAAATTAGGCATGGAATCATGGACATACATTGACTGTATTATAATAATAGGATAAAGCCCATGTCACACTGGCCAACGGATGCAAAACAGACACAACGGACGAGCAAAATATTCCATCTGTTGTTATCCGCTCTCAAAAGGGGCAAAAATTTGCATAACCGGAGCGGATTACACGGACGGGGGGAGGACGCAGGGCGGATGGAAAGCGGATGCGGAACGGAAGCCCAGGGAATGGAAGCGGATGGGAGCGGATGGCGCAACTGCAGGGTTTCCGGGGGGCCTCAGCGAAGCGGATGCGGAACGGAAAGAGCGGATGCAGAACGGACACCGAACAGATGAAGCGGATGCATAGCGGAAGCCTAGCGGATAAAGCGGATGCACAGCGGAAGCCTAGCGGATGCACAGCGGAAGCGGAAGGGATGCCGACCGTTAATTGCACATGCGGGGGGGAAATATTTCGTAAGCTCCCCGGATATAAAGGGAAGCAGCTTGCACATGGCCAGCATTCCGAGGAAAGACCTGCTGCTGGACACTTCGAGTTCCTTGCCTGCCCTGCCAGCCTGCCTTCCAGCCAGCCTTGGTGCCTGCCTGCCTGCCTGCCTGCCTTCCTGCCAGCCTTCCTGCCAGCCTTCCTGCCAGCCTTGGTGCCTGCCAGCCTCCCTGCCAGCCAGCAACCCCACAACCATGGGAAGGAAGTGAAAGCCTCAGCAACCTGCTGCCATCCCTGGCAAGAGGGACAGGGCCAACCTCCCACCCCCTGCCCCTGACTTTGCTTCTGCTGGGGCTTCTGCTGAAGCTGCTCCTGGCAGTGGTGCTTCTGCTGATGCTGGGGCTTCTGCTGGTGCTTACTCTGTTGAAGCTGCTCCTGGTCCTGCTCGACCTGCTCGTGCTCCGGGACTTGCTCATCCTGCTCGTGCTCATGGTCTTGCTCGTCCTGCTCATGCTCCTGGACTTGCTGGCCCTGCTGGTGCTTACTCTACTGCTGCTGATCCTGGTCCTGCTGTTCCTGCTGCTGCTTCTGCTGCTGCTGCTGCTGCTGCTGCTGCTGATTATGATCCTGCTGGTGAGGATGATGATGCTGATTATGATCCTGCTGGTGAAGATGATGATGATGATGTTGATGATGATGATGATGATTCTGCTGGTGCTGCTCCTGCTGCTGGTGGTGTGGAGGAGCAGCCCCTACTACATCTGATGAGGGCCCATCTGGTCCTGCCAAAGGGAGGAAGAGGCGTATGCGACAACGAGAGAGAAGGCAATACTCCATTGAGGAGGTGAATGAGGATGAGGTACTGGAGTGGCTGAGAGAGAACGACTATCTGTGGAGGAAGGGACACCGGCTGTACAGGGACACCAAAAGGAAGCAAGCTGCTTGGAGAGAGAGGGCGGAGAGTATGGGTTACACTTCGGAGGTGCTCCTTAGCTGGTAGAAGCACATGCACACCTGGTACGGGGAGCTGCACCTGAAGAAATCTGGCCAGGCCACGGTTAAGCTGACAGAGAGACTTACATCATGGCCAGGTGCAGCTTCCTGGAGGGTGAGGTCCACCACCGAGGAGCACCAGCAGCCCCTCTCATGACCCTCTCTCTCCGGCAGCCTGCTGCCACCCAGTCCTCTTCCGGCCGAGAGTCAGTCCCTGTCTCCAGGCAGGTTTCTGTGGAACGTGCCACGGCGGAGAACCCGCGGACAGGTGTGGTAAGCAAGGTGGAGTGCGTAGAGGACTCCCTGGTGCGGTGGGAGAAAGGAGACATCGAGTCCACCACACTCCTAGCCGCATCCACCACCCCCATCTCCGCCTCCGCAAAAAGGCAGAGAGCCGGACAGCTGGAGGGGCAGAGCCACACTGTCCTGCTGGAGATCAGGGACACCATCTGCACCAGCATAGATCTCCTCTCTCAGCTGGTCCACACCGACTCCTCATCCTCCAACCACAAGCCCTTCCTCACCTATGTCAACCAGACCCTCAAGGAAATGGCGGATCCACAGTACCAGCAGGTGAAGGACAGAATCACCAAACTGCTTCACAACCCTCCAGACCCAGAGAAACATGCTCCCACCCAGTCCAGGCCTGCTCCTCCACCCCAGGTGATGTCCCTCCCATTCCAAGGCTTCCCACAGGCCCTCATCTACCAGGGCTATGGCTACCAGGAGGTTCAGAAGCACAGGCAGCAGCCCTTCCCAGTCCAGGCACAGAGTCATCGGGCGACACCGTTGCCACCTGTTTCACTGATGCCACCAATGCCACCTACGCCAATGATGCCACCGACGACAGCGATGCCACCCACGCCAGTCCTCACCCAGCTGCAGAGCAGACAGCCCCACTACACTACTCCTTCCTCCACCCCACAGCCAAGCCTGGCCTCAGTACATCTCTCATCAGTACTGGGGCTGACACCCCATGGCATGGAGGAAGGACCTCTCAGCATCACGGGTCTGAGCCAGCTGTCCGAGAGCTTTCTCAACACACCGTCCCCTGTTGTCGTCTCGAGGCCAGGCACTCCAGCACCACCCACCTCCACAGCACCTGGACCCTTCACCCCTGAGACTGGGCACACCTCCGAGTGACCAAGAAGAGTGTCAGATACCGGGTAGCTGGCTACCTGTTGACTTTATTTGGACACTTGACTTGGGTCATTTTTTTTTTTACAGCTTGTTGTTCAATAAAGTTTATCTTTGATTCACACACTTGCTTCATTTCTTTTTTTTAATAAAGTCTTGGTGGAAACTTTTAGAATTGGCTTAAGCCTTTGCATGCTTGTGGGATGGGTTAAGATAGCAGTGGGGTGGGCAGGGATACCTGTGGAATGATCAGGGATACCTTTGGGATGGCTAATAGCTGTGGGATAGATAAACCTCCAGTGCAAGCATAGTGGGACTGTATGGTCCAGCCTCCCAGGTGCCACACCTATGGCCCTTTATTATCAATAATAATGTAATCAATCATCCACACATGTCAACATAAACACAACTCTTTATTAAATGCCCTGTTTATTGTAGGCCCACCCAACATACATGGCCCAATCTCATCCGTGTGATGAGACAGGCTGAAGGAAGCATCCATTAAGCATCTGCCATCCTGTCTTGCCACTCCACCACTCCAGCTGGGGAGTTGCACCAGTGTTTCAGGAGGTTGCGCTGCTTCTTCCCTTCACATGAGGCTCTGTTGTGGCCTTGCACATCCTGAGTGTCGATCAGGTTTCACCCTTGCCTCCATTTCCCAGGCTCCATGTCCCCATTGCCTTGCTGGAGGTCCACGAGCCTGTTCTGCAAGACTGGGTAGCGGGTGCGCATGAGATTGTGCAGGATGCAGCAAGCTTCCATGATCCTCCTCATGGTCTCTGGGTGATGCTGCATGGTGGTGAGAAGTACCTGGAACCTGTTGGCCAGGATGCCAAAGGCGCTCTCCACCACCCGCCTTGCCCTGGACAGCCTGTAGTTGAAGATCCTCTCTTCACGGGTGAGGAGTCTGGAAGTGTATGGCTTCATGACGTAGGTTCTGAGGGAGTAGGCGTCCTCCCCCATGATGAAGTAGGGCACATCTTGTGTGTCGTTGGGCAGGAGGTCTGGATCTGGGAAGCCCACGATGAGGTTGCCTTCCAGCCCCTCCTTGAGGTGACTGGCGTTGTATACCTGGGCATCTGAAGATGAGCCGTAGCCTGAAGCATCGATGCACATGAACTTGTAGTCAGCATCGACCATGGCGAAGAGGATGATGCTGAAGAAGCCCTTGTAGTTGAAATAAGTGGACCCCGACTTGGCTGGAGCTTTGCAGATCACGTGCTTGCCATCGATGGCTCCAACGGTGTGTGGGAAGTTCCACCTCTGATACCACTGCTCTGCAAATTTCTTCCATCCTTCTTCAGTGGAGGGACACTGGAGGAGCTCCTCCAGGTATTCTTCAATGATGGCCTGCACCACTTCTCTGACCACAATGCTGATGGTGTTGGGTGGCACCCTCCAGCCATACTGCATGCTTTTGTAGGTAGTCCCTGAGGCTAGGTGGTGCAGAGTGAGTGCCACCTTGAGCCCAGGTTCCAGGCTGGGCCAGAAATTGGTGTTTGCCTTGGTCAACCTGGGTGTCAGGCGCTGCACAACTTCGTCAAACATGGTTGGAGGCATCCTCATGAAGTTCTGGAACACCCGAGTGTCTTCGTTCCTCAGCTCCACCATCAGCTTGTTGTACAGTCCGTACTCTGCTCTTCTCCTGATCCATTTTCGGACCCAGACACTTCTTGGCCGCCTCTTTTTCTTCCCATAGTAGAGTTCACAGAGACTGTAGATGGCTTCGTACTGTTGCAGAAGGAAGGTGGCTGCCAAAAGGACTGTGGTACAATCCACGGTAGACATGACTGGATGCTGTGGAAGAGGAAGAGTCAGATGAAGGCTGCAGAGGTCTGCACAGCTGGGCTGCTGGTCTGAAAGTGAGATGCAGACAAGTTGTTCCCCCTTTTTATAGGCAGTATAGGTGTCCCTTTGCATCCTCTAGACATCCTCTAGGCATCCTCTAGACATCCTTAATATCCGAGATAGATCCCCTCTGCGAATGTTTTTTCTGCTTTAAACGCTTTGTTTCCGTGCTGCATCCATTCTGCATTTGTTCCGCGTCCGTTCCGCTTCCTCCCTGCGTCCGGGCGGATGCGAGTTGCGCGGATGAGCAGCGGACGCCAAGCGGATATAGCGGATGCGTAACGGATGTGTAACGGATGCGTAACGGATGCATAGCGGATGCGTAGCAGATGCAGAACGGATGAACTGGATACATTTTCCACGCAAAAGTTTTAGGCAGCCCAAAACTTTTGGAGCAGATGAAACGTCCCTAAAAGGATGCTGGACGGATAGACAGGAAGCCAAACGGAGGCAGTGAGTACATCGTGTTTTCGAACGGATGGCAAGCTTTTTTGTCCGTTTTACATCCTCTTTGCATCCGTTGGTCCAGTGTGACATGGGCTTAACAAGTTACAATAATTTTGGTCAGCAAAGGCTATTTCTATTAGAATTTCTCCCCTTCCTATCATCTCCTTCCCCAGCTCAACTATACATATTACATTTTATCAAAATGACAAGTGATTCAAAAATAAGAGTAATAAGAGTTTTTTCCTTTAATTATTATACCTCTGCTTATTTCAGCCTTTTAATATTTGACTTGGCATCAGTCGTATTCTAGTGGTTCAGACTAGAATATGAAGAAGTCAGTCATCTTAGGATAATTGGTCTTTTCTATTCCTTATGGACCTCTGTGGACCTGAATGCTTCCAACTTCAGTATCTTCAAATAAGCAGTATAGTATTAAAAACAAACTTTAAAAACAAGGAGAAACATCTAGAAACTTGGTTGAATTTGAAAATCTTATAATAATTTGGAGATTTTGCTTGGCCTTTTTCATTCCTTCATTCCAAATAGCTATACATCAATGATTCCACCTCAAAGAAGAAAGTGTCAAGTAGTGCACATCAGGACTCTAGGCCCTGTGCTATTAACTTATAGCTGTGTTTTTTTATATATATATTCTTATGTATGAAGGGTTTTTCTTTCTGGGAATTCCAATGTTTAGCAGAAAAGCAAAGTTATGCCTTAAATAAATCAGAGAAATGAATCAAAAGATCACAAAAGATCATTATCAGTGATTAAGATTTCCCACCTGAACCCTTACAAGCACAAAATCATTTTTTGAAAAATAAAATGTAAGTCTAAACTCCAGTAGAACTTTACTAATCTGGGAAGGAGAATAAATGTTTGTTGGGACTGGCAAGGAAGGTCAAGGGGAGCTAGAAGGAATATTAGGAAGCAATATCCATTTAGAACTTCAAATGTCCCCATCAGCCTAAACAGATTGACTGCTGCCCTGTGCTATCTTAGTCATATTCTGCCAAGGGCTATCTTTGAAATATAGATCTTATCTAAAATTCCTATTGCACTTCTTGAATCCCTCTGGCTGAAAATTGGAATTAGATACTTGGAATAGTAACTAGAAGGAATAAAAAGCCAGTCATTCTCAGAATACTTTTCTTTAGCAGTTTTATTTTGCTGGGAAGGGAATGTTGCAGTTTTGATCTTGCATGCCACTGCTGAAGAACTGTTTTGCATATATTTATCTTGAAAGAAGCATGCCATTGAAGTCCCTGAGCCTTCATAAAAGAACACTGTTATCTCTGCTGGCTATAAAACATTGGCCTCCATGGAAGTAACTGTTGGGTTTCTCTCAAAAGATTAGTTTTGCATGGCCCAAAGATAAGATATGAGGAGTTGTGCAACTATACTCTTCCATTTCCTTTTTGTTATTTTATCTAACACCCTGAAGCCGAGTTCTGCATTTTGAAGATAATCATCTTAACAATGAGATACAATGTGTCTCCTTGAGTAAAATGAAAAAGGAAGAGCTGAGATGATAGCTTGTGAAATGTTTACTTGATAAAACTTATTTATCTTATGAAGGAAGAAAAAGGGCAAGAGGGAAGACCCAGCCAAGAATGATTCATAAGCTTATAGTACAGTCAAAAAATAACAGCTCTCTTGAATTCTGGAGTAGTTAGTCCTTTGATGAATCTGGAGGAAACTGTATGTGAATCATTCTGATAGTGAGTTACCTACTGAAAATAAAATAGTCAGGAAAAATATCAACAAATTGCAGAATAGAGTGGAAAAGGAGGCTTGCATTCCTCTTTTTGACAGCAATTGCAAAAGCTATTTAGTTGAGTTAGATCTAAACAGAAGGAAAAGTCCCAGATACTAAAAAAAAATAAGTGGGATTAGTTTGCCTAGCTATATTGAAAAGAGAAATGTGCCCTCAGAAAAGGTCACTTCTCTGAATTTCTTTGCAGTTTGTAGTTACAAATTGTCTGAAGGGATGTCTGAGGGTGGAGGAGGTTACACAAAGTGGAAATGCAGTGATGTTGACCTTTCATCGGCCTTGAACATGATTCTTTTTACATTTGATCTTAGCCAACTATGTCTATATCTATATATATCTATATCTATATATCTATAATCTATCTATCTATATCTATCTATCTATATCTATCTATCTATTTATCTATCTATCTATCTAAATCTCTATCTATCTATCTATCTATCTATCTATCTATTTATCTATCTATCTATGGATAGATAGATTATAGATATAGATATAGATATAGATATAGATATAGATATAGATATAGATATAGATATAGATATAGATATAGATATAGATATAGATATAGATATAGATATAGATAT
>BLBF01000010.1:49813948-49841204 GCA_015471245.1 Laticauda colubrina | reverse complement strand
GATATAGATATAGATATAGATATAGATATAGATATAGATATAGATATTTCAGGCGTGGTTGTCACATGTATCTGCTTCGGGAAACACTTGGAGTGAATTGTCCCCAGAAATTAAGTTTTCCATAGAAAACTGTTGTTTTGTATGGTCATGTTTTTAAATCCTTTTTTTCCTCTTTTGGAAGATATGGTGTTTTCCCTGCAGAGCCTCGGGGGCTCAGTGGTTAGAGTTCAGTATATGGGCTACTTCTGATGTAGCCAGCTACCTGAAATTTGGCAGATCAAATCTCACCAGGCTCAAGGTTGACTCAGTTTTCCATCCTTCCAAGGTGGGTAAAATGAGGGCCCAAATTGTTGGGGACAATATACTGAGTCTGTAAACCACTTAGAGGGGGCTGTAAGGCACTATAAAGCAGTATATAAGACTAAGTGCTATTGCTATTGTCTATTTGGTACATTGCCAAATCTACAAGATTTCTTAAAGATAATATTTTAATCTATAGTCAGTATCAAAGAAGTAGTGCAAGATCAGAAGATGTAGAGATAGCTTGTCCATAGAGTTGCCAAAATCAGATAGGGCTGAATGGATAACATCACCATCACAACTAGTATACCATCATTTTTTTCAGCACCCTAGCATACAATTTATCCTGCTAGAGAAGTGACAACCCTTAAACATTAATTTGTGAACTTCAACTCCCAGTATTCTCCTGCAAAGGTTGAGAAACCCTGTCCTAGAGATTTAAGTTCATTCAATTGGTTTGTGTTCTTCCTTGTTAATCTATTTCTCTTTTCATTTCTGTATAGCATCCTTTCTCACAGTTCCTTTTTCTAGTAGCTACATTGGTTTCTGTCCTTGACTGTCATCTCACTGGAATTTATTTGCAAATGTGCTCATTTTAAAGTGTCCTTCCTAAAGAACTGCCAGCTATCTTGATCTCCTTTCTCCATTAGCTGCTTCTCCAGTAGAATCTTGCTTATTATTGCTCTGATTACAATCATGCTTTTGAACAGCAACACATGTTTAATATCACTTCCCATAAAAATAATTAACTTCAGTGTAACACAGTCACTTTCCCCCAAAGTTTCTGATGATCCAGGCTTCTCTAATGTTTAGTATCAAGTCAAGGATAGCTGGTCCTCTAATGTGTTTTTCCACACTCTATAAGTTATAAGCAAATTATAAGCAAGAAAGTTATAAGTAAGACAAATCAGACATTTCCTGAAGGGATTGTGTATAATTTAGCTTTTCTCTAAAAAGATTAAGGGAAAACCAGAACTTTAACATGAACAAATTTGAAACTGACCTGAGGTCTCAAAACATCAATAATAAAATAATATAAGCCGATATATTTTCTTTACTTGCTGCATATAGAAATGGGGCTGCATTGGATTTTCCTCTCATCCTGAAATGTGCTGTATTTTTCTTGCAAAAGCCATATTGCTTCCAGAAAAAAAAGAAAAGAAACAAATCTGGTGAGCTCGTAAACTCCTTCCAGAGTATTTAAGCTCAGTGGAGAAGTTTGTGCTTAAACTTAACAAAATTTCCCTCCTAGACTGCTCGCTGGACATGAAAAATGACAATTACACTCTTTTGTGCACATGCTGATCCAACAGAGATTTTGAAGAGCCCATTTCAGTCTTAAAAAATCAGACCATATGGGAGAGGGTGGAGTTGCCATCGCAACGATACGGCATGTGATCTTGGAGATCTGAGATTGCTGCCGATATCTTTGCTCCTGGACAGTCCAAATAGATCTAAACAGTCCCAAAGAGATGGTGAATGTAAAGAGTACATCCTGTCAATCCCAGGGATACTGCAAAGTCCCTAGTAGATCCAGGAGAAACTCCTTTTGCCAGCAGCAAAGAGGCAGCCATTAAAGCTGCTGAAGTTAGGACAGCTCCAAAACAGAAGAGAATAGAAAGAGAAAGTGTGCCAGTTTGGTGATAATTTTTTCTTTACTTTAAGACTTGAAAGGACACCCTAAGGAAAAGAAAGAATCTTAAACAGAAATGATTAAGCAGCAATTTTAAACAGGAAGTCAAATTAATTTTTTTCTTTGCTGGACTTTTTATATATGTTCTTTTATTTTGAAACTGGACTGATTTTTTTCTACCTACTTTTTCTCTTTTGTCTTTTCTCCTTTTTGACTTTATAATATTTTAGGCTAGAGACTCTCTTTTAGTCTTTTTTTAAAAATATCTTTTTTCCTTTTTAATTAATTTTTATTATATCTTGTTTGGAAAAGGAGGGGCAAAGTGAAAGCAGAGGAAACCTTTTAACACAGCCAACTAGAGGCTTGGAAATATTTTATCTCTTTTTTTTTCTCTTGACCAGACAAAGCTGAGAAAGAATTGAGACTTCTTTTTAAGGACTTTGAGCCTGTTTGATAAGATAAAGGGAGGAGCATGGGAGAGTATTATTGCAGGTGCTCTTCTGGGTTTCTATCCATAGCTGGAGTCTGGTGTTGAAGTTTACAGAAAAAAAAGACGATAAGACTCTAAAGAAGAGAGTTATAAAACTTAACAAAAGCCTTGGATAACTAAATAAGATGCAGTGTGCTCTTTTTACTTTTTTTAAGCTGGACTATTTTTTACTTCAACAAACCCCCTCCTTATTAGCTTATTTTTTGTAATAGCTATTCGGATCTTTGGCTTTTGGGAACTTGCCTTTGTCTTTTTCTTTTTGCTTTTGGAGTTTAATTTCTACTTTTGTATTCCATTTTAAAGGGCAAGTATTAAGATCAATAATCTCTCTTTTTTAAAAGGAGTAATCTTTTTTCTTTTTTCCTTTTCCCTCTCTTATATTTTTATTATTTATTTTTTACATTTTTGTGGCTTTTTTTTTTATTGTATACCTTTTCATACCTGAGACTTTTTAATTGGATTAAGGTGTTGAAGAACCTGAAGAATTTCTTTTTTTCTTCTTTAGTTTTTATGGTTTTTTTTCTTCCTTTTTTGAGTCTTAACTGCTAATTGGATTAAAGTATATAAGAACCTGAAGAAACCTTTCTTTTTTATCTTGCTTCTTTTCTTTCCAATATTTTGACTTGGAATTACAATTAGTTACTACACGAGTGGATTAAAGTTTAGAAGAACTTGAAGATTTTGAATTATCTGAAATGAGCAGGAAACTAACAGCGGCTGGTTCTTCAGTTCCCACTTCTTCCTCTTCAACCATCTGGAGGACAACGTTCAATACAGATGATTTTACAACAAGAAAAAGAACAAGAAAAGGTGACACTGAAATGATAATGCAAGGAATTCAAAATATACAAGCAAGAACAGAGAATATTGAAAAAAAATAGAAAAAACTGATGAAAAGGTGGAGAATACCCAACAAATGATGATGAAATATGATGAGAGATTCCAAAAACAATGGAAGAAGAAGATAAACAAAGATAAGAAGACTGGAGATATTGACGACAGATTAACTGTAGTTGAACAAGATAAAAGTGGGATGCTGAGATGGGAGATGGACAGATGAGAATTTTATCTCAGATTCCAAAATATAGAGGAAGAAAAAGGACAAAACTTAGCTGAGATAATGGTGGAAATCCTTGCTAAAGCTCTGGAAATAACCAAAGAGAAGATGATGGATGGAATAGACAAGGTCTCTCGAGTCTTCACAAGATATGGAATGAGAAACAGTCTACCAAGAGAAGTTCACATCAGATTTACAAAGAAAGCTATTAAAATGCAAATATTGCAGGTAGCAAGAGAGAAAACATTGAAATATAAAGACAAGGAGATTGTGGTCCTGAAACAAGTACCCAGAAGAGTGGGAGAGATGAGAAGAGAATACCGATTCCTGACTAAAATTATACTTAAAAAAGAGGTGAATTATAGATGGTTGATTCCAGAAGGTTTAATGTTCACATGGCAGGAACAGAGACACAGAATTGATTCAATTGAGAAAGCTGAATTATTTTGTACAGAGTACTTTGGAGTATTCTCCAAAGAGAATACTCTCCTCTTCTCCTCCAAAGAGGAGGAGACAGAAAAAGAAATGTCACAAATTGAATTCCAAGAGGACTGCCAAATAGCAACTGAAAAAGAAGAAGGTGCAGTAGGTGGAAAGGTGGAAGCTAAAAAACAACACGAACCAAGATCTATGAGAGCTGTCAAACCTACCTATAAAGTATAATCATGGAAGAGAAAAAACTGATTACAATTGACATAAATGGACTTAAGTCACCTGTTAAAAGAAGGAAAACTTTCCATAGAAAGTTTTCTTTCTTTTATTTTTAGAAAAAATAAAATTTGATATAATCTGCCTAAAGTGCATATTAAAAAGCAGCATGAACAACTGTTGATACAGCTAAAGCTAGGGAAAATATTTACTTGCTTGATACAATGCAAGAAAAGAGGAGTGGTTTTATATATTAAAGATATCATCCCAGTGAAATTGATCCATACGGATGATGACGGAAGAATACTAATGGTGGAAATAATGGACAATAATATGAAAACACTCCTGATTGCAATCTATGTCCCTAATGACAATCAAGAAGAATTTTATAGAAAATCACATATGAAAATAATTGAACTGGACTGTGCTAATATTGTTAAAACGGGAGAGTTTAATGGAATTGTAGACAATACATTGGACTATACAACACAGAAAGCAACAAAGCAAAGCAGAAAGACTCTCCCTAAATCCTTTTTTAAAAGACAGATGAAATAAATTTGAAAGATGCATGGAGAGAAAGAAATGCTAAGACTAAACAATATACCTTCTATTCAAACAGGCATTTATCATGGTCCAGGATAGATATGATTTGGATGTCAACAGAATTGTTTCCTAATGTCCAAGAAATAAATATTGAAACAAGTACTTGGGCAGATCATAATCCAATGACAATTAAATGGAAAAGACAAAGAAGAAGATCTAGATGGACGTTAAATAACACTATACTAAAAGAAAAAATCTTTATACAGAGAATGGAGAAGGAACTGGCTTTCTTCTTTGAAGAAAATAAAAAAGAAAACTGTTAGGAATGTAAGTCACCTAACAGTTGGGTTGGAAAATATATAAACCAGGATAGACATTTTAAAACTGTCTCTTTAAGGGAATACTCAAATGGTAATTGGGTGTGGTTCCTCAAACGGCCATAAGATGGAGCCAGAAACCTGGCTTGTTTTATTCTGTTGTTCTGGAGAGTGTTGCCATTCCTGTATTGTTACTGATCATAGTGGGATTTCATGTAAGTCTGTTACTGAACTGTTTTTGATATTGGACTTTGTTATTTGGATTATTCTTGGACTGAAAACTGACTTTAACCGTGAATGACTTCGACTGCTTGTTTGGACTTTGCTTAAACTTTTATGGGAAGTAAAAACCTACATTTTACTATACAGTGTAGCTGTGTGCTGTTTGTGTGTTATTCTTCACCACTCTCACTACGTCTCCCTGTGTGCACTCATTCTCCTAACAGGGAATTACTTCAACAAAGACACATTAACGCAGAATGTTTGGGATACAATGAAGGCATATGCTAGAGGCTTGATAATAGACTGTACAACGAAAAGAAACATCATGGAAAGACTAGCCTCTAAGACATTAGAGGATGAGTATAAAGGGCTTGAAAAAAAGTTACAGAAAATGCCACAGAAAAAGGACATTAAGTTAAAAATTGATATAATTAAACATAAAATGGGATTGAAAAAAGAAGAATTAGCACAGAATATCAGAGGTGTGAAACAGAACTATTTTGAAGATGCAAATAAGCCAGGTAGATGGTTTGCATATAAACTGAGAAAGGAGAAAGAATTAAGGAAAATATTACAATTAATGGATGATCAAGGCCAAGCTTGTTATCGAAATAAAGAGAAGAAAAAAATCATACGAGATTATTATGGGAAACTATACACACAAGAGAATATTGATGATGGAAAAAGTCAAACAGTATTTACAGAATGCTAATCTACCCCAGATACCTAAAGAGACTGAAACAATATTAGAAAGCAATATAACAACGATAGAGTTAGCTGAAGCACTTAAGAAGCAAAATAATGGAAAGGCACCAGACCCAGATGGACTCCCAGTGGAATTTTATGAAACACTACAAGAATTGTTGAATCTTTCATTGCTAGAAGTTATGAATGAAGTTATGTTAAAGAAGAAGATACCCAAATCATGGTCAGAAGCTTATATTATACTTTTCTCAAAAGAGGATCCATTACAAATCAAGAACTATAGACCTATTTCTTTACTAAATGCAGATTATAAAATTTTTGCTTCAATACTGGCAGAAAGACTCAAAAAATATCTAAATAACTTTATCCTGATCAAAATGGATTTCTGCCAAAGAGACAAATGAAAGACAATATGAGAGTAATTTTGGACACTTTGGAATGCTACAAGGCACACCCTGAAAAACAAATGGCTTTGATATTTTTAGATGTGCAGAAGGTATTTGACAATGTGAATTGGCGATTTATGCGATTACAGCTGGAACAGATGGGCTTTGCTAAAAAATTTATTCAAGCAATAGAAGTTATATATCATAAGCAAACGGCAAAGGTAATGATAGAGGGAGATTTGATGGACTCTATTGATATAAGAAAAGGAACAAGACAAGGGTGCCCACTGTCACCTTTGTTTTTTGTGTTCACCTTAGAAGTGCTAAATAGAAATATTAGAGAAGAAAAGGATATAAAAAGGATGAAAATTAAAAAGGAAGAATTTAAACTGCAAGATTTTGCAGATGATCTGGTTTTCATCTTGGAAGATCCACTAGAAACAGCACTAAAGCTGATAGAAAAGATAGAGATATATGGGGACGTGGCTGGTTTTAAAATAAATAAAGACAAAACAAAGATTTTGACAAAGAACAAGTTATCAAAACAAAAGGAAGAATTGGCGGATATTTTGAAAATCCAGGTCACATATAAGATTAAGTATTTGGGATACATTTGACAGCAAGATGTAGTTCACTTAAAGAGAACAATTATATTAAACTCAAACAGCAGATAGCGCTAGATTTGGAGAAATGGGAAAACTTACAACTGTCATTATCAGGGAGAATATCAACAATCACGATGCATATATTACCCAGAATTTTATATTTGTTCCAAACAATTCCAATTCGGCTTGGAAAAGATTATTTTGAAGATTTAAATAAAATTGTGTTGAAATATATATGGCAAGGTAAGAAAGCGAGAATAAAGTTAAAACTCTTACAAGATGCTAGAATAAGAGGAGGATTTGGTTTCCCTAATTGGGAGTTGTATTATCAAGCTACAAATATGATGTGGTTAAGGAATGGATAACCTTAAGAAATGCTAGATTGTTGACATTAGAAGGACATGATTTGTTGTTGGGATGGCATGCTTTTCTATGGTATAAAGGAACTAAAACAGGGATATTTTAGAAGACATTAATTACGGGAGTCTCTGTGGTTAAACTGGGAGAAGATCAAAAGGCAATGTTATTTGAAAATTCCAGTCTGGCTATCGACTATTGAAGCATTTTCTTATTCTATAATATACAAAAAGGAACAAACAGTTAGATATGGTGAAAAATTGAATGAAAAGGGTGAACTTAAATTTTTGCAAAAACTAGAGGAACAAGGTATAAAGATGAATTGGTTTTCATATGTGCAAATACATTCAAGGTATGATAAAGATTCTAAAACAGAAGGTTTCTATGATAAATTGACTGATTTAGATAAGATTTTGATAGGTACTGATGAAAAGGTGATTTTAAAACTTATGGATATTTATTAGAAATTAAATGAGAAGAACAAGTTAAAGAAACAATGATTGCTTGGGGGAAGAATTTTGGATATGGGATTGATCTAGAGAAATGGCAAAAATTGTGGTCTCAAAATTATAAAATGACAATGTCAACAGCACATAAAGAAAATTTGTATAAGATGTTTTACAGGTGGCATTTTTCCCCAACAAGAATAGCAAGAATGTTCAAGAACAAGTCTGAAAAATGTTGGAAATGTCATCAGATACCTGGCTCATATTACCATATGTGGTGGATGTGCGTGGATGCGCGTGGATGCTAAAAAATATTGGACTAAAATCCACACATGGTTGGAAAAAATGACAAAAAAGCATATAGACTTGAAACCAGAGATATTTTTATTGGGAATTTTTACCTGAAATATACAATAAAGAATTGAAATATTTGATTGTAAATGTATTAACTGTGGCTAGGATTGTATTTGGTAAAAACTGGAAAAAAGAAAATACCATTGCAGGAGGAAATTATCAAGAAAATACTGGAATGAGCTGAAATGAGTAGATTGACATTTGAAACCAGAGAACAAGAAGATAAACAATTTTATAAGATTTGGGATCTATTCTATCAATGGTTAGGCAATAAAACATGGTAATGAAATGTGTAGATTTTAAAAATATAATGAATATATAAAGATGTATTATTTTTATTATATCTATAAAATGATTATAGGATAGATTTGAGATGATAATATGAACTGCTATAAAACAAATTAAGTAAAATATGGATTACCTTGTAAAACATTAATAAATAATACTATAGTCAAATGATTGATTAACAATGATATTAATGTATTTAGGAAAATTTGCTTGACAATACAAGAACATATACAACGTAATTGTAAGTGAAGACTATGAAGTGGAAGCACAAAACAATCTGTAAAACAACCGACACACTATATGTACATATATGGAAGATGGCTTGATATTTTTATGTTGTATTTGTCTGTGTTTGTCTTAAAAAACAATAAAACTTAAAAAAAAAACCCATATAACATTTTTTTAATGTAGCAATTTTGGCACTAAAAGAAATACTAAGATATTTCCAGATTAAAAAACACAGTAATTTAAAACAATTATGTTATTATTTAAAAGAAAATCAAACAGAACTTCTTTTCTATTTTTAAAGAAGAATGATAAATAAAAATATTAACCCCAGAATTATTTTTTTTGACAAATTCTCTAAGGTACACTAGATATAAAATAAGGATGACACAGAAATAAAAAAGTAGAAAACAAGATGTCTACTGATCCTTAATATAATATCTTATGCTACCTTTCAAAGACACTTTGAATGTGTCTATCTTTTTTTTAAAGGACAAAAGGAATCAAAGCAACAGGATAGAATGTTTCCGAAGGCCTCCTAACAAAAGATAGTAGGAAAATATTCCTGCTAGGCATTCACCACAGGGATTTTTCTTCTGCAAATTGAAATAGGAATTTAATTTTAAATAAATAGAATAATTTTCTTCCCATACTTATATACATGTAGAGATATGCTGTGATTTTTCTCAGCTTGTTTGATTCAGGTCTTGATGCAGTTCCTCCATGGCTGAAGTCTGAAAGCTGCATTGTGACCACATCAATATTGTTACATCAATGGAAAAACTGTATTTCATTATACCTCTCCATCAGTTTATAACAAGGAAAGTTAATAAAATATCACAAAGGCTAATTAGGGAGTGTTGTAGTAACTCTTCGCACAAAAATAATATTTCTTATTTTTTTAAAAAAAAACAATGAACACTTGGCATATTTTATATCTAAAAATATTTGAATGCAGTGAATGTCAATTAGAGCAATGAAATAGCCGTACATAGCTGAACAACCTGAGGCAAAGACATGCAAAAAAATTTAACAGGAACAAATGTTTCTTTCCAACTAAATTTAAACCTTAAATAGGATATTTACATGCATAAAACTGATCTATATTTGGTGTATTGATTTGTAGTATTGCAGTTTGGAAGTACTGACAGAAAACTCTTGCAGCAAATGTATTCCAGATTTTAAATGCAATTACAAGCCATGTCTTACAGTTTTCGTGGTATGGACAGAGGACGCAAATAATAACTTACATTTTTAGTCCAATCAAAGCCGGTGTCCATAATGAGTGGTATTACTTTGAGTCTAATGGTCAAAGGGGAACAATGTTCAATAAGTATTATTGCAAAGATCAATAATGCGAGGTAACTATTAATATTCAAGAAATCCAAAGTTGCACAGATCAAAGGAAGGACAAGATATTTATGAAGTATGGCAAGGAAAGGGCTATAGGAGTATGTAATGATTCGTACAGCTTTTGGAGTTCAGGGTAGTTTAGTAAGTGATGAAAATGGGGAATATGAGCAAATGTGGATAATGAAGAGCAAAACTCTTTTATAATTTCTGTTTTAGAAAACAGTAAAACTTGGATCTTGAAAAAAATCTAAGGAAAAAATATATACAGTACTTAGACCATATTGTGATAGGGATCAAACTAGATACAGGTAGTCATTGACTTACAAAGGCAATTGGGGCTGCAATTTCCATCACTAAGCAATGTAAACATAAAGTATGAGCACATTATTTAGTGACAAAATTCCTGCAATGCAGGTTGCCATTTCTAATTGAATTTCACAATCAATGCAACTTTGTGGAGGTTTCCTAAAACCAAAAGCAGTTGCCAAGAGGCATGGCATGACTCAAGGAGAGTGCACAAGAGTGTGTGAGAGGTGCAAGCACAAAAGGGTTGGGAAGAGTGCATTGGTGGGGAGGCTTAGCCAAGCAACTTGAAACCTTCTCTATCAGATTTCCCATCAACTTTTGAGGAAGCTGGAAGCAAAGATTGCAAATTGCAATCACATTATCATTGGTAGCTTAGCAACCAGTCAGAAGTGCAAAGAGATAGCTAAGCACATAAATTGCAATCACATGATTGTAAGCCCATGTCACACTGCACCAATGGATGGAAAGAGGATGTAAAACGGAGAGAAACACTTGCCATCCATTGGTTAACGCGATGCATCCGTTCTGTACTCACTGCGTCCGTTTTTCTTCCTCTCTATCTGTCCAGCATCCATCGACTGAGGTTCCATCCGCTCGAAAAGTTTTCAGCTGCTCAAAACTTTTTGAGCAGAAAATGTATCCAACGCGTCCGTTCTGCATCCGCAACGCATACGGGGAACATCCGTTCTGCATCATCATCATCCGTTACACGTCCGCTACATCCACTAGGCATCTGCTGCGCATCTGCGCAACTCAATCCGCTCCAGCGGTAAATGGACACAGGGAGGAAGCGAAACAGATGCAGAACGGACGCACAGCGTGAGTAGCACGGACGGAGAAAGGATGAAAGTGGATGCAGCTCGCAAAGAAAGCATTTAAAGCGGAAAAAACGTTCGCAGAGGGGACCTATCTTGGATATTAAGGATGTCTAGAGGATGCCTAGAGGATGCAAAAGGACACATAGGGGGAAACCTATATTGCCTATAAAAAGGGGGAGCAACTCACCTGGATCTCACTTTCAGACCAGCAGCCCTGCTGTGCAGACCTCTGCAGCCTTCATCTGACTCTTGCTCTTCCACAGCAGCCAGTCATGTCCACCATGGATCGTAACACAGTCCTTTTGGTAGCCACCATCGTTCTGCAACAGTGCGAAGCCATCTACAGGCTCTTTCAACTGTTCTATGGGAAGAAAAGGAGACAGCCAAGAAGCGTCTGGGTCTGAAGATGGATCGGGAGAAAAGCAGAGTACGGACTGTACAACAAGCTGATGGTGGAGCTGAGGAATGAAGACCCTCGTGCATTCCAGAACTTCATGAGGATGCCTCCAGCCATGTTTGACGAAGTTGTGAAGCGGCTGACACCCAGGTTGACCAAGCAGAGCACCAACTTCCGGCCCAGCCTGGACCCTGGGCTCAAGGTGGCACTGACTCTGCACCACCTGGCCTCAGGGACCACCTACAGGAGCATGCAGTACGGCTGGAAGGTGCTACACAACACCATCAGCATTGTGGTCAGAGAAGTGGTGCAGGCCATCATCGAAGAATACCTGGAGGAGCTCCTCCAGTGCCCCTCCATTGAACAAGGCTGGAAGAAAGTTGCAGAGCAGTGGTATCAGAAGTGGAACTTCCCCCACACCGTTGGAGCCATAGATGGAAAGCACGTGGCCTGCAAATCTCCAGCCAAGTCAGGGTCCACTTATTTCAACTCCAAGGGCTTCTTCAGCATCATCCTCTTCGCCATGGTCGATGCTGACGACAGGTTCATGTACATCGATGCTTCAGGCAACGGATCAGCTTCAGATGCCCAGGTATACAATGCCAGTGACCTCAAGGAGGGACTGGAATGCAACCTCATCATGGGCTTCCCAGATCCAGACCCCCTGCCCAACGACACGCAATATGTGCCCTACTTCATCATGGGGGATGATGCCTTCTCTCTCAGAACCTACCTCATGAAGCCCTACACTTCCAGACTCCTCACCCGTGAAGAGAGGATCTTCAACTACAGGCTGTCCAGGGCAAGGCGGGTGGTGAAGAACGCCTTTGGCATCCTGGCCAACAGTTTCCAGGTACTTCTCACCACCATGCAGCATCGCCCAGAGACCGTGAGGAGGATCGTGGAAGCTTGCTACATCCTGCACAATCTCATGCGCACCCGCTACCCAGTCTTGCAGAACAGGCTCGTGGACCTCCAACAAGGCAATGGGGACATGGAGCCTGGGGAATGGAGGCAAGGGTGAAACCTGATAGACACTCAGGATGTGCAAGGCCCCAACAGAGCCTCACATGAAGGGAAGAAGCAGCGCAACCTCCTGAAACACTGGTGCAACTCCCCAGCTGGAGCAGTGGAGTGGCAAGACAGGATGACAGATGATTAATGGATGCTTCCTTCAGCCTGTCTTATCACACTGATGAGATTGGGCCATGTATGTTGGGTGGGCCTACAATGAACAGGGCATTTAATAAAGAGTTGTGTTTATGTTGAAATGTGTGGATCAATGAATAAATAAAGGGCCATAGGTGTGGCAGCTGAGAGGGTGGACCATACAGTCCCACTATGCTTGCACTGGAGGTTTATCAATCCCACAGCTATCTTAACCCATCCCAAAGGTATCCCTGCCCATCCCACAGCTATCTTAACCCATTCCAAAGATATCCCTGCCCATCCCACTGTTATCTTAACCCATCCCAAAGGTATCCCTGCCCATCCCACAGCTATTACCCATTCCACAGGTATCCCTGCCCATTCCACTGCTATCCTAACCCATCCCAAAGGTATCCCTGCACATCCCACAGCTATTACCCATCCCAAAGGTATCCCTGCCCATCCCACAGCTATTATCCATCCCACAGGTATCCCTGCCCATCCCACTGCTATCCTAACCCATTCCAAAGATATCCCCGCCTATCCCACTGTTATCTTAACCCATCCCAAAGGTATCCCTGCCCATCCCACAGCTATTACCCATCCCACCAGTATCCCTGCCCATCCTACTGCTATCCTAACCCATCCCAAATGTATCCCTGCACATCCCACAGCTATTACCCATCCCAAAGGTATCCCTGCCCATCCCACTGCTATCCTTACCCATCCCACAAGCATGCAAAGGCTTAAACCATTTCTAAAAGTTTCCACCAAGACTTTATTTACTAAAATAAATGAAGCAAGTGTGTGAAGCAGAGATAATCTTTATTAAACAAGCTGTAAAAGAAAAATGACCCAAGTCAAGTGTCCAAATAAAATCTACAGGTAGCCACCCAGTCTCTGGCACTCTTCTCTGTCACTCAGAGGTGTGCCCAGTCTCAGGGGTGAAGGGTCCAGGTGCTGTGGAGGTGGGTGCTGCTGGAGTGCTTGTCTGAAGCACCACTGGGGTGCCTGGCCCCGAGAGGGCAACAGGGGACGGTGTGTTGAGGAAGCTCTCAGACAGCTGGCTCGGCCTCGTGATGTTGAGAGCTCCTTCCTCCATGCCATGAGGTGTCAGCCCCAGTACCGATGACAGATGTACTGAGGCCGGGCTTGGCTGTGGGGTGGAGTAAGGAACAGTGGTAGGGCTGTCTGGTCTGCAGCTGGGTGATGACTGGCGTGGGTGGCATGGGTGGCATCAGTGGCGTTGGTTGCAGCAGTGGCGTGGGTGGCATCGGTGGCATCAGTGGAACTGGTGGCAAAGGTGGCATCCGATGAACCTGTGCCTGGACTGGGAAGGACTGCTGCCTGTGCTGCTGGACCTCCTGGTAGCCGTAGCCCTGGTAGGTGAGGGCCTGTGGAAAGCCTTGGAATGGGAGTGACATCACCTGGGGTGGAGGAGCAGACCTGGACTGGGTGGGAGCAGGTTCCTCTGGATCTGGAGGGTTGTGAGGCAGCTCGGTGATCTGGTCCTTCACCATCTCGTACTGGGGTTCCGCCATGTCCCTGAGGGTCTGGTTGACATAGGTGAGTAAGGACTTGCGGTTGGAGGATGAGGAGTCAGAGTGGACCAGCTGAGAGAGGAGATCTATGCTGCTCCGGATGGTGTCCCTGATCTCCAGCAGGACAGTGTGGCTCTGCATATCCTGCTGTCTGGCTCTCTGCCTTTCTGTGGAGGTGGAGCTGGGGGTGGATGCGGGTAGGACTGTGATGGAAGTGCCGTCTCCTTTCTCCCACTGCACCAGGGAGTCCTCCACGCGCTCCGCCATGGTTAGAACAGCTGTTGGCGGGTTCTCCATTGTGACACGCTCCACAGACACCTGCCTGGAGACAGGAGCTGACTCTCTGCTGAAAGAGGACTGGCTCTTAGCAGGCTGCCTGAGAGAGAGGATTGTGAGAGGGGCTGCTCCTCGGTGGTGGATCTCACCCTCCAGGAAGCTGCACTTGGCCGTGACATAGGTTTCTCTGTCCGTCAGCTTGACCGCGGCCTGGCCAGATTTCTTGAGGTGCAGCTTCCCGTACCAGGTGTGCATGTGCTTCCACCAGCCGAGGAGCACCTCCGAAGTGTAGCCCAGGCTCTCCACCTTCTCTCTCCAAGAAGCCTGCTTTCTTTTGGTGTCCCTATTAGAGCCTGTGTCCCTTCCACCATAGATACTCGTTCTCTCTCAGCCACTCCAGCACCTCGTCCTCATGTTCCTCCTCAATGTTGTATTGCCTCCTCTCCCATTCTCGCGTCTGCCTCTTCCTCTCTTTGGCAGGACCACATGGGCCCTCATCAGAGGGGCTTCCAGGTTGTAGGGGCTGCTCCTCCACACCACCACCAGCAGCAGCACCAGCAGGATCATCATCATCATCAGCAGCAGCAGCAGCAGCAGCAGCAGCAGCAGCAGGACCAGGATCAGCAGCAGCAGAGTAAGCACCAGCAGCACCAGCAGCACCAGCAGGATCAGGAGCACAAGTAGGACCAGGAGCACCAGCAGGACCAGGAGCACCAGCAGGACCAGGAGCACCAGCAGGACCAGGAGCACCAGCAGGACCAGCAGGACCAGAAGCAGCTTCAGCAGAGTAAGCACCAGCAGAAGCACCATCGCCAGAAGCAGCATCAGAAGAGTAAGCACCAGCAGAAACACCACCGCCAGAAGCAGCATCAGCAGAGTAAGCACCAGCAGAAGCACCACCGCCAGAAGCATCATCATCAGCTCCTCCAGAAGCAGAAGCAGCAGAAGCCCCAGCCCTAGAAGAGCGAGCCCATGCTGCAGAAGCCCCAGCAGAAGCAGAGTGAGGGCCAGGGGGTGGGAGATTGGCCCTGTCCCTCTTGCCAGGGATGGCAGCAGATGGCTGAGGCTTTCTCTTCTTCCCCATGGTTGTGGGGTTGCTGGCTGGCAGGCAGGCAGGCAGGCAGGCTGGCAGGCAGTCAATGTGTCTGGAAGCAGGTCTTTCCTCTGAATGTTGACCTGCTTGGGAGCTGCTTCCCTTCATATCCATGGGGCTGATGCAATGCATCCTCCCCGCATGCACAGTGAATGCTAGGCATCCGCTAGGCATCCGCTAGGCATCTGCTAGGCATCTGCTCTGCATCCGCTTCATCCGCTAGGCTTCTGCTGTGCATCCGCTTCATCCGCTCGGCGTCCGCTCTGCATCCGCTGTATCCGTTCTGTGTCCGCTTTGCTGTGGTCCCCCGGAAGCCTTGCAGATGTGCCATCCGCTCTCATCTGCTTCCATCTGCTAGGCTTCCGTGGAGCATCCGCTTTCCATCCTCGCTACATCCTCCCCCCGTCCATTCCTTTCCGTGTTGTCCGCTCTGGTTACGCAAATTTTTGCCCCTTTTGAGAGCGGATAACAATGGATGGAACATTTTTCCCGTACTCTGTGTCCTTTTTACAAATGTTTTGCATCCGTCGGCCAGTGTGACAGGGCCTGTAGGGCTGTTAAGATAACTGTAACTCTGAGGACTGGTCATAACCACCATTCATTCAGCACTGTTTTAACTTGGAATAACCACTTACTATAGGTTGGACACTCCCTGTTTTTTATAAGACATCTTTTATTAGGAACTTATGAAGTATGCTCCCAAACTATTTGGTTTTATTGGTTAATATTGACTTTAAAAGAACTGAGAATTAAAATTAGCTCAAGAGTTAAATAGCATTGATCACTGATTTCATACTTGTCTCATAAAATTGTTAGGTAGAAAGTTACTGAAATGGTCAACACACTTCAATCACCTTATCAAGGAATCAGTTGCTGATTCTATTTCAAGGATACAATTAATTCCTACCTGAGCCAGAGAAAGAACATCAATGATTGTTAGTTACAGGTTTCAGAAGACTAAAGAATTTGGAACAACATGGTTCTCTAGGATTTCCTGAAGTTCCCTTATGCCTAGAAATAAAGTAAGCAATTAAAATCCTTACAGTGGTCTTATTTTCCCAAAACTATAGCAACACGGACAGGGGCAATAATAGTTCGTAACATCACTTTTTCTGAGTAGCACTTTAATTTTCTACAACATAAACATGGTTTTTATTTCTACTATCTAGCAGAAAAATTTTTTTTTACTTAATCAAAAGAAGTTTGCAGGTACTTCTTTTAATTTAACAATGAATGAATGTGCACTGGAAAAAAGTCTTAGCCATTTTTCTCTGGAACAAAATGAACGTATGTGGAAATCCTGAGCCACAGTCTCTGGATGATATCAAGAACAGCATAAAACAAAGATAAACCTTCCTATCAAACACACACAGGGTGGCATGTTGGCTCAGTAGTTAAGCTGAAGTTGCCCGGAAAGCCTGCAGCCCAGGTTCAAGACCATGCGATAGGGTGAACTTCTATCCTCACTCCAACTCTTAACCAATTGAGCAGTTCAAAAGCATGCAAATGCAAGTGAATATTATAGGTACCACTTCAGTGTTTTGTTTCACAAGCAAGTAGGAGCACACCATGACTGAGAATTCAGTATGTTTTTGCTGAGTATGAAAGTAATTTCAAATATTGTTGGACAGAAAAAAAACAAGAAGCCATGTTTCTTCAGGAAGATAAAGTATACCATAGTGATGCAAAACTATCTCTAGCATTAGTTTTTGAATTTTTTTTAACTTCTTACATTTTAAATAACTTGCCAGCACTTTTTGGCTTGAGAGATGCTTCAGAAATCATTCCATAAAGAAATAATACCATCCTTTATTCCAGTGGTGGGATTCAAATTTTTTTACTACCAGTTCTGTGGGTAAGCCTTAGTGGGCATAGCAGGAGAAAGATACTGTAAAATCTCCAGTCAGAGGTGGTATTTGCCAGTTCTCCAAACAACTCAAAATTTCCCCTACTGGTTCTCCAGAACTGGTCAGAACCTGCTGAATACCACCTCTGTTTTATTCATTGGTATGGAGAATTGCCTGTCCTTAAGTTGTAGTATTACAATGTTGCTGCTAGATACTTAATTTTCTGAACTGCACCATTTATAGCTTCTAATAAAGAAACTGTTGATTTTATAATTGTTTAATATGAAGCTTTTTTTTTTAAGTTTTATTGATTTTTAAGGACAAACTAAAACAAACAAAACATGAAAACATCCAGCTTTCTTCCATAAGTATACAAACAGTGTGTCAGTTGGTTTATAAATTTTTTGTGCATTGATTTCATAGTCTTAATTCCAGTTACATTACATAATAACTCATATTATCAAAAATTGAATATCCCAGTATTAATATTAATCAATCCTTTGACTATAATTTTGTTCATTCATACTTTGCGAGATAGCTATACTTAATTTATTTTATAACAATTCATATAGTCCTTCCAAATCTATCTTAAAAACATTTTATATATGGAATAACAATAAAGAAATACATATTTATATATTCATTATTTTCTATAATTCTACGTACTCTATTACTATATTTTATTATCTAGCCATTGATAGAAAAGATCCCAAATTTTGTAAAATTGTTTATCCTCTTGTTCTCTAATTTCAAATGTCAATCTACTCATTTCAGCACATTCCAGTATTTTCTTGATAATTTCCTCCTGCAATGGTATTTTCTCATTTTTCCAATTTTTAGCAAATACAATCCTAGCTGCTGTTAATACGTTTACAATCAAATATTTTAAATCTTTGCTGTATGTATCAGGTAGAATTCCCAATAAAAATGTCTCTGGTTTTAAATTGATATGCTTTTTAGTCATTTTTTCCAACCACGTGTGGATTTTAGTCCAATATTTTTTAGCATCCACGCACATCCATCACATATGATAATATGAGCCAGGTATCTGATGACATTTCCAACATCTTTTGGATTTATTCTTGAACATTCTTGCTATTCTTGTTGGGGGAAAATGCCACCTGTAAAACATCTTATACAGATTTTCTTTAAATGCTGTTGACATTGTCATTTTATAATTTTGAAATCACAGTTTTTGCCATTTCTCTAGATCAATCCCATATACAAAATTCTGTCAAAATCTTATCTAAATCAGTCAATTTATGATAGAAACTTTCTGTTTTGAAGTCTTTTTCATATCTTGAATGTATTTGCACGTAAGAAAGCCAATTCATCTTAATACCTTGTGTTGTGACACAGAGGTTTGAGCCTGCTTTGTCAGAGGTCGAGGACTTGGTCAGTGAGGAAGAAGAAGATTTGGCTCTGAGGTTTGAGCCTGCTTTGCTGGAAGACACAGACTTGGACAATGAGGAAGGGGAGGATTTGGTTCTGAGATTTGAGCCTGCTTTGTTAGAGGATTTGGAATTGATTTCCTCCCCAGGACTTTCCTCCTCGGCAGGATTGTACCTCAGGTGTTGGCAGATAATCAGGAGAGCATATCAGAGCCTCTAACTGAGGATAAAGCTGAGGAATGTTGGGTTGATGTGAGGCAAAGACACAGGCAAAAGCGTGAGATACAACGCAAAAAGAAAGGACAAATCAGAGACTGAGATGAGAGACTGACACGCCCCACAGGGAATAAAAGTGGGTGTGTTAGCTCTGGGTTCTTGTTCGGGACAACATGTTAACTAGTGAGAGAGGCTTCACTGGATTCTATGTGTCGACAGCTTTTGATTTATGTTCCTGCTTTCTTATCAAACTTGGCAGAAAGCTTGTGTGAGACTGCCAAGAACATGATCAGCTCAAGTAATTTAACCCAGTAATCCCTGGACTTGCTTGCTTATTTGTGTTTTCAATTTGAAATTTGGACTTTTTACTTTGTTGGTACCGGTGAGACATAACACCTTGTTCGTCTAGTTTTTGCATCAATTTAAGTTCACCCTTTTCATTCAAAATTTCCCCATATTTAACTGTTTGTTCCTTCTTATATGTTATAGGATAAGAAAATGCTTCAATAGTCGATAACCAGACTGGAATTTTCAAATAACATTGTATTTCAATCTTCTCCCAATTTAACCACAGAGACTCCGGTATATGATGTCTTCTAAAATAACCCTGTATTTTAGTTCCTTTATACCATAAAAAGGCATGCCACCCCAACAACAGATCATGTCCTTCTAATGTTCAACAATCTAGTATTTCTTAATGTTATCCATTCCTTAACCCATGTCAAGTTTGTAGCTTTGTAGTAGCTTTGTAGTAGTAGGATTTGGCAGACCAAATCCTCCTCTTATTCTAGCATCTTGTAAGATTTTTAACTTTATTCTCGCTTTCTTACCTTGCCATATATATTTTAACACAATTTTGTTTAAATCTTCAAAGTAGTCCTTTCCAAGCCTAATTGGTATTGTTTGAAACAAGTATAGAATTCTGGGTAAAATATTCATTTTGATTGTTGAAATTCTCCCTATTAGTGACAATTGTAGGTTTTCCCATTTCGTCAAGTCTAGTGCTATCTGTTGTTTAAGTTTAATGTAATTGTTCTCTTTTAATGTACTACATCTTGCTGTCAAATGTATCCCCAAGTACTGAACCTTATTTGCAACTTGAATTTTCAATACATCCATCAATTCTTCTTTTTGTCTTAGTAACATGTTCTTTGTCAAAATCTTTGTCCTGTCTTTGTTTATTTTCAGGCCGGCCACCTTAACATATGCCTCTATCTTTTCCAATAGTTTTGGTGCTATTTCTAGAGGGTCTTCCAAAATAAAAGCCAAGACGTCTGCAAAAGCTCGCAATTTAAATTCTTCCTTTTTAATTTTCATTCCTTTTATACTCTTTTCGTCTCTAATGTTTCTATTTAACACTTCCAGAGTTAATATGAATAGCAAAGGTGATAGTGGGCAACCTTGTCTTGTTCCTTTTCTTATATCGATAGAGTCTCTTAATTCTCCCTCTTATCATTACCTTTGCCGTTTGCTTATAATATATGGCTTGTATTGCTTGAATAAATTTTCTGGCAAAGCCCATCTGTTCTAATAATAATAATAACATGAGTCTCCAGTACACATTATCAAATGTCTTTTGTGTATCTAAAAATATCAAAGCCATTTGTTTTGCGGGGTGAGCTTCATAATATTCCAAAGTGTCCAATATTACTCTCATATTATCTTTAATTTGTCTCTTTGGCAGGAATCCATTTTGGTCAGAGTGAATAAAATTATTTAAATATTTTTTGAGTCTCTCTGCCAATATTGAAGCGAAGATTTCATAATCTGCATTTCATAAAGAAATGGGTCTATAATTCTTAATTTGTAATGGATCAGTCTCTTCTTTTGGAATAAGTGTAATATAGGCTTCTGACCATGTTTTGGGTATCTTCTTCTTTAGCATAACTTCATTCATGACTTCTAGCAATGGAAGGTTCAGCAATTCTTCCAATGTTTTATAGAATTCTGCCGGAAGTCCATCTGGGCCTGGTGCCTTCCCATTATTTTGTTTCTTAAGTGCTTCGGTTAACTCCATCATGGTTATATTGCTTTCTAACATTTTTTTCAGTCTCTTTAGGTATCTGGGGTAGATTAGCATTCTGTAAATACTGTTTAACTCTTTCCTCATCAATATTCTCTTGCTCATATAATTTCCCATAAAAGTCTCGAATGATTTCTTTCTTCTCTTTATTGCCATGACAAACTTGAACTTGATCATCTATTAACTGCAGTATTTTCCTTGATTCTTTTTCCTTTCTCAATTTGTATGCTAACCATCTACCTGGTTTGTTTGCATCCTCAAGTAATTATGTTTTGCAATTCTGATTTCCTGTGCTAATTCTTCTTTCTCTATTAAACTCATTTTATGTTTAATTGTATCCAGTTTTAGCTTAATGTCTTTTTTCTGTGGCATTTTCTGTAGTTCTTTTTTGAGTCTTTTATACTCATCTTCTAAAGCTTCTGTGGCTTGCCTTTTCCTAATGTTCCTTTTCCTTGTGTAGTCTATTATCAAGCCTCTCGCATATGCCTTCATTGTGTCCCATACGTTCTGTTTTGAAGTATCTTCTTTTTTATTTTCTCTAAAGAAAAAAACCAATTCTTTCTCCATACGCTGTATAAAATCCTTCTCCTTTAGGATAGTATTATTTAACGTCCATCTCGATCTTCTTTTTTGTCCTTTCCATTTAATTGTCATTGGATTGTGATCTGCCCAAGTACTTGTTTCGATATTTGTTTCTTGAATATTAGATATTAATTCTGTTAAAGTCCATATCTATTCTGGACCATGTTAAATGTCTGTTTGAGTAAAAAGTGTATTGTTTGGTTTTAACATTTCTTTCTCTTCATATATCTTTTAAATTTATTTCATCTATCATTTTAAAAAAAGGATTTGGGGAGAGTCTTCCTATTTTGCTTTGTTGTTGTTGTAGTTATATAGTCCAGTTTATTGTCTACAATTCCACTGAAATCTCCCATCATAACAATATTGACATAGTCCAATTCAATTATTTTCATGTATAATTTTTTGTAAAATTCTTCTTGTTTATCATTCAGAGCATAAATTGCAATCAAGAGTGTTTTCGTATTATTATCCATTATTTCCATCATTAATACTCTTCCATCTTCATCAGTATAAATCAATTTTGCTGAAATGGTCTCTTTAATATATAAAACCACTCCTCTTTTTTACATTGAGTCAAAGAAGTAATATTTTCCCTAATTTTGGCTGTATCAACAATTTTTCATATTGTTTTTTAATATGTACTTTTTGTAGACAAATTTTATCAAATTTTAGTTTCTCTAATCTGTGAAAATTTTCCTTCTTTTAACAGCTGAATTAAGTCCATTTATATTCATTGTAATCAGTTTTTTTCTTTTCCATAATTATGCTTTATAATTAGGTTTGGCAGCTCTCGTAGATCTTGGTTCACATTGTTCTTTAGTCTCCACCAATCCACCTACTGCACCTTCTTCTTTTACAGTCTCCATTTGGTCATCTTGGAACTCAATTAGTGAAATCTCTTTTTCTGCCTCCTCTCTCCTTCCAAAAAAATTCTGCATAGAATAATTCTCCTTTCTCGATTGAATCAATTCTATATCTCTGTTCTTGCCATGTAAACATTAACCCTTCTGGAATTAGCCATCTATAAGAGAGGGAGGAACTGGCCTCATGACGATACTGCATGCAATCTTGGAGGTCTGAGATTGCAGCCGATATCTTTCCCCCTGGATAGTCCAAATGGACCTAAACCGTCCTGAAGAAATGGTGATAGTGAAGGGCATGTCCTGTAGATCCCAGGGATATCACAAAGTCCCTGGTTGATCCAGGAGAAGCCCTTTTGCCAGCGGCAGAGAGGCAGCCCCCAAAGCTGCTGAAGTTGGGAGAGCTCCGAATGGAATAGGTTGAAAGAGAAAGTATGTCGGTTTGGTGAGAACTGTTCTTTTGTTATTCTAAAACTTAAAAGGACTTCAAAGAACACCCTAAGGGGAAAAAGAATCTGTAAAAGTTTTGACAGAACTGAATAAGTGGCGGTTTTTAAACAGAAGTGTCAAAGAAAGGCTTTGTTTTATGTTTTCTATGATTGGATTTTCTATTGTGATTCAGCATTTGCTAACTGAACTGGTTTTTTTCTCTATTAATTTATGTCTATTTTTTCCTCTTCTCTTCTTTTTTGATTTTGTAATATTTTAGGTTGGAGGCTTTTTGTAATATTTTACATTAGAGGCTCCCTTAAGCTATACTTTTTTCTAACTTTTATTACGTTTTGTCTGGGAAAGGAGGGGGAGAGTGAGAGTTAAGAAACTTTGTAACACTGCCAACTAGAGGCTTGTGAAACTCTTTTTCAAGGACATTGCTACATGATAAGATAGAGGGAAGAGCACAGAAGAGTGTTACTGCAGGGGTTCTTCTGGATTTCTATCAACAATTGAAACTTGGCTTTGAAGTTTGGAGAGAGCTATGACAAGAGCCTTGGATAATTAAATAAAGTGCAGTGTGTTTCTTTTTATTTTCTTAAGTTGGGTCACACACACCCTTTACCAGCTGTACTGTTCATTTTTTCTTTTTAAAACCTTTATTTTTGTAATATTTTCATCTTTGCTTTGTATTTTAAAGAGAAAGCCTCAACATTTTTCATTTTTCTTTTCTTCTTTGGGGCTTTTTGCTTTTTGATATGCTTTTTTTTTAAATTTGAAAACTTTCAATTGGATTAAGGTGTTGAAGAACCTGAATAATTACTTTCATTTTTAAAAAAATTCTTTTTTACTTGTTGCTCTTTTTAAACTTTTTTTATTCTTCTCCTTCCTTTCTACCTAATTACTGATTGGATTAAGGTTAAGAAGAACCTGAATAATTTTTTTTCTCTCCTTTTCTTTTTATTAATATTGGGTTTTTGTCTCTACCATTCTTATTTTTCATTTTGGATTATAACTGGCTATTTCATAATTGGATTAGGGTTTAGAAGAACCTGAAGATCCTGAATTGTTTAAAATGAGAAGGAAATTTATAGCTTCTGGCTCTTCAACTTCTCCTTCTGCCTCCCCACCATCTGGAGGACAACGTTAAAGCAAGAGAAAGATCAAGAAAGAGTGACTCTACAAATGATTATGCAAGGAATCCAAGACCTTAAAATAAAATCAGATACCATTGAAAAAAGAATAGAAAATATTGAGCAAAGAACAGAGAAAACTGATGAAAAGGTTGAGAATATTCAACAAATGATGGTGAAATATGATGAGAGATTCCAAAAAATTGAAGAAGAAGAAAAAAAAAGAGACAAGAAGATTGGAGATATTGATATCAGATTAACAGTGGTTGAACAAGATAAAAGTGGGATATTGAAATGGGAGATGGACAGATCAGAATTCTATCTCAGATTTCAAAACATAGAGGAAGAAAAAGGACAAAATCTAGCTGAGATAATGATAGAAATATTGGCTGAAGCTTTGGAAATAACAGAAGAGAAGATGATGGATGGAATAGATGAAGTATACCGAGTTTTTACAAGATATGCGATGAGAAATAACCTACCAAGAGAAGTTCATATCAGATTTACAAAAAAAGCCATTAAAACACAAATATTACAAGTGGTAAGAGGGAAAATATTGAAATACAAAGGCAAGGATATTGTGGTTTTAAAGCAAATACCCAGAAGAGTGAGAGAGATGATAAGACAATACCGATTTTTGACTAAAATGCTATTGAAAAAAGAGGTGAATTATAGATGGCTAATTCCAGAAGGGTTAATATGAAGCTTTTTATGTTAATATCATGATTATATCAGATTAAGACTTTAGTATAAAATAAGTATCAGAAAATGCACATGGACTAGGAGATTTTAGAAAGAGTCAGCATGGTCACTATCAGTATCAATAATGCAGCTGTAGAGGTGGTCAACAGTATTAAGTATCCGGGGGTGCAGACAACTAACAATCTTAAGCCCATGTCACACTGCACCAACGGATGCAAAGAGGATGTAAAACGAACAAAAAAGCTTGCCATCCGTTGGTTAACGCAATGTACTCACTGCCTCCGTTTTGCTTCCTCTCTATCTGTCCAGCATCCGTTTATTGATGTTTCATCCGCTCAGAAAGTTTTGAGCTGCCCAAAACTTTTGAGCAGAAAATGTATCCAATGCATCCGTTCTGCATCCTCTAGGCATACGGGGGACATCCGTTCTGCATCCATTACGCATCTGCTATATCTGCTAGGCATCTGCTGTGCATCCGCACAACTCAAATCCGTTCCAGTGGTAAACGGACACAGGGAGGAAGCAGAACAGACACGCAGCGTTAGTAGCACGGATGGAGAAAGGATGAAAGTGGATGCAGCTCATCCGCTCTGCATCCGCTCTGCATCCGCTCTGCATCCGCTCTGCATCCTCTAGGCATCTGCTCTGCATCCTCTACGCATCCTCTACGCATCCGCTCTGCATCCGCTCTGCATCCTCTAGGCATCTGCTCTGCATCCTCTACACATCCTCTATGCATCCTCTCTACATCCACTCTGCATCCTCTATACATCCGCTCTGCGTCCTCCCCACGTCCATTCCTTTCCGTGTTATCTGCTCTGCTTATGCAAATTTTTGCCCCTTTTGAGAGTGGATAACAACGGATGGAACATTTTGCTCGTCCGTTGTGTCCTTTTTGCATCCGTTGGGCAGTGTGACATGGCCTTTAACTGGTCTCTCCATGTCATGTTTAGTGAACTATGCAAACCAGAATGTGTATTTACTGTGTCGGATGAGGAGGGTACATCTTTCTCCTTCTGTCCTGACCACTTTGTACAGAGGCACAATTGAGAGCTTTTTAACAAACTGCATCATTGTTTGGTTTGGTAGCTGAAGTTCCTCAGAGAGAAAGTCTATTCAGAGAGTATAAGGAGAGCTGAGAAGATTATAGGAAGTTTGCTTCCTGTCATTCAGGATACTGCTTATAAGTGCTATGTGCTTAAAGCTCAAAGCATTGTTAGAGACCCCACACACCGACTCCAAGGTCTCCTTCTGTTGCTCCCCTCTGGGAGGAGGTTTCAAAATATTTTTTACCATATTCTGTAACAGCTTTGTTCCCTCGGCCATCCATCTGGTAAACTTGCAAGATTCATTTTTCTCACCATGTACATTTATACATCCTAACTAGATTGTGTTGTTTCTCCATGTCATATAATATATGTGGGTATATACATAATTTTGTATTTATTTATTTATTTTGTCATGTTTATTATGTACAGTATATTGGGGATGGTGACCCTTTGAGACCTGTATGCAACAAAATTTCAATTTAATGTATGCCGATTAGTGTCGATTCAAAGTGACAATAAAGTTATTTGAATGCTTCTATTATAATTTTATTAACATTTCACACATAAATTATTTGAATCAGACATAACTTTTCCTAGATCAGATTCATTTAAGTCAAAGGAATCTCAGTCACTGCAATTAACTTATCCCACTTATTTCCCTAGGTCTAACTTAATCATGGCTACATTTGAATCTACCCTAAGGCTTTCAGTGAAGATGAATCAAAAATAAATTTGGTAACCACATGGGAAATCTTAATTGATAAACTTGTCCTAATCTGATTTTATCAAAGCTTTATAAAATGAAATAATGGTTTATTGATCTTGATCAAAGTAACATTACTGTTAAAAATAAATGTTTCTTTGGTTTTTTGCTTCCAAATACTTTGTGAAAGTTGGAGCTAAGCAGTTCTTCCTTTTTTGTGATCTTAGCACAGATTTGAAAAAGACTGGTTTGACATCAGTAGTACAGTATTTGATATTTTGTTATTATGGCAGCTGCTCTGCATATGTCTTTAGTATTATAACTTTCTACAGCACCATAATCCATGAAAGCTGATCCTAAACCTCAGCATCTGATGGTGTACCATACATCAGGAGATAATCCCATTGTAAACAGTGACTCACTCTTGTATATAAAACAGGATTAGAATTTCATATTTCCAAGGTAAGCCTATTTTATTCTGCCTGGCAAAGAGAAGGTTTATGGATTGGGAGGTCACTTCCCTCGTAAATTCCAATTTTTACAAAATATCAGACAGTATTTTGTTTTTCTGTCAAGAGTATCTGGTATGCAGGATGGTGGGAAATTTAATATTACAAACTCAAATTTGTTTATAAACAGCCTTTTACTATAATGAGATTTGTATATCTAGCCATCTACTGATTACAGTATTCCAAATTGAGGACCTGAGTGCCCATCTATATTTGGGATAATTAATTAATGTCACGATGTTTGCAGCATTGATAGACTTGGTGGAGTATCCAGAAGGGTCAGAAATAACAATTACAAAG
>BLBF01000010.1:49791231-49808488 GCA_015471245.1 Laticauda colubrina | reverse complement strand
TATATATATAAACTTCATACACACCCAGCCCAAGGGGACGCCCAAGTTACAAGCTGACAATTTTGGGGAAAGTGCAAGTCTATCTAAGTTATTTAGCAATTTATAGGAATTTAATCCTGGGGAAATTATTTTGCTTATTTTGCCCCTTCCAGACCCTGGTAGCCCCCAGACACAGTTTAAAATTTTAAGTGTATCTCCAGTTTTATTTGGTGAGCAGTAGTATAGCAGATTGTTGTCAGCATATTTAAACCAATGATGACCTTCCACAGCAAGATCTCACAGATGTTGTGTGTTCCGTTCCATATTGGAACATCCATGGCCTCAAATACAGCCATCCCCCATGAATGGAACCACCCATTCAGTTAGAAATATTGAATCATAGGATTCTAACTTCCAAATCTTAAGGCAACCCAGCAAGCTACTGATAGATATTGGTGGATGATGGTATCAAAGGTCGCTGAGCAATCTAATCAGTCCAAGAGAAAATATACTGCTCCTCCCATCAAGGACCTGACAAAGACTTGGTTACTTACCAAGTACTTACTAACTAACCAGGTGACCAATGCCATTTTCATCCCATGGCCAGGTGTGAATCCTTATTATAAGGGACCCAAATAATCTCTTTCCTCTTCTGATAGCTGAAACACCATAACCTTCTCAACAACTTTGGGGACACTGTTTTCAGGAAAAGGTTCACAAGTGTTATATCCTTCCTTGGAGAAGCATTAATAATTGTCTTTCACAGTGTGTCTGGTTGCTCAAAAACATCCAGCAAACTAGTGACAGCTCATACCAGAAAGAATTCTACAAACATTCACTAAAATGAATGTTAAAATGAACTAAAATGAACACACACACACACACACACACAGCAAAAAGTGCAGGTAATAATACAAGGTCTAACATCACTTTCACAGTTTACTCAGCTGGCATCTAACACAGAATGGATATGATGCTGCAAGAAGAAGCAAAATCCACATAAACATCCAACAAGCTTGTGCCTATCTCCTCTAGTTAACAGTAGTACACTTTTAAAAGATATAATAGGAAAACCAGGAGCATGTAAATATTCCACTGGCTTCTGTAGAGATGTTACATTAAAATCAAGTGCATGTTACAACAAAAATGGCATGTTCTCCATTCCATTTTACAACACTATGAGAATAAGCTATGAATTTCACTGGTAAACATGCTGAATTGGATTTATACTAAGACTGCATTCTATACATACTAAATTAATTTAAATCATTGTAATACATTTGTCATGACTTACATCATAATTATTTCTGTGGGAACTGTAATTTAGGTCTAAATCCATTTTGTATGAACAAGACACATTTTTAGCATGGCATTAGGCATAGAATTTGAAGGCTTTAAATCTGTTAACTCTGCAACATGTCTTAAAATGCTTTAACAACAGCAATGAACAACAACTCAATAACTTTAGTGCATAAGGAAAAAAGGATATACTGCACAAATATTATAAAATACAATTTATATACAAATAAAACCAATCTGATATCATCCTGTAGTTAACCAACACAGGAAAAATCCCACAACAAAACAGAGGGTGAAGGCTAGGTCCCATTGGTCGATGGACGCAAAACATATGCAGAAAGGACACACTGGATGAGCAAAATTTTGGGGGTGGCTCCATCCGTTTTCATCCGCTCCAAAAAGTGGCAAAAATCTGCATAAACAGAATGGAAAAGAACGGACGTGGGTAGGATGTAATGGAGATGTTAAACAGATGTTCATCGGAAGCCTAGCGGATGAAAGTGGATAGAAGCAGATGACATCTCCAAAGGCTTTCCAGGGAGAATTTCAAAGTGGATGCATAACGGAAGGGGCGGATGCATAGCGGATGAAGCAAATGCAGCACGGACGCCTATAGGAAAAAAAGGGGATGCCACGCGGATGTATATCGGATGCAAAGCGTTCACTGCGCATGCAGGGGATATGAATTGCATCCGCTCCGCAGATATAAAAGGATGCAACATACATGCAGTTAGCATACAGGGGAAAGATGTGCTGCCAGATACATCTTGCAGGAACACCATGGTTCATCAGTCAAGCAAGGAAAGGAAGTCCGTGCCTACTCGTTCAAGCTGTGGCAAGGTGAAGAGGGGCAGAGCCAGCATCCCACCCCCTGGCACTGACTCTGAAGCTGCTTCTGCTGCTGCTGTGGTGGACCAGCCCCAAGCCCCTCAAGCCCCTCAAAGCCCAGCTGCTGAAGGCCCTGGTGCTCAAGCCCCTGAAAGCCCTGCTGAAGCCCCTACCAGAGGGAGGAAGAGGCAAGGGAAGGAGAAGGGAGAGAGGAAACAGTACACCGTTTCTGAGGAGCATGAGGATGAGGTGCTGGAATGGCTGAGGGAGAAGGAGTATCTCTGGAGAAAGGGCCACAGACTGTATCAGGACACCAAGAAGAAGCAGGCAGCTTGGAGAGACAAGGCAGAGAGCCTGGGGTACACTGCAAAAGTACTCCTTGGATGGTGGAAGCACATGCACACCTGGTATGGCAAGCTACACCTCAAGAAATCCAGGCAGGCCATTGTCAAGCTCACTGACCGGGAGATGTATGTCATGGCCAAGTGCAGTTTCCTGGAGGGTGAGATCCGCCACCGAGGAGCAGCCCCTCTGAGACCCTTCTCCCTCAGACAGCCCACAGACACCCAGTCCTCTTCCAGCCAGGAGCCAGCTACCCTGTCCAGGCAGGTGTCTTCAGAGGGCCCCACAGCAGAGACCAACTCGACAGCTGCACTCCCCATTCCAGCAGACTCCCCATCCCATGGAGGATGATGCCCTGCAGTCACAAATGGGGGAAGAAGCAGCACCCACCAGAGGCCAACCCACCACCACCCCCAGCTCCACAGGATGCAGGCAGAGAGGCAGACTGGAGGGCCAGGACCACAGTGTGTTGTTGGAGATCATGGACACAATGAAGACCAGCACAAAACTTCTCTCTCAGCTGGTCCACTAGGACAGAGCATCCTCGGGCCGGAAGCCCTTCATCACCTACGTGAACCAGACCCTGAAGGACCTGCTTGAGGCTGAGTACCAGGTGATGAAGCAGAAGATCACAGCACTTCTGCACAACCCTCAAGGCCCAGCTGAAGCTGCTCCTACACAGTCCAGGTCTGCTCCTCCACCCCAGGCAATATCACAGCCCTTCCATGGCTTTCAACAGTCCCTCACCTACCAAGGCTACGACTACCAGGACTTTCCACAGCACAAGCAGAACTTCCCAGTCCAGACCCAGGTTCATCGGACACCACAGATGCCACTCCTCACCCAGCTGCAGGCCAGACACCCCCACTATACTCTTCCCAACCCTTCCTCCACCCCACAGCCAAGCCCCTCAATGGACAATCTGTCATCAGTATTGGGCCTGACATCTCAAGTCCTTGATGAAGGGCTCCACTCAACCTCACGGGACTGAGTCAGCTCTCAGATAGCTTCCTAAACACACCACCACCTGCTGTACCTTCGGGGCCAAGCACTCCAATGGCATCTCAGACCAGCACTCAAGCCACATCCACATCCACAGTCACTGCCCACTTCATAGCTGAGACCATGGACATGACTCAGAGTGACTCAGAATAGTCTCAGAAACTGAGTTGTTTACTTGTTTAATAAAATTTATCTTTGCTTAAGACACTTAATACAGTTTACTTGGTTAATTTTGCTTATTTAATAAAGTCATAAAGTTTACCTAAGAAAGTTAATAAAGTTTATCTTTGCTTAAGACACTTAGTTTACTTGGTTCATTTTGTTTACTTAATAAAGTGTTGGTGAAAACTTTGAAAAAATGGTTAAGCCTTTGCATGCTTGTGGGACAGATAAGGACAGTTGTGGGATAGATAAACCTCCAGTGAAACCATTGTGGGACTGTATGGTCCACCATCCCAGCCATACAGATGATTTTCTCCCCCTTTTTATAGAAAATATTGATTGTCTGCTAGGTGCCCTTCTTCATACTCTAGACATACTGCAGACATCCTAAATATACGAGATACATCCCAGATACAAATGTTTTGTCCATCTATTTCCATGCTACTAATGCTGTGTAGATGTTCCATGTACCTTTTGTTTCCTCCCACTTTCTGTTTTCAGCTGCAGCGGATGTGAGTTGAGGGGATGGCCAGAGGATGCAGAGAGGATACAGCGAACGTTTAAGGGATGATAACGGACATAGAACGTTTGTTGCCCGTATATGTTGCAGATGTACATCGTATGTGGTGGAAAGTTCATCCGTTCACAAAGTTTTGTGCAGCTCAAAACTTCTTGCGCGGATGAAATCTCAGTGGATGGATGCTCGATGGATAGAGCATATGAAACATGTATGCAGTGAGTACACAATGGATGCATAGCGTTTTCCAATGGATGGCAAGCTGTTTTTTATGTTTTACATCCTCTTTGCATCCATAAGTGCAGTGGGACCGGGCCTTTATATATTTACCACAATCCTGTTCTAGCATCTACTGAGCTATACTGTTCAAAAAATAATTAAATCTCATTCCTTGATGCCCAGCATGTCCCTTCATATTAAAATGATGTTGTCTGAAAAATTTCTTGCTGGAAAGAGCAAGTTCCATAAAAGCCAATTTTAGGATAATTGTTGAAGCTAGTGGATTGCAATCTGTAGCAAAAAAAAAAAAATCAATAAAAAAGCGCTGTAATATGTACTCTGAATTTTTTTATTTTGTTTTATTTTCCAAAAAGGATGTGTTAGCATTGTAAATCAAACAAGATGAAATAATCAAAGAAAAGATGAGTGGACTAATGGCATGTGAGGATAAGCAATAATATTTTTTGCATGGTTCTTTCTTCCAAAAATGAAATTCTCTTCCTATTAATGAATTCAGCCTTTCATTACTGCCAATCATGTGGGTGTCCAGCTATTAATTTGGGGTTTCATTATTTATAGAGAAAATTTAATTCAAAGGAAATAATTATCCTTTCAAATTAAGATGAATTCATGCAAAGTGTAGCATATGGCTAGGCTCAGATCAGAAAGCATAATCAGCAGAATATCTTTCAACATCACTTTCTGAAAAGGAAAAAAAAACTATTTGTTAAGTAATATCTAATGTACCCTGACAGTTCTTTTATAAGTATTATAAAAATATAAAGACCAATGTGACAAGCTATAAAAATATTTTTCATTGATGCTTTCAATTTAAATAAAATAAAAGAGAGATGGTAGTTTTTAGTTTCATACAACATATTGAGTCTAAAAAGATAAAATATAATGGATTTCTAAAATATTAAAATGGGTTATTCATTGATGGTATAGAACTAAGAATTAGTAACAGGCAAAATAGTCCTGTGTCTAATTAGAAGTGAGATCTATTGTGTTCCTAGATTTTTAGATGTTGTTGTGCCCATATTATATCAAATATCTTTCCTATTACCCTTATGGATTCTAAAACATTTATTTCTGACTTTCAAAAACACCAACAGATGGTACAGTGAACATGAAGTGTTGTGCAACATTTTTCAGTCTGAACCAGTGTAAAAAATTTTCCAGCTCTTTTTTTATAATTTAAAATATTAAACTGGGATGGTTTAAATAACTTGCTTCCTACTTCTGTCTTCTTCCTTATTTCTGTTCTGTTTTCAATGCTCCTGTCAACTCGAGACTATATGTTTCTTCCAAGTTTTAACAATGGCTAACAGAGAGTTACCTACAAGCCCAAAGAGCAATCTAAAATGCTCAATGGTATTTTCATGATGCCATACTTTGTCAAATGGAAGTCAAATCTCAGTCTGTTTATATTGTTTTAGGTCTGTTAAATGTTAAGCATGCTGAAACATCCCAAAGGTACTTTTTCAAGAGGCAACTGGATTTTCTGGTGCACAAATGGTTCCTATAGTCTGTAATTTTTCTGGAAATCCATTCACCATTCAAAGGGTGTCCATCCCAAAGTGCATAGCTAAATGTCTATGGAGATTCTCAATCATCCAGATCATAGTTGTCCCAAAGGTGCTTTTTCAAGAGGCAAATGAACTTTCATGCTGAAACATGCAACAAAAGAAAACTCAACTGATTAATTTCACCCTATAACATGTAATCATCATATAGTAGCATCCTTGTGTTCATTCTTAATAATATCAAGAGACAAGCCAGTTTTGGAATGTCTGAAATAATACAGTAGAAACAAAGGCAGGTATTGCATCTCTAATTCCCATGGCATAATGAGGGCCTAATGTTTTGGTACAAAAAAAAATAGAACAGCGGCAGCTGCCTATGATATATATCAGGTTGGTCTTAAGCTGTGGTCCTCTGACCTTGACACATCTTGCCTGAAATGATTCTTTTGACAAAGCAATATATATTTTTGGAATGTCATGTTCCAAAACTCTTATTTTCTTCATAGAACAATAACTGTAAAGGTTGGTCATGGCTGATAAAATCATTTAGTCCTATCCCCTGTCCAACAAGGTAATGTATTACTATGCTTTCTGCTTTCAACCACCTTTTGTACGTGTTTGTCTTTGAATTGTTCCAGATGAACCCATGCAGTTTTTGTTCAGTCTGGAAAAACGTGCAGTAGACCGGGTTCCAATAAACAGGTTCTTTATTTACAACAAGCAAACAGTAGCGGAACAGTTTTGGCTAAAGCCACAGAAGCCCTTTTATACAGGCTTGCCTGCCAACTTGTAGCCAATGGTAGCCATTTAACTTTGCTGCCTTTAAATGGCTCTTTGGATTGGTTCTTAATGAACCAATCCACTACTGGCCTTTCTGGCCAATCAGTTATACCACTTGGACTCTACTAAGTTATACAGAACACCCCTCCCCCCTTAGTTTAGTCCTACATGGGTGACGTAGTCACACAGGTAGGTGGGGCTTCTTCTGACTCTACTTGACTTCCGCGGTTCATTTTCACTGGAGACTTCGAGTGGTTCGGTCGGGATCGCTGTCTCTCCGGCTCTTCTCCATGGAACCGCCTGGAAGGGTGAGTCAGCATGGTTGCTACCGCTTGAGTTGCTCAGGCCGGTGGCTTTGTCGCTCCCTCCTGGCTTTCCCGGGCAGGTCGAGCTGGCTTGGCTGGCCCCTTCCAGGACGGGTTTCTCTTCATTTGGATTATTTCTGCTGGTCTCATCTAACCGTAAGTGTTCTTTTTGCTCTTTTTGATTGGTTAGATGTTCTAGGTTTATTTTTAATAGTTCTTTTTTACCCTCTTTATTATTTCTTTGTATTTCCCCCCCACCTTTGGTTTTGTTTTCATCAATTTTTATTGTTTGAGATTGCGCGGTCGTATTTCGCTCAATTTTTCGGGAACGAAGCTGGTCTATCTGCCGCTTCCACTCTCTGCCATCGTCCACGTTTAGATGGTAGGACCGGGGGGCTGTTATTTGTGTGATTGTGGCTGGAAGCCATAGAGGGTCCGCAGTGAATATTTTTGCGTAGACTAGGTTGCTGATTTCAAATGTGCGGAATTGGCTGGATGAGTCGGGGGGTTCCTCCCAGGTGTAATTTGGGTGCAATTTATCCAAATGTGATCTGAGTTTCCTCCCCATTAACAATTCTGCTGGGCTCTTGTTTGTTATACTACTGGGGGTGATATGTTGGAGGGTGACTAAATGATTTATCTTGTCTTGGACATCCCCCTGGTCCATTTTTTCTAGGCCTTCCTTAGTAAACCTGACCATTTTCTCGGCCCTACCATTTGCCGTCGGGTGGGCTGACGCAGTTAGTGCATGGCGTATACCTAAAGAATCTAGGAACTGTTCAAATTGTATAGCGGTTAGTTGTGGCCCATTGTCGGACATTAGGACATCTGGCAACCCATGGGTTACAAATAGTTTGTTGAGTTGCTTGATAACAGCATTGGTTGTCATAGATGACATTACAATAACTTCCAACCAATTTGAGTATGCATCTACGACAATCAAAAACGTATGCCCCCTAGTAGGACCTGCGAAGTCAATGTGAATCTGAGACCAGGGGCCTCATGGGGTCTCCCAGTCCTGTATTGGTGCTTGAGGTGGTGAGGGCCTGGTTCTCTGGCATTTATTGCATGTAGCAACCTAGTATTCAATATCCATAGCTCCTGGCCAGGCTTTTCATTTTTACTATGCCTGGGTGGCCCTCATGAAACATACCCAACACCCTTGTTTGCAATCTGGAGGGAATTACCACCTGATCACCCCATAACAAACAACCCTTTTGTATTGACAGTTCAGTCTGTCTGGTCCGAAAAGGTTTAAAGTTTTCAGTTTTTTGGTTTTCTGGCCAGCCTTTACCTACCCAATTTAAAATGTGGGCAGTCACTGGGTCTTTGGCGGTGGCTCTGGCAACATCTTTTGCAGATAGTGGCAGTACCGGGCAGGCTTCTATTTGCAGGGTGGTAATCATTGGAGCTGGGTCTTCTTCTGTTGTTGGTAGCGTCTGCATGTGGGATTTGTTTCCCGGGTCGATGTATCAATGTGTAAGAGTATGCAGCTAGGAATTCTGACCATCTAGTCATTCGTGGAGATAAAATGTTCGGTGTGGGCTTGTTTCCCGCCAAAATTCCAAATAACGGTTTATGGTCAGTTACAATGGAAAATGTCCTCTCATAGAGGTACTCATGAAAACGTTTAACTCCGGTGACGATTGCCAGGGCCTCTCTGTCTAGTTGGCTATAGTTGCGTTCTGCTTTAGAGAGTGTTTTTGAGTAAAAGACGATGGGTGCCTCTCTCCCGTCAGGCAAATGGTGGCTCAGGATGGCACTGACTCCGAATGGTGAGGCGTCACAGGTGACCATCAATGGAAGTGTGTTCCTAAACTGAATAAGAATGGTGTCTGAGGTTAATAAGTTTTTTATGTCTTGGAATGATTTTTGTTCTTTATGACCCCAAGTCCAACTAGTTTTCTTATCCAGTAAACGATGTAATGGTTCTGCTATCATTGCTTTGTGGGGGAGGAATACGTTATAGAAGTTTATTAGACCCAAAAATGATTGCAATTCATTTTGTTTTTTGATTGTGGTGCGTCTTTAATAGCCTTGACTTTTTTTTCTGCAGGGTGTATAGCCTCTCCATCAATTAAATACCACAAAAATTCGACGCGATCAGTCATTAGGCAGCATTTTTCCTTTTTAACTTTCAGGCCGGATTCTCTAAATTTTGTTAGCGCTTCTCTTAGCCTTGTTTCTAATTGGGTCGTGTTTTGGGCTGAAATTAGAATGTCATCAAAGTATGGAACGACCCCTTTAATTCCATTTAATAGGCATTCCATGAGGCTTTGGAAAATGCCTGGGGCAACGCTTACTCAAAATTGAAGTCTGTTACATTTGAATGCCCCTCTGTGAGTTACTATTGTCTGTGCCTCGGCTGTTATTGGATCTACTGGAAGTTGTTGATATGCTTGGGCTAAATCGAGCTTGGCAAAAAAAATTTCTCCCCCAAGCAAGTGCAGTAAATGCTGCACGACTGGCACTGGGTATGCGCTTTGCTGCAATGCATGGTTCAGGGTAGCCCTGTAGTCTCTGCAGATGCATAACAACCCATCAGGTTTTACAGGTGTTACTATTGGTGTCTCCCATCTAGTGTGGTCAATTGGTTCTATGATCCCTTGCGCAATTAATTTGTTTAATTGTTCATCTATTTTGGCTTTTAACACAAAGGGGACTTGTCTGGCTTTTAACCTTCTGGGTGCTATCTGGGGATGTAAACTAAAGGAAATTGGAGTCCCCTGGTACCTGCCTAGAGTGCCGTTGAAGATGTCCTGGAACTCGTGTATCAGGGTTTCCTCCCAATTGGTTGCGGTTACTCGGCTCACTCCAGTCATTCCGATGCCCAGTGGTGCAAACCATTCGATGCCCAGGAGACTGGGATGGTCCCAGTCGACTATGGTTAGTGGAAGAACTTCAGCGTGCTGCTTGTATGTTACTCGGAAATGTCCAAGACCTACCACAGGGATTTTGTTTCCTTGGTAGTCCTTTAAAATTAATTTTTGTTTCTGGAGTTCTTTTAATTTAATATTTGGAACTAGTCGTCTGATTGTGTTCCAAGACAGCATTGACAGGAAGAATCCTGAGTCAACTTCCATCTCACAAGGGCTTCCTACAATTTTTACAATGACTTTGACTTTTCTCCCGCTTTCCGTCTGGGCACTTCTGATAGTGACAGTTTGATGGGTCTTTTCTCGGTTGCTAGTTGCTTTGCTGTGCTCCCATTTTCTATCGGCTTGCCTCGGTTCAGTATTTAGTGGGGAATTACTGTGTCTGCTAGGACTGTTATTTTTGCGATTCCTATAGACTTTCTCGATGTGTCCCCTTTTCTTGCAAGCCCGATGGTATCAAGAAACCTGCACTCAGCTCGAGGGTGGTTTCCCCCACAGCCAGCGCATTCCCGCCAATTTCTTTTTTCGCACCTTTTTTTGTTGGCGTACAGGCGGTGGACCTCATCTTCATCATCTTCCATTTCTGATGATCTGTTGAGGTCTTCGTGGTGTGTGGTAGCAGGAGCTTGCTTCTTTCCTCTGGGTAGGGTCGTTGCATCATTATTGGCATTCATCAGCTTCATGGTGGCTGCTGACTTTTTCGGGGCTTCTGCAGCTGTGGCTTCTGTGATCGCTTCAGCCACTATTATATTGGGTTTATTTAGCAATATACTTTGTAAGTTAGAGTCTCTTAGACCTAAGATGACACGATCTCACATGGCTTCATCCAAGTTCAGGAACTCGCAAGCTCCACCCAGGTGTCAGAGAGCCGCCACGAAATCAGCGATGGTCTGGTCTTCCCTTTGGTCCCTTTTGTAGAACTCATGCCTTTTAATAAGATTTCACACCACCAGCGCATAGTGAGCCTTTAGCATTCGGTGATGCTCAGACCAGGTCATCTGTTTCACGTCTCTGGGCTTCGCCAATGCCTTGGCCATCTTGAACACGTTTGGCCCACAATGCATTAGGAAGACAGCCCTCTTCTGCTGATCCGATATTTCCTCCATCTCGTTGCTCTCTAAAAACATCAGGAAATGGTCTATGTATGATTTCCAATCCTCTTCATTGGGATTGAAGGGTGCGGGCAGCGCGTTACTTCCGGCCATCACTTTGAGCCTGGATTTCTTTGCCGTGTGCTCGGTCTCACATTTTAGGACAATGCCACCTTCATCGCCAGTGTTCAGTCCAGAAAAACGTGCGGTAGACCAGGTTCCAGTAAACAGGTTCTTTATTTACAACAAGCAAACAGTAGTGGAACAGTTTTGGCTAAAGCCGCAGCAGCCCTTTTATACAGACTTGCCTGCCGGCTTGTAGCCAATGGTAGCCATTTAACTTTGCTGCCTTTAAGTGGCTCTTTGGATTGGTTCTTAATGAACCAATCCACTACTGGCCTTTCTGGCCAATCAGGTTATACCACTTGGACTCTACTAAGTTATACAGTTTTCTTGGCGGCATTTTTTGAAGTGACTTATCTTTTTCTTTTTCCTAGGACTAAGAGATAATGACTGCTCCGAAAATACCCAACTGGCTTTATATCAAATTTAGGAATAGAACTCACAGTCTCCCTGTTTTTAGCATCGTGACTTTAGCCACTGTTAAACTTGTGGCTAATTAATTACCAAACATACCACTACACCATCTAGCTTTCCTGGAGATGTGTACTCTGAGGATTATATATGCACATAGAGGCACAAATAATAATTTTAGAAAATCACAAATCTGTTGCATATTAGAACAGGCCAAAATAGAATATAGTACGTAAAGCCCATGTCACACAGAACCAACGGATGGAAAAAGGATGTAAAACGGAGAGAAACACTTGCCATCGGTTGGTTAACGTGATGCATCCATTCTGTACTCACTGTGTATGTTTTTCATAATCTCTATCCGTCCACCATCCGTCTACTGCCATTTCATCTGCTCAAAAAGTTTTGAGCTGCACAAAACTTTTTGAGCAGATAAAGTATCAAAAGCAGATAAAGTATCATGCGTCCCCTCTACATCTACTACGCATATGGGGAACATCCATTATACGTCCGTCATCATCCATTACGCATCCGCCATATCCGCTAGGCATCCGCTGCACATCCGCGCAACTTGCATCCGCTCCAGTGGAAAAAGACACAGGGAGGAAGCAAAACGGATGTGGAATGGACACGCAGCGTTAGTAGCACGGACATAGAAAGGATGAAAGCAGATGCAGCTCTCATGCAAAGCATTAAAATGGAAAAAAGGTTCATATAGGGGACTTATCTCGGATATTTAGGATATCTGCAGGATGCCTAGAGGATGCAAAAGCACACCTAGCGGAAAACCTATATTTCCTATAAAAAGGGGGAGAAATCACCTGGATTTCACTTTCAGTCCAGCAGCCCTGCTGTGCAGACCTCTTCAGCCTTCATCTTGCTCTTGCTCTTCCACAGCATCCAGTCATCTCCACTATGGATCGTCACACACTCCTTTTGGTAGACTCCATCGTTCTACAACAGTGCGAAGCCCTCTAAAGGCTCTTTCACCTGTTCTATGGGAAGAAAAGGAGGCATTCAAGAAATGTCTGGGTCCGAAGATGGATCATGAGAAAAGACGAGAACAGACTGTATAACAAGCTGATGGTGGAGCTGAGAAACGAAGTCTCTCGTGCATTCCAGAATCCAGCATCATGAGGATGCTGCCAGCCATGTTTGACGAAATTGTGGAGCAGCTGAGACCCAGGTTGACCAAGCAGAGCACCAACTTCCAGCCCAGCTTGGACCCTGGCCTGAAGGTGGCTCTGGGACCATATACAGGAGCATGCAGTATGCCTGGAGGGTGCCACACAACACCATCAGCATTGTGGTCAGAGAAGTGGTGCAGGCCATCATCGAAGAATTCCTGGAGGAGATCCTCCAGTGTCCCTCCACTGAAGAAGGCTGGAAGAAAGTTGCAGAGCAGTGGTATCAGAAGTGGAACTACTCCCACACCATTGGAGCCATAGATGGGAAGCACGTGGCCTGCAAAGCTCCAGACAACTCAGGGTCCACTTATCACAACTACAAGGGCTTCTTCAGCATCATCCTCTTCGCCATGGTCAATGCTGACTACAAGTTCATGTACATCGATGCTTCAGGCAACGGGTCATGCTCAGATGCCCAGGTATACAATGCCAGTCACCTCAAGGAGGGGCTGGAACACAACCTCATCATGGGCTTCCCAGATCCAGACCCCCTACCCAACGACACACAAGATGTGCCCTACTTCATCGTGGGGGATGACGCCTTCTCCCTCAGAACCTACCTCATGAAGCCCTACACTTCCAGATGCCTCACCCGTGAAGAGAGGATCTTCAACTACAGGCTGTCCAGGGCAAGGCGGGGGGGGTGGAGAACGCCTTTGGCATCCTGGCCAACAGGTTCCAGGTACTTCTCACCACCATGCAACATTGCCCGGAGACAGTGAGGAACATCATGGAAGCTTGCTGCATCCTGCACAATCTCATGCGCACCCGCTACCCAGTCTTGCAGAACAGGCTCATGGACCACCAACAAGGCAATGGGGACATGGAGCCTGGTGAATGGAGACAAGGGCGAAACCTGATAGATACTGTGGATGTGCAAGGCCCCAACAGAGCTTCACATGAAGGGAAGAAGCAGAGCAACCTCCTGAAACACTGGTGCAACTCCCCAGCTGGAGCAGTGGAGTGGCAAGACAGGATGATAGATGCTTAATGGATGCATCCTTCAGCCTGTCTCATCACACTGATGAGATTGTGCCATGTATGTTGAGTGGCCCTACAATGAACAGGGCATTTAATAAAGAATTGTGTTTATGTTGCAATGTGTTGATGAATGATTAAATTGTTATTGAAAATAAAGGGCCATAGGTGTGGCACCTGGGAGGGTGGACCATACAGTCCCAATCTGCTTGCACTGGAGGCTTCTCTATCCCACAGCTACTACCCATCCCACAGGTATTCCTGCCCATGTCACTGCTATCCTAACCCATCCCACAGCTATTACCCATCCCACAGGTATCCCTGCCCATCCCACTGCTATCCTAACACATCCCACAGCTACTACCCATTCCACAGGTATTCCTGCCTATGCCACTGCTATCCTAACCCATCCCACAGCTATTACCCATCCCACAGGTATCCCTGCCCATCCCACTGCTATCCTTACCCATCCCACAAGCATGCAAAGGTTTAAACCATTTCTAAAAGTTTCCACCAAGACTTTATTTACTAAAAGAACTGAACCAAGTGTGTGAAACAAAGATAAACTTTATTAATAACAAACTCTAAAAGCAAAATGACCCAAGTAAAGTGTCCCAAGAAAAGATAAAGTCAACATGTAGCAACCCAGTCTCTGGCACTCTTCTCAGTCACTCTGAGGTGTGCCCATAGTCTCAGGGGTGAAGGGTCCAGGTGCTGTGGAGGTGGCTGCTGCTGGAGTGCTGGTCTGAGGCGCCATTGGGGTGCCTGGCCCCGAGAGGACAACAGGGGATGGTGTGTGGAGGAAGGTCTCAGAGAGCTGGCTCAGTCCCATGGTGTTGAGAGCCCCTTCCTCTATGACATGGGGTGTCAGTCCCAAGACTGATGACAGATGTTCTGAGGTTGGGCGTGGCCGTGGGGTGGAGGAAGGAGGAGTGTAGTGGGGCTGTCTGATCTGCAGCTGAGCGAGGTGAGGCGTGGGTGGCATCTGTGGTATCAGTGGCATCAGTGGCGTTCGATGAACCTGTGCCTGGACTGGGAAGGGCTGCCTGTGCTGCTGGAACTCCTGGTAGCCATAGCCTTGGTAGGTGAGGGCCTGTGGAAAGCCTTGGAAGGGCTGTAACATCACCTGGGGTGGAGGAGCAGACCTGGACTGGGTCGGAGCAGGTTCAGCTGGGCCAGAAGGGTTGTGCAGAAGACCTGTGATCCTCTCCTTGATCACCTGGTACTTTGATTTGGACATGTCCATGAGGTTCTGGTTGACGTCAGTGAGGAAGGGTTTGTGATTTAAGGATGGTACGTCAGTGTGTACCAGCTGAGAGAGCAGATCTACCCTGCTTTTGATGGTGTCCCTGATCTCCAGCAGGACAGTTTGGCTCTGCCCCTCCAGTCTGGCTCTCTGCCTGCTTTCTGTGGAGGTGGAGCTGGGGGTGGGTGTGAGTTGGTCTCTGGTGGCAGTGCCCTCTCCTTGCTCCCATTGCGTCAGGGGGTCCTCCACGTGCTCTGCCACGGGGAGTGCAGCTGTCGGGGGGGTCTCCGCATGGGACGCTCCACAGATACCTGCCTGGACACAGGAGCTGACTCTTGGCCAGAAGAGGACTGGCTCTCTGTGGGCTGCCTGAGAGAGAGGGTAGACAGAGGGGCTGCTCCTTGGTGTTGGATCTCACCCTCCAAGAAAATGTACTTGGCCATCATGTAGGTCTCCCAGTTGGTGAGCTTGACCCCGGCCTGGCCAGACTTCTTGAGGTGCAGCTTCCCATACCAGGTGTGCATGTGCTTCCACCACCCGAGGAGGATCTCCGAAGTGTAGCCCAGGCTCTCCGTCTTCTCTCTAACCCGCCTGCTTCCTCTTGGTGTCTCGATAGAGCCTGTGTCCCTTCCACCATAGGTACTCGTTCTCCTTCAGCCATTCGAGCACCTCATCCTCATGTTCCTCTTCGATGGAGTATTGCCTTCTCTCCTTATCTCACGTATGCCTCTTCCTCCCTCTAGCAGGGCCTTCTGGGCCTTCATCAGAGGGGCTTCGAGGTTCCAGGGGCTGCTCCACCACACCAGCACCAGCAGCACCAGCAACAACAACAACAGCAGCAAAAGCAGCACCAGCAGCACCAGCAGCACCAGCAGCACCAGCAGCACCAGCAGGACCAGGATCAGCAGCAGCAGAGTAAGCACCAGGAGCACCAGCAGGACCAGCAGCACCAGGAGCACCAGAAAGACCAGGAGCAGCACTAGCAGAGTAAGCACCAGCAGAAGCACCAGCACCAGGAGCAGCGCCAGCAGAATAAGCACCAGCAGAAGCACCAGCACCAGGAGCAGTGCCAGCAGAAGCACCAGCACCAGGAGCAGCGCCAGCAGAGTAAGCACCAGCAGAAGCACCAGCACCAGGATCAGCACCAGAAGAGTCAGCCCGAGCAGCAGAAGCCCCAGCAGAAGCAGAGTCAGGGCCAGGGGGTGGGATGGTGGCCCTGTTCTTCTTGCCAAGGCTGGCAGAAGATGGCACAGGCTTCCTCTTCTTCCCCATGGTTGTTGGCTGGAGATGTGTCTGGCAGCAGGTCTTTCCTCTGAATGGTGACCTGCTTATGAGCTGCATCCTTTTATATCCATGGGGCTGACGCAATGCATCCTCCCCGCATGCGCAGTGAATGCTTTGCATCCGCTAGGCATCTGCTAGGCATCTGCTCTGCATCCGTTCCTTCCGCTGCACATCCACTTCGCTGTGCTCCTCCAGAAGCCCTGCGGATGTGCCATCTGCTTCCATCCGCTAGACTTCCGTGGAGCATCTGCTTAACATCCTGGCTACGTCCTCCCCCCGTTCGTTCCCTTCCATTGTTGTCCGCTCTGTTTATGCAAATTTGGGGCACTTTTGAGAGCGGATAACATCGGATGGAAAATTTTCTCGTCTGCTGTGTCCTTTTTACATACTTTTTGCATCCGTCAGCCTATGTGACAGGCCCTTAAATCAATTCATTAACACTATGTTAACATACACACACATATGCACGCACATACATACAACTGTAGAGAAAGAGCCTGATATAACACTATCTTCTCCTGAAAGATTTATATAGTCTTCCTGAGATCTCCATGCAATGTTTTCACATTCCTTTTTCATGGCCTTTTGTCACTTTCTTTAAAACTGTTCTCCCCACCCAGATTGTATTAACAACTCTGACACTTTAGTTTGATGGTCCTCCCTGTTTCTGAGATCATTGACAAAATACCAGACAAAAGACCATATGCTGCTTTCTTCAAGTTCATTGTCCCTGTCTTGCCAAAAAATTTTCTGCACTTCTTTCAGCCTATAAAACTTAATACTATTTCCCTGGACAATTATATGAATTTGATTCCACATTATCCTCTTCCAAATCAGATATTTCCAAATCTCTTGAGCAGATTAGAAAAATAGCACAATGCCACTAAACAATAAAACTGTTTTTCTGGCATTGGAGCCTATCATATTTCTTTACGAAAGCTACATGAAACAATTATCATGCTGTGGATGAGTCTAATGTTAATGTGTGTGTGCATATATATATATATATATGCTGTTCAGCTTCCTTCGGGTATTATCCCACGTCATTGTAGTTCTGTTAAAGTTGTAGCAACGTTTCAGCAGAATCTCATCTGCCATCATC
>BLBF01000010.1:49762120-49790831 GCA_015471245.1 Laticauda colubrina | reverse complement strand
TGTAGTATCTTACTGATTTTGTCTGTAGTACCTCTTATGTAGGGCAGGACAGCTGTTCCATAGGTCCGTTTAACTTCTGGGTCTCCATTCTGTCTTAGTGTGTTTTTGTGGATCAAGCTGGTGATTTTGCTTTTGTGGAAGCCATTACCTGTCAGTACTTTAGTCAGGGTGCATAGTTCAGTCTTTATGTGTGTCTTGTCTGCCAGGCATTTGGTTGTGGTGATTAGTGTTTTGGCCACGGAGTTTTTCTGTGCTGGGTGGTGGTGGGATTGGGCATTGAGGTAGCAGTTGGTGTGTGTTTTCTTCTGGTATAAGGTATGTCCTAGTGTGCCATCTGTTCTTTTGTAGATTAGTATATCTAGGAATGGTAGTTGTTTGTTTGTTTCTGTTTGCATGGTGAACTTGATTTTGGGGTGTGTGCTGTTTAGGTGTATTAGGAAATTGTTTAGGTTTTCTTTTCCATGGGGCCAAATCACAAATGTGTCATCGATGTATCTTAGCCATAGTTTGGGTTTGTGGGTGGCATTAACCAGGGCTCTGGATTCGAATTTTTCCATGAACAGGCTTGCAATGACGGGTGACAGTGGTGATCCCATCGGGGCTCCTTCAATTTGCTTGTATCTTTGTCCTTTGTATATGAAATATGTGTTGGTTAAGCAGTGTTCTGTTAGTTCCATGAGGTGTTTAGCTGGTTGGTATTTATTTTTGATGATTTTAAGTTTCTTTTATCGGGACTTGAGTGAATAGTGAAACTATGTCGAAACTTACAAGCAGATCTTCTTGTTCCATGTGTAGATCTTTAATCATTTCTAACATTTCCCAACTCACTGTTCCAACTATCAGCTGTAAGGAGATATTTAGATTATATGGAAAGCAGGAAATTGTAAAAGTAGAGCTGAACCTTCCTTAGGACTGCTCAAAAAAATAAAGGGAACACAAAAATAAGACATCCTAGATCTGAATGAATGAAATCTTCTTATTAAGTACTTTGTTCATTACATAGTTGGATGTGCTGACAACAAAATCACACAAAAATTATCAATGGAAATCAAATTCAGCAACCCATAGAGGTCTGGATTTGGAGTTACACTCAAAATTAAAATTACACTCAAAATTAAAATTAAAGAAAAAAAACACTACAGACTGATCCAACTTTGATGTAATTTCCTTAAAACAAGTCAAAATGAGGCTCAGTAGTGTGTTTGGCCTCCACATGCCTGTATGATCTCCCTACAATGCCTGGGCATGCTCTTAATGAGGTGGCGGATGGTGTCCTGAGGGATCTCCTTCCACACCTAGACTAAAGCATCCCCCAACTCCTGGACAGTCTGTGGTGCAACGTGGCATTGATGGAATGGCATGAGACATGATATCCCAGATGTGCTCAATTGGATTCAGGTCTGGGGAATGGGCGGGCCATAGCATCAATGCCTTCATCTTGCAGGAACTGCTGACACACTCCAGCCATATGAGGTCTAGCATTGTCTTGCATTAAGAGGAACCCAGGGCCAACCTCACCAGCATGTGGTCTCACAAGGGATCTGAGGATGTCATCTCGGTACCTAATGGCAGTCAGTCTACCTTTGGTGAGCACATGGAGGGCATGCTGGAGTATGTTGTAGGCAGCAGAACGTTCTCTACGGCGTCTCCAGACCCTGTCACATCTGTCACATGTGCTCAGTGTGAACCTGCTTTCATCTGTGAAGAGCACAGGGCACCCATGGTGAATTTGCCAATCTTGATGTTCTCTGGCAAATGCCAAACATCATGCACAGTGTTGAGCTGTAAGCACAACTGTGGATGTAACAATGCTGTAACCCCCACCTGTGGATGTCGGGCCCTCATACCACCCTCATGGAATCTTTTTCTGACTGTTTGAGCAGCCACATGCACATTTGTGGCCCACTGGAGGTCCTTTTACAGGGCTCTGGCAGTGCTCCTCCTATTCCTCCTTGCACAAAGGCGGAAGTAGTAGTCCTGATGCTGGGTTGTTGCCCTTCTACAGCCTTCTCCACGTCTCCTGATGTACTGGCCTGTCTCCTGGTAGCACCTCCATGCTCTGGACACTATGCTGACAGACACAGCAAACCTTCTTGCCACAGTTCACAATGATGTGCCATCCTGGATGAGCTGCACTACCTGAGCCACTTGTGTGGGTTGGAGACTCCCTCTCATGCTACCACTAGAGTGAAAGTACTGCCAGCATTCAAAAGTGACCAAACCATCAGCCAGAAAGCATAGGAACTGAGAAGTGGTCTGTGGTCACCACCTGCAGAACCACTCCTTTATTGGGGATGTCTTGCTGACTGCCTACGTTTTCTACCTCTTGTCTATTCCATTTGCACAACAGCATGTGAAATTGATTGTCAATCAGTGTTGCTACCAAAGTGTACAGTTTGATTTCACAGAAGTGTGATTGACTTGGAATTACATTTGTGTTGTTTAAGTGTACCCTTTATTTTTTTGAGCAGTGTACATGTAACTTGCACGTACTATAACATCTATTTTCATACAATGTCTGCAACTCACTTCTCATCTTTCAGGAAAAATGTAACCAAATCAAAATACGACAAAAAATATACGCAAAACTGGCATATTTAACCCAGAGCTATATACACTTCTGTCCATTTTCTTTTGTTGTTTACACTTTCTCATGCCTGCTTAAAGGCCAAAGTAAAACCTTTTCAAAGGTACAAAATTCGATGAAACACCAAGAATGATTTAGTATTTTTTTAAAGGCCTTAGTCACTATAAACAAAACACTATGACACCTGGATTTGCAAAGAAAAAAGATTGTTAAAGAGGGACAGATTTTGGAAGAACAGCTTGTGAAATTTCTTACATAAATATTTTCTTTTTTAAAAAACAAATTTTGTTGATTTTACAATTAAAAACAAACGAACAACACATACACAAATGGAAAAAAAGAAAGAAAAAGAGAAAGAAAAAGATAGAAAACAATTAAAAACATTCTCATTTTCGACAGTTTATAAGATCTATTCTTTCCTTAATTTATGCCATATACGCACACCTTGTCCTTACATATCACTCGTATATCACTCATGTAAATTTGTCCTATTCTTTTTTGCCTTATAGCATCATTGTTCTAACCATTTATACCAGCAATTCCAACTATTATAGCATATTGAACTATCTTTATTTTTTTAATGCTAGAGTTAATTTGTCCATTTCTGCACAATTTGAGATTTATCTCCTCTGTAGGTATATGAGGTTGCTTCCAACATTGAGCAAAAGCTAATCTGGCCGCTGTTAAAATGTGTATTATTATCTATTTCACTTTTTTTGATAGTTGTTCATCAAAAATCCCAAACAGAAATGACCCTGGTTTGTACTCGATCTGTTCTTTTGTTATTTCTTCCAGCCAATTTCTAATTTTCTGCCAGAATTTTTGGGCTTCTGTACAAGACCACCACATATGAAAAAAGGTTCCCTCTTTTTTTTTTTTTTTGCATTTCCAGCATTTCGGACTCATATTAGAGTGCATCTTCGCTAATCTCGAAGGGGGAAGGTGCCATCTATAAAACATTTTATAGGCATTTTCTTTGTATGCTGCCAATTTTGTGATCTTATTATTTCTACCCCAGACCTTTTCCTATTTTATTAAAATGATGCTATGTCCTACATTCCTACTCCAGGCTATCATATTCCCTTTAACTGTTTTTTCTTCTAATTCTATATCTAATAAATAATTATAAACTTTTGTTTGTTTGTTTTTGCCTGATCCTAATAAAATTTTATCTAATTGCTGGAGTTTATTGTTAATTCCGAATTCTTTCATATCTTGTTTATATCTACTTTGAATTTGGAGGTATACCCACTGATAAATTTTTAATCCCCACTCTTGCAGTTCCTTTCTCGATTTCAAATTTCCTTGTGTATCCAATAAATACTTATATTTAATCATTTTAGTGATATCCAAATTGTTTGGGTAAATCATCGCCTCCATTGTTGATATCCAGACTGGTACTTTTGAATAGTGTTTTTCCCGTATTTTTTTCCAATTAATTAATAATGAGTCTCCAATGAGATTTCTGTGGAAATATTTCTGATTAACTTTCCCTACATCCCATAAAAAGACATGCCACCCCCTCTGCAGATCATGGCCTTCTAAAAATAGGGTTAGGGTTAGGGTTAAGTTCACCCAATCTTTTACCCATACTAGAGAGGCAGCATTATAATACAATTCCCAATTTGGAAGTGCCATCCCTCTCCTACTCTTCAAATCCTGCACTGCCTTTAAATTTATTCTAGGTTTTTTCCCTTGCCAAAAATTTAACAGTTATTTTATTAAGTTCTTCAAAACAAAAATTGTATAATTTGATGGGAACATTTGAAATAAATATAAAAATTTTGAAAGAATATTCATTTTAATGGTAGCAATCCTGCCCAAGAATGAAAGTTTCAACCTGCCCCATGATTCTAAATATTTCTTTACCTGTTGCAACAATTTGTCATAATTGTTTTCCTTAAGTGTCTTGCAATGCGCTGTCAGCCATATTCCTAAATATTTAACTTTCTTTGTCACTTGTGTGAGGTGGTACTGATAAAAAGACCACCAAAAGGTTCGTTGATCCAAGGAAAACAAGGGTTTATTACGCGTTTGCAAAAGCGGGTCCCCTCAGGCATTGAAGGAACCCAGAACAAAATTCAGGCAACACTTTTATACCCTAACTGTCCGCCCCCTCGTATGAGGGCTTGGCTCACATTCTTCCTGTTTTCAAATTGACACAAATACATTTCGAAGGTTTATGCGTTTCCCTCTCTGGCAAAAGCAGTTACACAGTTTCTGACACATCAGCACTTTATTACAATTCCCCATTGTTCTATCCTCATCCTGTTTTTTTTCTCTCTTGTGCACAAACTGGAACATTTCCTTATCTAGCAGAGCTACTGAGTTTGAGACACTTCCTTATCTATTTTAGTGGGCCATCCAACATGACTTTGCTCACAATCCCTTTTTTTCTTTTTCCACTCTTGTCTCAAACTCAAGCAGCAGATCCCCTGCTTCTTTCAGAGTGGTTTCTTTCTGATACATCATCAGAGGTAATGTTTCCTGCTTCTCAAATCGTGAACCCAAGGATTTCTGTATCTTCCCACACATTGTTATTGCACCAGGGAAACACTGAACATAACAACACAACAATACACAGCATATAATAATCAATATAATTCCCATGATGGTAGATCTCAACCAACTGGAGCTGGGAAGCCAATACCATATTGCTCCCCACAGGTCTGGCAATGAGCAATCACCTCTTTGGGATAATGGATTAGAACGAATATGTTCTTCCATAACTTTTACTGTCTTTGTAATATTGGGTTGGAAATCATGGATGTATAGAAAGCAATGTGAATGAATCAGAGCACACACACACCCTTTTGCAGCTAATACAATGTCTAAAACATACCTATTTTGTAGAGCAACCTGTCTTACTTCAGAAAGCTCGGTGTTGATCATTTTAATATTCTTTATTGTATCATTGAACATTGCTACCGTGAAGTTATTTAGAATATGTGTATCTCGGTAGTTCATGGCTTCTCCCAATGGTGTTATTATACCACGGGAGATTTGGGTCCAGAGACTCTGGGTAAGGCCAGATTCTGAGTCTCTTTTATTATGTATCCGGCCTTGGGGAAGGCCATCAAGTTTATATATCACCGGTATCACATACCCGAGTGTACATGTGCCACTCCAGTAAGGTGGCATCTCCCTGTATGCATATTTCCCACACAATACCCACCTAAAGTTTTCCATAGCATAGGTCTGTTGTGATGTTAGGGTCCAATTGATCATTTCCTCAAAATGCATACACATCTGATACTGATCTTGATTAAAATAATATAATTTATGATAACTCTTGGTATAGCGATGGTTACTACAGGATGATGGCATATCAAAAGTCTTATTACATTTTTCCCAATCTCCTAAATGGAGCCCTCTAGTTTCATTTCTCCTAAAACACACATACGCCATTTCCCTTAAATGAACAAAAATCCTTCCTGTTATATTTCGTTCTACACCATATTTTTCTGTCCTGTGCCCCTGTGGTCTTAGTCTGTTCTGATCAAGTGGAATTGCATGTAGGATTAATCCTTCACCTGTTCTTCCTGGCATGTGCATGCATAACCAGCAATTGGTGATGTTCAAGGAATGTGAGACCTTCTTGAGATCCTTTATGAACACATTGTCATCCCACAAGTCTGTTCCCAAGTCACCCGCAGGTCCAACATATTGTGAACTTCTTTGATGTATTAATGTAAATATAGTTGCAACAAATAGTCCTCTCCAGAGTTCAGCCAACATCTCCATGGTGGTTTCTGCTGGCTATTTCTTCAAGGTTACCTTTAGTGGCTGACAGTCCACTGGTATTGCCTTCCAAGGTTTCTCAGGTGACTGGATTCCCCTGCGCATTCATGTCATTTGGGATTTGTCTGACTGAGAAGGCCGACACGGGATTGGCCGACCTTCCTCCTAGAGGCAAATTCTCTAGATCCTTGTTTAATTGAGCCAGTTCCCTTCTGAGAACTGGATATGCAGGTGGAGGTGGAGCCTGGGCAACCAGAGCCGGCAGGGGCAGTGGTGCCGGGACTGCCGGAACCGATGCCGGTGGACTCCTCATCCAGTCCTCAGTTTCGCTTTCTTCCACCTTGTTGACAAACTGTCCTACTTCTGTTTCTGGTGGAACTGGACTTTCAAAGTGAACATGATACCATACCTCCACATAGGGTATTTGCTCATTCATCCGGTGTTTCACTATATACTCTTTCAACTGAGTTATCCAGTCCGTGCTAGTATTCCCTTCGGGATCCATGGGGTAAGGAAACTCAGGGTCTACTAGGTGATACTTCAGCCACCTATGTCGGCATAGGTAGATCATTTTCTTTTTCTCTAGGCTCCGAATGTAAGTCCTCAGATGGGGCAATGACCATTGTTGTAGTAGTTGACCCAATGGGGAGTCAGTCAGAATCAGCCTTCACAGGGTCTTTTCTATCTCTATACCCATTCCCTCTTGGAATGTCTCACACTTGCTTTGTCCCTTTCCCATTCTCCACGCTACCCACCAACAATATCCCAGAGATTCCTAACTCAGGGATTTCCGCTGTCGTCCAGCAGTCGCTGGATTCCCAGAGTTTAAGGACAGTATATCCCTTCTTCTATCCTGAAAGGTGACAAACTTGCCTGATACACCCCTGGTCTCCCGGAGACAAAAGGAGTGGGGGTGTCCCCACTTCAAGTGATCAATGACACTCCCAGAGCGTTGGGCCTGCTTCTTTTTCACTAGTTTCCAAGGATCATCTGCTGAGTGCAGTTACCCCAGGATCTGACTGAGACAAGGCCCTCTACAATGGGAGGCAGTGGCGCCACACTTACCCAGTCTCTTTTCTCTTGTCGAAATTCCATCGGAGCCCCACGTTGGGTTCCAAATTGTGAGATGGTACTGATGAAAAGAACACCAAAAGATTTGTTGATCCAAGGAAAACAAGGGTTTATTACACATTTGCAAAAGCGGGTCCCCTCAGGCATTGAAGGAACCCAGAACAAAATTCAGGCAGCACTTTTATACCCTAACTGTCCTCCCCCTCATACTAGGGCTTGGCTCACATTCTTCCTGTTTTCAAATTGACACATAAACATTTCGAAGGTTTATGCATTTCCCTCTCTGGCAAAAGCAATTACACAGTTTCTGACACATCAGCACTTTATTACAATTCCCCATTGTTCTATCCTTGTCCTGTTTTTTTCTCTCTTGTGCACAAACTGGAACACTTCCTTATCTAGCAGAGCTACTGAGTTTGAGGCAGTTCCTTAAGCCCATGTCACACTGGCCAACGGATGCAAAAAGGACACAGCGGACGAGCAAAATATTCCATCCATTGTTATCCACTCTCATAAGGGACAAAAATTTGCATAACTGGAGCGGATAACATGGACGCGGTGAGGATGCAGGGCGGATGCAAAGCGAATGCGGAACGGAAGCCCAGCGGATGGAAGTGAATGGGAGCGGAATCCGCATCCGCAGGGCTTCCGGGGGGCCTCAGTGAAGCAGATGCGGAACGAATACAGCGGATGCAGAGCAGACGCCGAACGGATGAAGCGGATGCACAGCGGATGCACAGCAGATGCACAGCGGATGCACAGCGGATGCACAGCGGATGCACAGTGGAAGCCTGGCGTTAATTGTGAATGCGGGGAGGATGCATTGCGTCAGCCCCTCGGATATAATGGAAGCAGCTCGGAAGCAGGTCGCCATTCAGAGGAAAGACCTGCTGCCGGACACATTGACTGCCTTGCCTGCCCTGCCTGCATGTCTGCCTGCCAGCCATCCTGCCAGCCTTCCTTCCTGCCAGCCTTGGTTCATGTCTGCCTGCCAGCCTTGGTGCCTGCCTTGCTGCCCGCCTTGGTTCCTGCCAGCCTCCCTGCCAGCCAGCAAACCCACAACCATGCGGAAGCACAGGAAGCCTCAGCCATCTGCTGCCAGCCCTGGCAAGAGGGACAGGGCTCCCATCCCTCCCCCTGGCCCTCATTTTGGTTCTGCTGGGGCTTCTGCAGCACGGGCTCACTCTTCTGGGGCTGGCGCTTCTGCTGCTTCTGCTTCTGGAGGAGCTGATGACAAGCACTCCAGCACCAGCCACCTCCACAGCACCTGCACCCTTCACCCCTGAGACTGAGCGACCAAGAGGAGTGCCAAAGACTCATTTTTGTCTTATAGCTTGTTGTTAATAAAATCTATTTATGATTCACACACTTGCTTCATTTCTTTTTTTTAATAGAGTCTTGCTGGAAACTTTTAGAAATGGTTTAAGCCTTTGCATGCTTGTGCGATGGGTTAAGATAGCTGTGGGATGGGCAGGGATACCTGTGGGATGGGCAGGGATACCTTTGGGATGGGTTAGGATAGCAGTGGGATAGATAAACCTCCAGTGCAAGCATAGTGGGACTGTATGGTCCACCCTCCCAAGTGCCACACCTACGGCCCTTTATTATCAATAAAAATGTAATAATTATCCACACATATCAACATAAACACAACTCTTTATTAAATGCCCTGTTCATTGTAGGCCAACCCAACATACATGGCTGAATCTCATCTGTGTGATGAGACAGGCTGAAGGAAGCATCCATTAATCATCTATCATCCTGTCTTGCCACTCCACTGCTCCAGCTGGGGAGTTGCACCAGTGTTTCAGGAGGTTGCGCTGCTTCTTCGCCTCATGTGAGGCTCTGTTAGGGCCTTGCACATCCTGAGTGTCGATCAGGTTTTGCCCTTGCCTCCATTCCCCAGCCTCCATGTCCCCATTGCCTTGTTGACGGTCCACAAGCCTGTTCTGCAAGACTGGGTAGCGGGTGTGCATGAGATTGTGCAGGATGCAGCAAGCTTCCACGATCCTCCTCATGGTCTCTGGGCTATGCTGCATGTTGGTGAGAAGTACCTGGAACCTGTTGGCCAGGATGCCAAAGGCGTTCTCCACCACCGTTCTTGCCCTGAACAGCCTGTAGTTGAAGATCCTCTCTTCATGGGTGAGGTATTTGGAGGTGTAGGGCTTCATGAGGTAGGTTCTGAGGGAGAAGGCGTCATCCCCCATGATGAAGTAGGGCACATCTTGTGTGTCATTGGGCAGTGGTCTGGATCTGGGAAGCCCATCATGAGGTTGCGTTCCAGCCCCTCCTTGAGGTGACTGGCGTTGTATACCTGGGCATCTGAAGATGAGCTGTTGCCTGAAGCATCGATGTACATGAACTTGTAGTCAGCATCAACCATGGCGAAGAGGATGATGCTGAAGAAGCCCTTGGAGTCGAAATAAGTGGACCCCGACTTGGCTGGCGCTTTGCAGGCCACGTGCTTGCCATCTATGGCTCCAACGGTGTGTGGGAAGTTCCACCTCTGATACCACTGCTCTGCAACTTTCTTCCATCCTTCTTCAGTGGAGGGGCACTGGAGGAGCTCCTCCTTGTATTCTTTGATGATGACCTGCACCACTTCTCTGACCACAAAGCTGATGGTGCTGGGTGGCACCCTCCAGCCGTACTGCATGCTCCTGTAGGTGGTCCCTGAGGCCAGGTGGCGCAGAGTGAGTGCCACCTTGAGCCCAGGTTCCAGGCTGGTCGGGAAGTTGGTATTTGTCTTGGTCAACCTGGGTGTCAGGCGCTGCACAACTTCATCAAACATGGCTGGAGGCATCCTCATGAAGTTCTGGAACGCCCGAGTGTCTTCGGTCCTGAACTCCACCATCAGCTTGTTGTACAGTCCGTCCTCTGCTCTTCTGGTGAACCATCTTTGGACCCAGACTTTTTTTGGGTGCCTCCTTTTCTTCCCGTAGTAGAGTTCACAGAGCCTGTAGATGGTTTCGCACTGTCGCAGAAGGATGGTGGCTGCCGAAAGGACTTTGTCACAATCCACAGTGGACATTACTGGATGCGGTGGAAGAGGAAGGGTCAGATGAAGGCTGCAGAGGTCTGCACCGCTGGGCTGCTGTTCTGAAAGAGAGATGCAGGCGAGTTGTTCCCCCTTTTTACAGGCAGTATAGGTTTTCCTCTAGGCATCCTCTAGGCATCCTCTAGGCATCCTGTAGACATCCTTAATATCCGAGATAGGTCCCCTCTGCGAACGTTTTTTCCACTTTAAACGCTTTATTTCTGTTCTGCATCCGCTAGGCATCCGTTCTGCATCCGTTACTCCCTGCGTCCAGGTGGATGCGAGTTGCGCGGATGCAGAATGGATGCCTCGCAGATATTGCGGATGCGTAACGGATGCGTAACGGATGCGTAGCGGATGCGTAGCGGATGCAGAATGGACAAACTGGATACATTTTCCGCGCAAAAGTTTTAGGCAGCCCAAAACTTTCGGAGCAGATGAAACGTCAATAAACGGATCCTGGATGGATAGAGAGGAAGCCAAACGGAGGCAGTAAGTACATCGCGTTTTCAAACGGATGGCAAGGTTTTTTGTCCGTTTTACATCCTCTTTGCATCTGTTGATTCAGTGTGACATGGGCTTTATCTATTTTAGTGGGCCATCCCACATGACTTTGGTTCTGCTCACACTTGTATTCCCATAACTTCTTCTAATTCTTTTTTCTGTTTTTCTGTTAAATTTTTAGTCACTAATTTTGTTTTCTTCCTCTTAATTTTGAGTCCTGCTACCACTCCGAATTGTTCTAATTTGTTCATCAATTTTTGTCCTCTTTCTGTTAGTTCCTCTAAAAAAAATCCATATCGTTGATGAACGCTTGCAACTTGTATTCTTCTTTCTTAACCTTTCATCCTTTTATCTCTTGAGTTCTGTCTAATTCATATTAATAGTGTTTCTAATGAGCATATGAAGATCAGGGGTGAGAGTGGGCAGCCTTGTCTAACTCCTGTTTCTATTTTTATTGGGCAGGTATATTCACCATTTATTATAATATTAGCCAATTGTGTATCATAAATAGTTATTATGTTTTCAAATTTAGTGCCTAAATTCATATATTACAATTTTTTTGAATTAAAAATTGCCAATGTAAATTGTCAAAGGCCTTCTCTGCAAATTCTAAGACACCTACTACTGTTCTTAAGTTGTTCCTAATCTGTTTGGTCAGGAGAAATCCATTTTGATCTTCATGTATATACAGATTCAAGATTCTTTTTAGTCTGTTTGCTATGATAGAGGTAAATATTTTGTTATCAGTGTTTAGCAGTGAAATTGGCCTATAGTTTTTTATATGTCGAGGATCAGATTCCTCCTTTGGAATCAGCGAAATCAATGCTCCCCCCCATGAGTCCGGCATCCTGGCTGCCAATAAGACATCATTGAAAACTTCTACCATAAGGGGTCCGATTTGTTCTGCAATTGCCCTGTACAGCTCTCCTGGAATCCCATCTGGCCCCGGGGCTTTATTATGTTTCTGATCCTCTATTGCTGATTTCAATTCAGACCAAGTAATATCTTTATTTAATAATTCTATCATTTCTTCCCAAATTGTTTTATCCTTCATTTCATCTAAGTAGTTTCTTATTCTATCCTCATTAAGTTCTTCCTTTTTGTATAACTCTTCAAAGTATTTATGTGCAATTTCTTTTTTCTGTTCTATTTCTTGTTGTATGTCCCCCTTCTCATCTATTAATTGGTATATCAATCTCTTTTCTTTCTTTCTTTTTCGTTTATAAGATAACCATCTTCCTAGTTTATTAGCATGCTCAAAATAGGTTTGTCTCATCATATTCAAATTTATAATCATTTTCTCTTGTTCAGTTAAATTCAATTTATGTTTGGCTATTATTATCTGATTTTGCACTCTTAAGTCCTTTGGGTTCTTCTGTAATTGAGTTTCGAATTCCTTAATTTGTTGTTGTAATTTATTTTGTTGAGCATATTTTTCTTTGTTCCTCATAGCGTTATAAGAGATTGTTATACCTCTTATTACTGCCTTCATTGTATCCCAAATGTTTTGTTTCATAGCTGTGCCATTATCATTTTCCTTTAAAAAATAATTTAATTCCTCCTCAAGTTTATTAGTATTTTCTTTTTCTCTTATTAATTGAATATTTAACATCCATCTTTTCTTTGGTTTCATCCTATGCTTCCATATTATCTGAATTGGATTATGGTCTGCCCATTCATTCGGTACAATTTCAATTCCTTTTATCTCATTTGCTATTTCCCCATTCATCCAAGCCATGTCAATTCATGTCCATATTAGATGCAGATTAGAGTAGAATGTAAATTGTTTTCCTCAGGGTATAGTCTTCTCCATATTCCCACCAAATTTAACTCCTTCATCACTTCCCTACATATCTTAGGAAGCTCTCTTTTCCTTTTTTTATTCCCCCCCCCCATTACTATGGTCTTTTTGATAATCAGCAATAGAGTTGAAATCTCCTATAATACAAATATTTCTTTCTTCAAGTCCTATTATTTTTCGATATAGATGTTTAAAAAACTCTTTCTGATCTTCATTCGGGGTGTAAATTACCACTAAAAGAATTGAAATAGCATTAATCCAGATCTGCAAAATCAAAGTTCTTTCCTCAGAGTCTGGCCATACTAAATCTGCTTTCAAATCCTTTTTTACATATATTGCAATCCCTTTCTTTTTTCCCGTGTCTGCTGGTGCGGTAAATAGCTTCCCTAATTTCAGGCAGTCTAAATACGTTTCATCTACTTTCCTTATGTGAGTTTCCGGCAGGCATATTATATCAGCATTTTGTTTGATTAATTTAGCTAATATCCTTTTCCTTTTTATCATCGATAAAAATATAAATTTAATATAATATAAATTTACACCATTTATATTAATTGATAGAAGTTTCTTTTCTTCTTCCATTTAATTAATTCTGTTTCGCTCTTTGTCTCATAATAACTCCGGTCTCTCCTTGTGCTTGCTGAAGTAAAGTTTCTTCTCTCTCCTGATGTGAATAGGTGTTTCCTTGAATTCTTGAAGTTCCTTCTTTATTTCTGTGATAACCTTGAACTTCCTGTGAATTTATTTCCAGTTCCTCCTTACTACTCTGGTCTTCCGGACCTGCTAGCCATTCATAAAATTCTTGAGCCCTTTCCATGGAATCTATTTTAATTTTCCTTTCTTTCCATGAGACTAACATCCCCTCTGGGATTAACCATTTAAATGCAATTCTTTTCTGATTTAAATCAGCTGCTAAAAATTTATAGTCTCGCCTTGTTTCTCTTACTCTTCTTGGTATTTGCTTAAGAATCAGAATTTCTTTGCCTTTGTACATAATTGTTCGATCTCTGGACATCCTAAATATAATATCACGGACACTCCTTCTCGCAAATCGTATATGGACTTCTCTTGGGCATATATGGCGTCTTGCATAGTTGGTGCTGACCCTGTAAACTTCGTCGAACTCCCTTAGGATATTATCTTTATCCTTTTCCAATAATTCAGCCAGTATTTCTGCCATTAGTTTCTCCAAGTCCTCTTCCTTGGATTCCTCTACATTTTGGAATCTCAAGTATGTAGCTGCCTTGTCCAACTCTAGGTAGACCAATGAATCTTCCATTTCTTTACTCAAATTTTTTAATTCTTCATTTACCCTTTCTCGTTTCCTTTTGATTCGTTCAGTCCTTTTCTCTATTTCTTTTATTGTTGCTTCATTTTTCTCCAAGACCTGTTGTAATATTCCAATTTTATCCTCTACTTTAGAGATGTCCGCTTTCATTTCTGCTTTTAATTTCCCCATCTCCTCTTTTAATTCATTGATGTCTGTTCTTGTCTCATTATGGTTTTTCATCATTGTTTCTTGTAGCTTTGTCACCGATTCCTGTAAGGTCAGCAAAATTGGCATTTGAGACATTAGCTTGTTTTTCCACTGGTAGCTTTTCTTCTATGGTTTTTTTGAGCCATAGGCAAAGCTGTTGTCAATGTGGTTGTTCATGTCAGGGTAGTCTTTCTTCCAGTTTTCAAAGCTGTAGTAGGTGTAGAGGTCATTTCTTTTAAAATTTGTTTCTGTTGTTGCACTATATTAATTATATTATCCCAGATTAACATTCAGTATTGTAACCCCTGTGTTAAAATTGACCTAATTGCTTAATCCACCTATCTGCTGGATAGTTGTATTCTAACTGATTACTGGAATATATATATGTGTGTGTGTGTGTGTGTGTGCTGTTCAGCTTCCTTCGGGTATTATCCCATGTCATTGCAGTGCTTTTAAAGTTGTAGCAACGTTTGAGCAGAATCTCATCTGCCATCATCAGGCTTCTGTGTACAGAAGCCTGATGATGGCAGATGAGATTCTGCTGAAACATTGCTACAACTTTAAAAGCACTACAATGATGTGGGATAATACCCGAAGGAAGCTGAACAGCACACATATAAGTACCCGCGAAAGCTTAAAAAAAACAAATATATATATATATTCACACACACATACATATTCCCCAGCAACTAAGACTAACCTGAGCACAACCAAGCCCCCACCTGAACAGAACACACCCCCAGCCAATCAGAACACAGCCAAACCCCCAACCAATGAGAACACCCCCCCACCCAATCAGAACATAGCCAAGCCCCCACCCAATCAAGTCACACCCCTACTAGCAGTTAAAAGGAAGAAACAGCTGCAAGCTCACATTACTCTGAGAAGCACAAAGCCGAAGAAACAAGCCTGAAGATGATGAATGAGACTTCATCGAAACGTTGCCTAGATACTTCCAATTTTACGTGGGAGAAAACCCGAATAACCAAAGATCCACATACAAATACCCGTGAAAACCTCAGAAAACATATATACATACATACATACATACATACATGCATAAAATTTTAAATCCTAATTCTAAATCGCGTATATAATTTTGTAGGGTCTATGCTCAACTTCTATGCAACACTATACAACACACCATATAATAAATATATATAATAAATATTAAATAATATATCAAATCCAACTATATTTAAATTTAATAAGTTTGTAAGTATTGTAAATATATATGTGTATTTATCTAATCTTATCTAACCTTATCTTAAATATTAAATATTCTTAAACACAAACAGTACTATTTTCATCCCAAGTAGATTAATTATAATCACACAATAAATTATACTATTAAAATGTTGAATATTAAATATTAAATCTTATACTTATTGATTAAATAATTCTTAATGTTCTTACTATTTTTCCTATATATCTAGTCAAAATGTAGCTATCAGTGTTATTAATGAGTTAATTAAATCAATTGACTGAGTTATTTTACAATCTAATATAACAATCAATACTCCTTTCCTCAGTATACAAATTTATAATTGTTATAGAAAAAGAGTAAAAAATGAGAGATAATTCATCATATCATCAGTAAATAAGTAAAAAAGAAAGAAAAGAATTAAGCAGATTTGTACAAAAAAAGAAAAAGCAATGGGAAAAGGGAAAAAGGAATTTTAAGGTCAGTTTTTAGTTCTCCATCTCTACATTTGAACGCTTTCTCTCCAAACGCACCAGAAGTGGGGAGGTAAAAAGTGCTGAATAATGACTGCAGTTAATCAGTATCTTCCAAATCTTCCAATTTACTTTTTTTTCCTTAATGTTCCTAAGTTCAATTTTCTTAATTTCTTTCGAGTATGACCACCTCCTCAGTTAGAATAAAATTCTCCCAAAGGTCTATTAAAAGGTCTATTAAACAGTTGATGTCAGATATATTGTTGCAATATCTTTGGGGTTTTTAAACATCTCGTATCGTGCCGAGCTGTTTCTTCTCCGTCACTTCGATCCTCTTCCTGTCCTTACTTTAATAAAGTCTATCAGAAAAAGTCTATCAAAGTGACAATCAGATAGAATATTCCAAATCCTCCACAACTTCCAGATTCTTTCCTACCGATAGTTTCCAACCTCATAAACTTCCCTTTTCACTCATTATAATCCACACTTTCTCTTCAGTCTGCCGGACCTTTTCACCCACGCTTGTCTCGCCTCCACTTTTTAGCCACTTTCCTTTCAGGCTTCAGACAGACACTTGTACCAAAGTCTATAACTTTGCCAATCTTCCTCTCCACCACTAATTGCCCCTGCCACACTCTTCTCCAACAATATTACAAGCTGTCACTTACTCGCTTTTTTGCATCGGTGGCAGCCTAGACTTCAGAGCTGCCATTGACAGGAGACTGTTTCTTGCTCATTGAGCTCTGGAGGGAACCTCTTCGCTGCAGGGGGGTTGCCTTCCCCACACTGAAGCCCGAGTCTCCCCCACACCAGCACGAATCTCTCCGGGACTCGAGCACTCTCAAAGCAAAAAGAGATTGATTGAAACCACAGATGGGCTTCTGCACCTCTGTTCATCCTTGCCTTGCAACCAGAAGTCAAAAATTATTGTTTTAAAAGTTTTGAATTTTTTTAAATATTTTAATTTTCATTAATTTTCATTATTTTTAATAGGCTAAGGTAATTGTACAGTCTTCTCTTTAGAATTCAATAAAGGGTACTTTAGGATTGCTCATACAGTTAAACAAGCAATAATTTATTCCTTTAGCTTTTATAATATATGATGTTGGAAAAGGACATAATTGCTGAATCTAATATTTACAGAAGACAGACTTCTTGAAATATTTTAATAGCATCATTCAATCTAAAATTCCCACAATATTTGTGGAAGTTACTTTGTTGAACTTTTTAACAACTCTTGTAAGATACATAATGTATTATGCTCCTGGCTTTGTTCTATATGGACAGTTTTATTCCAAATGAATAATAACACTGCATATTGCATAACATTTGGGAAATAGTATTTCCTTTCCTGCTTTCTATGCATAGAATAATTTTATATAGTATGATAAATAGAGATGACATGATTACCAAATGCCTTTAGAAGTAGCCAACAGAAGTAGTTCAAATCTCACCAGGCTCAAGGTTGACTCAGCCTTCCATCCTTCTGAGGTTGGTAAAATGAGAGGCCAGATTGTTGGGGGCAATATGCTGACTCTGTAAACCACTTAGAGAGGGTTTTAAAGCACACATTGAGACAGAATAAATTGAGGCAGAACTGCCTTCCAGATGTTGGGCTGAAAGATTTTCATTAACAAAGGGAATGGAGAGATGCAATGGTTTGATCAAAAACTTCAGAATCAAGTCTATAATTCTATCAGAAACACTTCATAGAATCTGAATGAATTCCTGTCTATTTATCCATTTTTTTCTATTGATTCTTCCCCTCTACTTCATACACACACCCATATATCTTATTTAAAAAAAATAAATTCCTTGATAGTCTGGACAACAAACTGATGCCACAGGATTTGATTAACGGTTTAACAAGAAATATTTGAAAAGTACCATCTACTTTGCCTGGCTGCCTAGCAGTACAATAGCAATAGCACTTAGACTTATATACTGCTTCACAGTGCTTTATAGCCCTCTCTAAGCAGTTTACAGAGTCAGCATATTGCACCCAACAATCTGGGTCCTCATTTTACCCACCTCGGAAGGATGGAAGGTTGAGTCAACCTTAAGCCAATGAGAATTCATCAAGAGCCAGCAGCCAGCAGAAGTAGCCTGGAGTACTGCCTTCTAACCACTATGCCACAGGCTCAAACAAACAGGTTTGATGGTTTTCTCTTTGATTTACTTCTTCCTATATAACTTTGTGTGATGACTCAGTGTTTAAAAATGCTGAATTTGTCAGCTGGAAAGCTGACAGACTGGATTTAAGACCCAAGTACCACACAATGGTATGAGCTTCTGTTACTTTCCCTTGTTCCTGCCCAGCTAGCAGTTCAAAGCATGCAAATGTAAGTCAATAAATAGGTACCACTTCAGTAAGAAGGTAACAGCATTCTGTGAGCCTCAGCATAGAGTCATGCTGGCCACATAAACACATATATCTCACAGAGATGTCCCTAGAGTCAAAATGACTGAACGGAAGAGACCTTTGACTTTTTATATAACTTAACTGGCACCACCAGCTATTTTATGGCGAACAAACAACTGTCTTCTTCATTGGAGAAGCTTAAACAAGGTATGCCATCATAAATTCATTAACATCATTTAAGGATCACATTCTTTTCCTGTTTCTGCTCCAAGCACTACACCTTTAGAAAATGCTGCTATTTTATATATATTAAAGCTGTAGTTGGGTTATCACATGGTTTTATTGTCATCTCTAATTTCATGTTTTACACATTAATCCCCCTCTCACATGTATTCCACTCTGTCCTTTGAGAATCATGTTTCATGAATCAAATGAAGTTGTGACTAAAGAATAATTATGTTCCAGGCATCATTACTGAATGATATAAAACCTTTTCAATAATGTAAGAAATTATTGCAACCAGAAATGGACTACTTTCATTATGATAAATTTTATTATGTTTACAATTTATTTTCATGATGATAATGTTATTATGGTTCCAATTTATCAGTTTATATTTACAAATCAACTTACACAACTGCAACATTTTAGCTGATCATTTCTAATTCTAAAAAATACATGATAGGTAATTTACGAAAACTTTTATTTCCATTGAGTCCCAAAATGGCATGAAATTGCAGAACTGAACCAAGAAATCCAAAAATGTTTATTCTGTTGGAAGTACTGAAGCAATAATAGCCCCTACAATCCAAGAAAACAAAATAAGTGCCACAAGATAAATGAAAGCAGTCTCAGCTGGTATTCTGTATACAAGATTACCTATCCTAAAATTGCTCTAAATTGGCACTAATTTGGAAATCTCAGCTTTGATATGCTCCTAGCTCAAGTGTCTGGAGATTAGAAATGAGAAGGGGGGAATATTCACCCCAGGCTTGAACAAAATAGATTTACAACTCAGCAGGAGAAATGTTTTATATCATTCTCTCCCTTATCAAATGACTAACACCAAGCGGAAAGACCCAGAAGCAAAGATTATTATGCTTTAGCACCTTTGCTTTATGTGATCAACTGTAAAATAGCAATTTCACATTAATGAAAATAATAGCGTAAAAACTTGTTCCTGTCTATTTTACACATTACTTTGAAAGAAAGACATTGGTGGAGATGAAATGATATGCATGTCAAGCTTCACCATTTTTAAAAGAAATGTCAGAGTTCATAAATAATAACTCTTGCTGTGTTAGGAGTAGAGAGAATTTGCTTTAGATTCCCTCAAGTTCCTGACGCATCCTGACTCTTTTCTTGCATTTAAGTGGATAGAGCATTTTCATCCTGGATAAAACAATAGATTGTGAATTGACATCCTATAGTCAAAGAGAACAAGTTTGAAATGCTTATGATGTTGAACTAGAATTGGGGAGCTACTGATTTAATTCCACCCTTAGCCAGGAGACACAGTGGGTATCTCTGAGTGAGATGCTCTCCTTTGAAGAAACCACAGAGTTGAAGTGGGGAAAAATAGGAGGAGTGAAATTGTGGCCTGAAGGAATGGCGGCGAGTAAATCTAGAAAATCAATAAGCTCTCCTAAAATACATATTTTTTTTAAATGTAGAGTATATTATTAAATTGATAAAGTACAAGGCATTACCATTGCCTATTGTATTGATAACAGAGAATAACAGAGTCAGAAGAGGCCTTGGAGATCTTGTCCACCCCCATGTTGAAGCAAGAGAACCTATACCATTTCAGATAAATGATTATCCAATTTCTTCCTGAAAACCTCCAGTGTTGGAGCACCATAAGTTCTGAAGGCAAGCCATTCCACTGATTAATTGTTCTAACCATCAGTAGATTTTTTTCTTAGTTCTAGGTTGGTTTTTTCTTTGATTAGTTTCCATCCATTGTTTCTTGTCCTTCCTTCAAGTGCTTTGGAAAATAGGGTGACTCTCTCTTCTTTGTGACAGCCCAGTCTTTCTTTTCATTAAACTAGAGATACCCACTTCATTCATTTGTTTATTTTATTTTATTCATTTATTTTTGTCAGTTCCTTACAAGATAACAGGTATAAGTAAAAACTTAGTTATGAATACATGGATACATATAAGAAAAATAAAAGAAAAATAAAAGAAACAATAGGACAGTGATGGTAGGCACGTTGATGCACTTATGTACGCCCCCTATAGACCTCTTAGGAAAGGGGTGAGGTCAACAGTAGACAGTCTAAGGTTAAAGTTTTTGGGGTTTGGGGAACAAACCATAGAGTCAGGAAGAGTATTCCAGACATTGACCACTCTGTTGCTGAAGTCGTATTTCCTGAAATCAAGTTTGGTGCAATTAACCTTAAGTTTGTTTGCTCTTGTGTTGTTATGGTTGAAGCTGAAGTATTCATTGACAGGTAGGACATTGCAATGTATGATTTTATATACTGTACTTAGATTGGACCGAAGGTGGCATAGTTCTAGGTTTTCTAGGTCGAGAATTTCAAGTCTGGTGGCATAAGATATTCTGCAACGAGTAGAGGAATGGAGAACTCTTCTTGTGAAATATTTCTGGACTTTCTCAACTGTGTTAATAATCAGATACGTAATGTGGGTTCCAGACTGATGAGCTGTCTTCGAGTATTGGTCTAGCAAATGTTTTGTATGCTCTAGTTAGTGGTGTAATATTACCAGAGAAAAAGCTACCTAAGATTAGGTTAACAACTCAAAATGCCTTTTTCGCTATGTAGTTACAGTGGGCTCTAGCACTTAGGTCATGAGAGATGAGTACTCCAAGATCCTTGACAGAGTTTGGATCATCAACAAGGTCTTAACTATTCAGCCTGTATTTTATTTTCTGATTTTTTTTTGCCAATATGTAGGACAGAACATTTATTTGTTGAGATTTGAAGTTGCCATTTGTTTGACCATTTTGATACATAGTCAAGGTCTTTTTGAAGGGTAGCAGTATTGTCTGTGGTGTTGAATAGCTTTACATCATCAGCAAAGAGAATGCAGTTGCTCTTAATATGATCACAGAGGTCATTTATGTAGAAGATGAAAAGAAACACTGCCTTGGGGGACACCACTGTTGACAGGTACAGAATTTGATAGGATGCTCCTAATTTTGACCATTTGTTGTCTGTTTGACAGGAATGCTTCTAGCTAGATATGCAGGTGTCCAGAGATACTGTAAGATTTTAGTTTTAAGAGTAGTTTGTTGTTTACCATTGAATCAAAGGCTTTACAGAAGTCTGTGTAGATTGCGTCTATTGCTTTGCCTCGATCAAGTTGTGTAGTCCATGTTTTTGCAGTGTAAGAATTGCAGATCACATGATAGTTTTTTCCTGAAACCAAATTGTTTATTAGAAAGTAGGTTGTTTGTTTCTAATTGGAGGATGATGGATTGGTTAATAATTGATTCCATGACTTTATAGGTGATGTAGCATAAAGAGATTGGTCTGTAATTTTCAACTGGGCTGGGATGTCCCTTTTTGAAGATGGGGATGACCATGGCTTGTGACCATAGTTTTGGCAAGGAGCTGGTCCTGAAAGATTTTTCAAAGATTATGCTTAGAGGTTTGGCTATGGCAGTGGATAACTTTTTTAAGAAGTAAGCACATATTCTATCTGGTCCAATAGATAGAGATGGTTTTAGATTCCTGCAATTGTTCTTCGTATGTTTTAGCCTCCAGTCCCCTAGTTATTTTTGTTGCTCTTCTCTGCACTCTTTCTGGAGTCTCAACAACTTTTTTATATTGTAGCAACCAAAACTTGTTCCAAGTGTGATCTTACCAAAGTCTATAAAGTGTTGATAACATTTCACATGATCTGTTGTTAAATTAAAGAGGGCTTTTTACAAAACCAGTCAATAATAATAAAAATCAAGGCATCTAAGAAAACTTAACACAGGAATAGCATAAAGATCTCCATCTAGTAGTAGTAATATTTGCATTACTTGGCATTGAAAAGGGAAGGCATATGGCTATCATAGAGGCCAAGGTGACAATAGTTGCATTGTGATTTATCTTAACAAAAATATTTTTGCTATTCCTCATTCAGTGTATAACATCATTTGACTCTGGACATGAGAATAGAGACAAATGTATTGTCCTTTGGATCCCATGAGGCTAATGATGCAAACAAGAATCATTTTGTGAGATAGGTAACTATTAAAAAATTGAATAAATACCTATATACATACTCAAACAGATCAATTTGGAACGAAATGGAGGCATTCTTCTCTTTTGTTGCAGGCCTTGGTCAATATACTAGAAGTGAAAAGGCCACAATAAAATATATAGATTAAATGAGGATGTAACATATTAAATGCCAAAAATAAAAAAAAATAGTAAATTTAAATTTTCTAAAACATCTAGTTTTCTGAAGCTGCTATCCTCAAACCACTCAGTTCCCACAAATTCCCTTACCATTTATGAAAATATGATTGGGGAGGATTGTTCTGGTTCACTGGCAGCCTGAGGAGATGGCAGCAGAATCGGACAGTGAGGAAGAACATGGGGAAGTCCAGGAGTCTGGGAAGGACTCCGATGATGGTCCTGCAACCAATACAGAGATGGGGAGTCATCTGGGAGTTATGTGCTGACTCCGGCTCCAGAATCTGACAGCAGCGAGACAGAGGAACAAGGAGACCCTGTTCCCAATGTGCGTGTGCACAGAGCTGCCAGAAGGAAAGAACAGTTAAGACAAAAGGGGTGACTCAGGAGCAAGGCTTGGAGATGATTGCCCCTCCCATAAAAGATAAAGGAAGTGCAAAGGGACAGGAAACTTTTCAGGAAGCAACGCTGATCACCCTGGTGGTTTTGGAAAGTTCCATGATGAATTCATGTTCCATTTGGTTTTGAAAGATTAATTGTACTTTAGTCCATTGGCAGCACTTCAAGTAACATAAAAGTGCATTCTTATCAGACTTCTCCTGAGAACTTTGGCAGACTTCCATGGGACTATTTATAACTGATTGAGATTCATTACAGGCTGTGAGTGATGCTAATTCACAGCTGTGGAACTAAAATAAAAGGGTTTTGAATTTAATGTGTGTTTGTTAGTGCATCAGGAAGCCTTGGTCAGAACAAGGATGTAAGTTTAACCACCATTAGGAATGCAATGTCTACAGAGAATTGGGGTGGAGGGAAAGGGAGTGCAATATATGGGAAATGATCCTCTATTATATTGTGGAGTTGTCATTTATTCTGTGTTACAGCAGCTGAAAATAACCCTCAGTCTCATGTGAAAATGCCCTGAAGCTAGAAAAATGTACTATTTTAATCATATTGTTGGCACTTACCATTTGTTCAGCAGTATTTATGCAACGTAAAGAATTTATTGGGATGAGGCAACTGTTTTACCTGAAGGAGTTTTCTTCTCCAACACCATGATCAGATAGACAAACACACATAGCAGCCTGCCATGTAATGCAGTCATTTGACATGTTCTTCTTTTGTCATTGCTATAGGCATCGGATCATCTCAGATGTTGCTGAGTAGAGAATAATGCAATTTGAATTTCAAGTCCCCTACAGGAGCAAAATAATATGTATAATAAGGTAACTCTTGAACAATAAATTGGCAAGATGAGTGTTTTGAATGGGGGATATCATGTCTAAAATGAGGTCTTTTAATACAAAACTCCAAATTCAGAACACGGCATGTTTAAAAAAGGTTTATGTTAAAGGTTCTTTCAAATTTTCCACTTGCAGGAACCTTTAACATGGGAACTGTGTATATTAATTTAAAATGCTTGTTTTAAGCATCTATTTGATTTGGGGGGGGGGTTGTATGTGAAGGTAATTTTTCCCTTTGTCTGAAGGACTCCTGGGAAAGGAAGCTTTTACCCATTCTCAAGTATATCAAGAAAAGATATCAGCCTAGCATGTATCAGCAAAGGCCTTCCAACCATTATTTCACCCTCACCTGATCCGCAGCATGTACACATTGTATCTTATTTATTAATGGTGCAGAAATTTTAAACCTGCTTTACTAAGAGTGGTCAGAGGAAAAGAGGTTAAAGTTTCTACACCTGATTGTGTAGAAATTTGGCAATCCCATTTTTATTGGGAGGGTAGCAGAAATGACACATGGAAAATATTCCATTAAAAAAAAATGGAAGAGCTCAGTTTTCCTGTCCATCTGCTTGTCATAGATGCCTTACAATGCTTCTTTGTTCCATATGGCTTTGATAAATCAGACTGGAATCTTAATCCAATACATATGCTTCTAGGGAACAGTTTAACAATGATGGGCTTGAAGCATTTTAGGACAGTGAAATACATGTTCTTATAGAAGGAGGGTTATCTGGTATGAGGCTAAACTGCTAATTACATTTTATGCATATAAAGCATAAAATCATAAATCAAGAAATTGGTATTTTGAAACAAATCATTTTGATTTTCTGTTTAGAGACCTGTTATCACAAAACCTCATTTGCAATATAAAGTAATGGCAAAATCCCATTAGGGAAATCTCTTAAATGAAGAAAAAATACCTTTGGAATCTTTAATTTAAGACACATCTTTCTTCTCAATTATAATGCTTCATTTAGACATTTTGCTTGAATGGTTTGCTGCTATTTATTTATTTAGTCTTTTTTTCTGTATCAATTCCCATACAGACATATTCTGTCTCACCTTTCTTCTTTCCCAAAAGATGAAAGAGTACAAACTCAGACAAACACAGGCAAGAAAGCTGGCTCGGACTTCACATAGTAAATTCTTTGGAATTGATAATATTCTTGGCATTCCAACACATCCTGCCTGCCAAGTCCAAAATAATAGTAAATAAAATGTTAAGTCACAGGAAAACACAAGGCAGTCCCCAAAGAAAATCTGAAGTAAGGTTAAACTTTGTCCTGTACAAAGTTTCAGGAGAAAACACACCCACTTTTATCCCCTGTGGGGTGTGGCTCAATGACTCAGCTCACTCTCTGACCCTCCCACACCTCCTACATTGCTGCTCACGTTTCTCCCTACAACGCTGCTTAGGATCGAACCAACACTCTTCCTCTTTACTCCCTGTCAGGAGCGGCTCAGATATGCCTTCCTCCTGATTAATCTCAGGCTATTCTGCTCGGTTGTCTGATGGAACCAGAGGCATTATCAGGGAGGAAGGTCCTGGGGAGGAAGGCATTGCCAGAGAGGAAGGTCCTGGGGAGGAAGGCATTCCCAGTTCCTCCTCCTCATCTTCCAGGTCCTCTTCCTTTGACAGCGTAGGCTCAGGAATCAGGGCCACAACACAGACATATTTTAAGCTGGTTTGCAATAAGATAAAAATAAATGATTAAAATACACCGCTGAAAAAAAAAATAAAGGGAACACTTAAACAACACAATGGAACTCCAAGTCAATCACATTTCTATGAAATCAAACTGTACGCTTAGGTAGCAACACTGATTGACAATCCATTTCACATGCTGTTGTGCAAATGGAATAGACAACAGGTGGAAAGCATAGGCAGTTAGCAAGACATCCCCAATAAAGGAGTGGTTCTGCAGGTGGTGACCACAGACCACTTCTCAGTTCCTATGCTTTCTGGATGATGGTTTGGTCACTTTTGAATGCTGGCAGTACTTTCACTCCAGTGGTAGCATGAGATGGAGTCTACAACCCACATAAGTGGCTCAGGTAATGTAGCTCATCCAGGATGGCACATCAGTGCAGGCAAGAAGGTTTGCTGTGTGTGTCAGTGTAGTGTCCAGAGCATGGAGGCGCTACCAGGAGACAGGCCAGTACATCAGGAGTCATGGAGAAGGCTGTAGAAGGGCAACAACCCAGCATCAGGACGACTACCACCACCTTTGTGCAAGGAGGGACAGGAGGAGCACTGCCAGAGCACTGCAAAATGACCTCCAGTAGGCCACAAATGTGCATGTGGCTGCTCAAACAGTCAGAAACAGACTCCATAAGGGTGGTATGAGAGCCCAATGTCCACAGGTGGGGGTTGTGCTGACAGCCCAACACCATGCAGGACATTTGGCATTGCCAGAGAACACCAAGATTGGCAAATTCACCACTGGCACCCTGTGCTCTTCACAGATGAAAGCAGGTTCACACTGAGCACATGTGACAGATGTGGCAGGGTCTGGAGAAGCCGTGGAGACTGGTTTGGCAGTAGGTCAGTAATGGTGTGGGGAGGCATTTCTTTACAGAGCCGCATAGCCCTCCATGTGCTCACCAGAAGTAGCCTGACTGCCATTAGGTACTGAGATGACATCCTCAGACCCCTTGTGAGACCATATGCTGGTGCAGTTGGCCCTGGGTTCCTCCTAATGCAAGACAATGCTAGATCTCATGTGGCTGAAGTGTGTCAGCAGTTCCTGCAAGACAAAGGCATTGATGCTATGGACTGACCCGCGCGTTCCCAATTGAGCACACCTGGAACATCATGTCTTGCCCCACACCAATGCCATGGACTGTCCAGGAATTGGGGGATGCTTTCGTCCAGGTGTGGGAGGAGATCCGCCACCTCATCAGGAGCATGCCCAGGCGTTGTAGGGAGGTCATACAGGCACTTGGAGGACACACACACACACTACTGAGCCTCATTTTGACCTGTTTTAAGGACATTACATCAAAGTTGGATCAGTCTGTAGTGTTTTTTTCTTTAATTTTAATTTTGAGTGTAATTTTAATTTTGAGTGTGACACCAAATCCAGATCTCCATGGGTTACTAAATTTGATTTCTATTGATAATTTTTGTGTGATTTTGTTGTCAGCACATTCAACTATGTAATGAACAAAGTATTTAATAAGAATATGTCATTCATTCAGATCTAGGATGTCTTATTTTTGTGTTCCCTTTATCTTTTTTTTGAGCAGTGTATAAAGTAGCATGCAATAAACTAAAATGGTATTCATATTATATTCATTTAAAAGGAAGAGATGAAAGGAAATAACTGTTCTTCCATATCATTACTTATGTATTTTAGAAAGCCAGAACATATATAGATTTTCCATAGGTATTTAAAATATTTTTTTTTCAGATTTCATGAGGAAGACTGTACTGAAAGTAGGCAATTCTATAAGAAATAAAGCACAACAGGTGATCACAAATTGACATGTCACACATACTACAAAACCTATTTTATTTATCTTAATGATCAACCAGATTTGTAGTATAACAACAGTCTTTCAGATATTTAGGTCCCAATTTTAGAATCTTTTGTGTCAGACACAAACCTTAGCTTAAACCTAGCTTAGTAGGTAATTTCCAGCTTGTGTAGTTGCTTCAAGGGTATAATGTCCAGTTAACCAGATTCTTCATTCAGTCAGTTGCAAAATTCTGCTTTCGCTGTAGCTGCTGAACTAGTACAATCTAGTAATGTGTGAGATTCATAGTTCACAAACAATATTGTTCAAGAAAACAGGTAGCAGGTTGAAAGTAGGTAGCAGAAAGAAATTAAAACTTATGTTATGTACATCTGGCCTCCAGTAAAAATGATCATTTTATAAGCAACTCCAAACCATATTCATATTATTTTCTGAGTGAATGAAACTGTACTTTTAACAGGAAAACTCCTCAATTCCTGCAGTTCAAAGACCATAAACATGATCCTCCATCTTGTCAGTATTCAGACTTTTTATATGTTCTCCAAGCTCCCCTCATTATACCTTGACATTGTTTCAGAACATGACGGTGATTTTAAAAAATGGAACTTTGCTTATGCTCACATTTTTGTACTGCAGCATTTATGCTTCCCATTTTCCTTTGTTTAAATCAAGCAAAAGAGTAGGTAGGTATGTATGGCTGAGATTTCTTGGTGTACAGATCTGATCAACAAATGGAAACTCTGATGAGGAGTAGACTCACACATTTTCAATATAGATATAATGATTAAAGGGGAGACAGTGGCTCAGTGGTTAAAGAAAAGAGAAAAAAAAGAGGGCTGTGAAAATATTTACAGACCCTTCACATCCCGGACATAAACTGTTTCAACTCCTTCCCTCAAAGCGATGCTCTAGAGCATTGCACACCAGAACAACTAGACACAAGAACAGTTTTTTCCCCAAAAGCCATCACTCTGCTAAACAAATTTCTCTCAACCCTATTCAACTATTTCAAAGTCTGCACTACTATAACTGTTAAATCTTGTCATCATTCCTTATCATCCATCCCCTCCCACTTGTGATGGTATGACTGTAACTTTGTCGCTTGTATACTTACGATTTATATTGACTGTTTCCTCGTATGATTGCTTGATTGCTTATTGTACCCTATGACTATCATTAAGTGTCGTACCTTATGATTCTCAACTCCTGATGAATGTATGTTTCTTTTATGTATACTGAGAGTATTTACACCAAGATAAATTCCTTGTGTGTCCAATCATACTTGGCCAATAAAGTATTCTATTCTGTTCTATTCTATTCTATTCTATTCTATTCTATTCTATTCTATTCTATT
>BLBF01000010.1:49711108-49750244 GCA_015471245.1 Laticauda colubrina | reverse complement strand
GCCATCTGTTCTTTTGTAGATTAGTACATCTAGGAATGGTAGTTGTTGGTTTATTTTCGTTTCCATGGTGAACTTGATTTTGGGGTGTGTGTTGTTTAGGTGTGTTAGGAAATTGTTTAGGTTTTCTTTTCCATGGGGCCAAATCACAAATGTGTCATCGATGTATCTTAGCCATAGTTTGGGTTTGTGGGTGGCATTAGCCAGGGCTCTGGATTCGAATTCTTCCATGAACAGGTTTGCAATGACAGGTGACATTGGTGATCCCATAGGAGCGCCTTCAATTTGTATCTTTGTCCTTTGCATATGAAATATGTGTTGGTTAAGCAGTGTTCTGTTAGTTCCATGAGGTGTTTAGCTGGTTGGTATTTATTTTTGATGATTTCAAGAGTTTCTTTTATCGGGACTTGAGTGAATAGTGAAACCACATTGAAACTTACAAACAGATCTTCTTGTTCCACATGTAGATCTTTGATCATTTCCAAGAGGTGGTATGAGTTTTGTACATGTGAAGCTGCTGCTTCAGCATGGGACTATAGCTGCTTTGCTCTGTGTTTAGCTAGGTTTTGTAGTGGTGCTCCTCTGGAGCTAACTATGGGTCTGAGAGGTATGCCTTCTTTATTGTATTTTTGGGAGACCATATAGTTTGGGGCATCTGGAAGATTTTTCTCTTGGGATGATAGTCTGTTGGATCTCTTTGCTCATGTGGCTGGTTATAATTTTCTTCTTGGTTATTTTTTCCAGATATGTGGTTGGGTCCAGATATGTCTTTATGGGTTTGTATGTGGAGTCTTGGAGTAGGTCTGTCAATTTTGTTTCGTAGTCTTTTCTATCCATTACTGCTGTGGCATTACATTTATCTTCTGGAAGCAAATTATCTGCTGGAAGCAAATACAAGCAAATTGAATGATCCCCTATGGGATCACCACTGTCACCCATCATTGCAAACCTGTTCATGGAAGAATTCGAATCCAGAGCCCTAGTTAATGCCACCCACCAACCCAAAGTATGGTTAAGATACATCAATGACACATTTGTGTCATTTTCACCCCATGGAAAAGAAAACCAAAACAATTTCCTGACACATCTAAACAGCACACACTCCAAGATCAAATTCAGCAGCTTGATCCACAAAAACACACTGTGACCTAGAAGATCAACAGACCTATGGAACAACTGTCCTGAACTCCATAAGAGGTTCTACAGACAAAATCAGTAAGATACTACACAGGCATCACATCAAGACTGCCTTCAAAACAGACAGAAAAATAGCTGTCATCCTAAGAAACCCCAAAGATAAAACTGACCTTGAAAACCAAGGCATATATGAAGTGCCCGGTGCATCATGTCCTGCCACATACACTGGACAGACCAATAGAAGAATAAGTACCCACCTGGATAAGCACAAAAATTCACTTAAAAAAGTTGGAACACACTTTCTCACTAGTCCAACCCATAAAAGCAACAGGTCATACCATCAACTTCAATAGCACCAAAACCTTAGCCACTATAGAAAACCCCAGCCACAGAATTATCAGAGAAGCCATAGAGATTGAAAAAAGACCTGAAAGCATGAATAGAAGAGATGATTCCACCAGATTGTCAATTATTTGGAAGCCTGCACTCACAAACAAAAAAATCTCCACGCCGCAAGCCAGGCAAACACCTGGGCACGAACAGATCCCCCCTGACAAAAAAATAGCAGCCATCCTTAGAAACCCCAAAGATAAAATTGACCTGGAAAACCAAGGCATATACGAAGTTCCCTGTGCTTCATGCCCGGCCACATACATTGGACAGACCAATAGAAGAATAAGTACCCGCCTGGATGAATACAAAAATACAGTAAAAAAGCTGGAACACACCTCCTCACTAGTCCAACACATGAAAACCACAGGTCACAACATCAACTTCAATGGCACCAAAACCCTTGCCACGATAGAAAACCCCAGCCACAGAATCATCAGAGAAGCCATAGAGATTGAAAAAAGACCTGAAAGCATGAATAGAAGAGATGATTCCACCAGACTGTCAATCATTTGGAAGCCTGCACTCTCAAATAGAAAGATCTCCACACCACAAGCCAGTCAAACTCCTGGGCACAAACAGACTCCCTCTGATACCTCCAGCTCAAACACACCCCAGCCAGGCACCCAGATGAAACCTAGCTTCCTAATAGATAATAGCCATCCTTTCACATGAAGCCAAGCTGCACTGAAAGCCTCCAATACAGGAACACAGTGTTACCAGCCAATCAAAGCCACAAAACAGACAGAAGAAACCAGAAACACCAATCAAACAAACCCCAAGAACAATAAACACAGACCAAGACTCCCAACCAATCAGGATGTAGAAAAAAACATCCTGGCACAGCAATAGGCTAGCCTCAAATTTAAAACCAACGATTGTGATAGCCTGACCCACATACAAACTCAATACAGAAGCCTGATGATGGCAGATGAGATTCTGCTGAAACGTTGCTACAACTTTAAAAGCACTACAATGACGTGGGATAATACCCGAAGGAAGCTAAACAGCACACACACACACACACACACACACACACACATATTTCAAAATAACTTAAAATATAATCAAGATTTTGAAATTCTTGCAGATGTGAATGAAAAAAAATTAGGTATACTTGATAGAATTGAAAAAGTGGAAGCATTTGATCATATACAGTATGTTCTTTAGGTCTGTCTATACTAAAACATAATTAATAAGAATTTTATAGCAGTGATATAACCTATGATGAACTAAAATATTTTCTGGTTTTGTTGACCACTCCTCCAGGACATTGTTATTTCACAAGTAGTATTGTAATCTTATTTAAAATACATTACAGGCAGCTGAAACAAAAACACTGCCCATGAACAGATCAATATGCATTGTGTGCATTCAACTGTTGAATAATCAATTGATTCTTGCTATGAGCAAACAAATGTTAAAAGTCTTAAAAGTTAAGGTCTATAGAAAGCTTTTGCAAGTCTATCAAATTATTAAAAGTTTTGCGCTTTTTCTTCTTCTTTTCAAAAATATATATGCTCTGTGGTTTTTTTTGGGGGGGAAACAAGGGTACTTCTTAATTTTCATTTCATTTTAAATCCTGCAGAAATGAAATGAAAAACTTTTAATGTAATATTGTTTTGCTATAACTTCCTTATGCCACTCTAGATACAGCTAGTATTGAGAAAAGAAGGACTAGGGTGACATAATAGCAGTATTCCAGTATTTAGGGGGTACCACAAGAAGATGTGAACTCATTTTCCAAAAGAAGCCTTCTGTTCTCCAACAGAAGGCAAGACAAGAAGTAATGGATGGAAACTAACCAAGGAGAGAAGCAACCTAGAATTAAAGATAAATTTCTGACAGTGAGAACAATTAACCAGTGGAACAGCTTGTCTTCAGAAGTTGGGGGAGGGGAGGTTTCATCACTGGAGGTTTTAAGAGACTGGACAGCTGCTTCTCCAAAATGGTATAGGGCAGTGGTGGGATTCAATTTTTTTTACTACCAGTTCTGTAGCCGTGGCTTGGTGGGCATGGCATGGGAAGGACACTGTAAAATCTCCAGTCAGAGGTTGTATTTGTCGGTTCTCTGAACTACTGAAAATTTTCACTACCGGTTCTCCAAAACTGGTCAGAACCTGCTGAATACCACCTCTGGTATAGGGCTGTGATGGCAAACCTATGGCACACATGCCACAGGTGGCATGCATAGCCATTTGTGCCAACATGCAAGCTGCAGGCAAAGTTACCTCACTGCTCATGTGCACACCTCATAGCTAATTTTTGGGTGGTTTGAAGCCTTTTTTGGCCTCTCAGAGGCTTCAGGAAGGCTTCTGCAGGCTTTTCAGGCCAAAAACTAGATCCAGAAGTGATGAAACAGACCTGGCTTTCGGCCTGAAAAACCTGCAGAATCCTGCAAAAGCCTTCCTGCCTCTGGGAGGCCAAAAAAAGGCCTCAAACCACCCGAAAATCAGTTGTGAGGCGCTTTGCAGGTAAGGGGGCAGCAGGGGGTGGTGGGTGGGGATTGTACGCACATGTGTATGGGGCATGGGAGGGCACATTGCCTTCTGGGTGCTGGCACGTAAGTGTGAAAGCGTGCACACAATTTTTGGCAAAGGAGCCCAAAAAGTTAGCCACCACTTGTGTAGGGACTCCTGTATGAACGTGGGTTGAACTAGAAGATCTCCAAGAAGATCTCCCAGCTCTATTCTGACTGACTCTACTACCCATGTTGGTTGGTGCAGTGGGCATTGAGGCTCATCTCTACTAAGCAGTTTGCAAAATTCCTGTGTCTGTGTAAAATAACATATCCTTCTAGGTAGCCTCCATTTAAAATGTTTGAAAGAAAATGCTTATCCAAAATGCAACAATCTGTCTCTCATTGATTTTTCTGTCTCTAAATTCAGAGACATCTGCTTTCTGATGCAGACACACAGACACACTCCTTCTCCCCCCCTTCCCCCCTTTCCCACATGTTCCTATGATGTCTGTTCTTTGGTGAAAGCAAGCCTTCTTCTAGATCAGGTGTTTTGTGCACTAATTATCAATTTAAATTGCCAGGCCAGTTGATTGGATAAAAGTACCAAGCAGAGAACAAATCCCAGAAGCCCAGCTACAAAAATTTGCAGTTGTTGCAGCATCATCAAAAGGCTGAGTTAGTGGCAATTAAGAAATACAGTGATAGGAAAACAGTGATCTCCTGTATTCCTTTGCAGCTTGCTTTAGGACCTGGCATCAGCTTTCCAAGGATGTTGTCATAAAGGGGAGGATATGTGCAAGAGAAGGAACCCAACTTTTATTTTATTTTATCTTATTTGTCAATCGCTTACAAGATAATATGTATAAGTATAAACATGAGTAAGAAAACAGAAAATAGGTACAAATAAATGGGATAATAGGACAAGGATGGTAGGAATGATTATATACTTATGCACACCCCTTACAGACCTCTTAGGAATGGGGTGAGGTCAATAGTGGATAGTTTGAGGTTAAAGGAGTGGAGTTAGAGGATATAACAACAGAGTCAGGTGGTGCGTTTGAGGCCATAGTTCACCACCCTGAGCTAGGGAGGGAAACAGGTGCCAGACTGGCACAAAGTCCAGCAAAGAGAGGAGAAAGTAATACAGCTAAAAGGACAAGAGAATATGAAAAACTAAACTATGTATTGAATTGAACCTCTTCATATTTTAGCATTAAGAAGAACAATTTCACCAGAAAGAATTCTGGGCTTTCCTTCAGGTTTGCACCCTTCCATCAACAGAACTTAGGAAAAATCCAAAAGGTTGGCTTGTTTAAATAACAAGTGGAAATAGTAAGTCTTCATTGGACTATACCAGGGGTCTTCAAACTTGACAATTTTAAGACTTGTGGACTTCAACTCCCAGAATTCTTCCTCTAGTCATGTTAGCTCAGGAATTCTGGTTGTTGAAGTCCACAAGTCTTAAACTTGCCAAGTTTGAAGACCCCTGGACTATAATAACCTTCAAGTGCCGTTAGAAGTGCCTGAGTTTTCTCATCATTTCAGGGGTTGTTAAGTTATTTGTTGCATGTTTATAAAATCATACATAGTTTACCAGTCAAGGAAGGAGAAGTGAAGTAATGGAATGTGATCCTATTTAGAGTGTAAGAAAAGGGAGAGTTTTTTCATTGACTTTCCACTAAAAGGTTGTAAAAGTCAAGACATTGTCTGCTACTGGATGATCAAAGCCCCACTTTCTTTTCACAGTGACATACATAAAAGTAGGGTAGGGGTTCAATTACATGGTCACAGCTGCCTTCTTGACTTTTGTGAGACACATCCCACAAGAAGCCCTGATTTGTAAAGGATTTTAAAAAAAACAGAAATTGGGATCAGTGGCCAGTTAGATTTTCTATGAGGAAAAGCCAGTAATGACTGCAAGAAATTAACATATTTGACTATTGTGGATAAATGCAATCCATCACTGAAGCTAATGTCACAATGCACTCAGACAAACACATACACACACAGTGTAAATTGAAATGTATTCATGGTTCAGAAAAGAATATCTTCTTCTTCTTTGGTGAGCACATTCAATTCTGAACCCTCAAGCAGAATATATAAGAACTGCAGTAAGCCATCCTCAAAGAGTCCTGTATATATTTGCTCTAGTCCCAGAAACTGTCCCTACCACAATAATACTTCCATATCAAAATTACAATGATAAAGTTGGCCCTGCAATATACTCCTGCTCAGATTCTCCACTGTTGCAGTCAACGGTATTTTTATTGCTGTATTATAAAGATATATTTCATTTGCTGAACCATAAACTCAACTCAAACAGGCTTCTACTGGGGGTTTCTCATCTTTGCTTCCTGCAATCTGAAAATGAAGGGCTTACTATCTCTCGTTGCTGGCCTGAGATTTGTTGGTCTCCATTCATCATGCAGTTGCAATCTGTTCTGGGAAGCAAAATTAAAGCAGCAGAATGGTTAGAAATACACAAGAAGTCTGCTGATCCCTTGATTTAAATTGGAGTGTGCTGTGCATAGGGGGGAGGGGAGAATTCCTCACTTGATAGAAGAAATGTAATAACACTTTGATACTCATGTTGATTTCAGGGAGCAAAAAGGGGACCTGGAAAATGTCAGGACTTAGACAAAGAAATATGAATTTGTATACAAAATGCAAATTCCAAAGGAATAGGATGGATCAGATTTAAGTTTGGGGAAAAAATGAGAAACTGAATAAAACTTGGAGTTAGCACATTCACTGGGTCTCAATAATCTAATGTTTGATCAGCTATTATTAGGAATCTGGTTATTCAATCTATTAGTTACATTATATATCTGACATGAAGTTCAGATAGTTAATGAGTATAACATCCACATTTTGTTAATACAATTCCACATACCTTCCAGAGAGTTTCATTTCTTTGAAAAGTGAATCTGATTTGAGCTGCCAGGCACCAGTAAGGAATGTGTTCAATCTCATCAAAAGCAATTTTCCCAAAGATTAGTTGTGTGAAGGACAGCAGTCCCAGAAACATGGTGTGAAACTGAGAATAATGGGACCAATGGAGAGGCCAAGGTTCAAAGACCCTGACAGGAGACTACATCTGTAGTACTCATGATTCTAAGTGCATTCCATTTATATAAAGCATTTCAGTAAAAAGCAATAAGAAGCAATATCTCAAGCTAGCTAACTGAAACTTGGTGGATTATGTTAAGCATTTTTGTTCTATTCATGATATGAAGATTAGGGTTCGGGGGTTGGGTTTCCTCAAATGAAAACACAGTCCTTGATTCACTGGGCAAAAATGTTGGATTCAATCCAATGATCATACCCAAACTTTCTCTTTAGGAATCTTAATAATATTTACAATAATATCTTTAGGGGTCAACAATTCATTTTAGCAGTGTTTTTGGTAGTTTAGCAAGGTACGCTTTGTTTTATTTTTGAAGATTAAAAGAAAAATTACAAACATATCTCCAAGTACTGTTCCTCAATTTAATATCCAAAGATCTTTCAGACTTTGTGCATTATAAAACTAATTAACCATCAAGGTAGCTGTTCTCCTGAGATTTAAAGGGTAACAAATTCAATCTGCCTGTGTTCTTTTGCATTTCCCTCAAACATCTGTTGCAGAATTCCAGAGTTGAGCATTTGGCTCACTTTGGTGTGGAAAATTCCTATATATTGTAATTTGTGCAGAGAAATGTAGTTAATGGTGTTGATTTAAGGACCACATTAAAATTCTCCAGAAAAATTGTTGAAATATTACTCAACTTTATGAATTATAATAACAAAACTCTCCAAATATAGCTCACGTTGATAGCATGACTTGTAGTTTTCACTTTTGAAGAATAAGGTTAACAAATATCCAGAATTTCTTTTTTTACTATTATGGATCCCCCTAGTTGGATGACATTCTTCCTTCTTTGCCTCTATTCAAGTCAATAGAATGACAATAGATAGAAGTTGAGTACTAGACTCTTGGAGTTTCTTCTTCTTCCTCTTCCTCCTCCTCTTCCTCCTCCTCTTCCCCCTCCTCCTCCTCTTCCCCCCTCCTCCTCTTTTTCCTCCTCCCTTCCTCCTCCTCCTTCTTCTGAACTCCTGATATAAAATATTACAAATCCCATTTATATTTTGTACAAGATAGAGAAATATTTGTGCTTCTGAAAATTAAATATAACAACTTTAATAATAAATACTCAATTCACACTTTGTGATTTTGTTATATTATTTGCAAATATTAGAAATGGCTTTACTGGATAGATTAACTGTTAGATTAATCAAGGTGCTGATGAAAAATCTGATTGCTCTTTAAAGGCTGCAACTTCAAGGTGATTTTTAATACAAATCCTTTGTTGAAGATGAGAAAATGTTTGTTGGGTTATAACATTACAACTTTTCTATTTGAATTTCTTATAGAATGGGAAAGAGAAAACCTCTTATAGACTAGAGTGGAAAAAGGTGAAGTATGTATGCAAAATAGAAACAGATGGTTATAAAGATTTGCCTCATTGCTACATGCAGAACATATTATGTCAGATTTTAAAAACCTAATGCTAAAATATCATTTTGACATTACTTTTTCAGTATAAGTGAAAATGCCTGAAGTAAAATTTCATGCCATAAAAAACCTAATTCCCTCCTAATCAGGACTAGTTAGGCCCACCAATTATTAGGATGTGACTGTTAGTATATTCCAGTAAGCCTGGAACCCTTAAGAAAACAGAAGGCAAGCATTCCTGGTCTATATTTTAACATCAGGATACCTGCAGAATGACTTTCAGATCTTCCTATCAAGATCAATGGGATGGACATTTTTTCAGTTTAGTAATTGCCTTTGGTAAATGTTAGTTAAAAACATTTTCTGACTAATGCACATACTTATATCTAGTTTCTGTGTCTGACAAAGTTTATTTTTCTACAAAAGAACATTATTTGAATGAGATGGCAGAAACCTTATAATCTTCATATTCTCCCTCTCTCTTCCCCACCCCCTCTTCTCTCTCTTGGATTGCTTAGCAATCATGTCACTTAGCGACTATTTCACTGGAACCAATTGTGATTGCTAAATGAGAACCACCTATACTTGGGCATATTTGGGCAGGACATGAGATAAAGCCTTCTCTGTATTTTCCTGGACTCGGGAACTATCTATCCTATGTGTAGATATTCAGTTTGCTTTTATTTGACAGAATTGTGAGTCTATTACGAAAATCTTTTTTTTTTTTATTTCAGAAGACCTTTTATCCACTTTATGACTGAGTTTTGTTGATTCCATTTTTAATTTTTTTGGATTTGTTGCTTTGTCTTTTAGCATGTCTATTATTGCCATTATATTTCCATTAATTTTATTATTATGTTTGTCTTATATTTAACAGTGAATCCTATTCAAATCTACTCAAAAAAGAGTAGATTTTTAAATAAGTAAAAGCTACCTCAGGCTTTTACTCCAGAGATGGTATTCAGCAGGCTCTGACCAGTTCTGGAGAACCAGTAGCGGAAATTTTGAGTAGTTCAGAGAACCAGCAAATACCATCTCTGACTGGAGATTTTACAGTATCTTCCCCTGCCATGCCCACCAAGCCATGCCCACAGAACTAGTAGTAAAAAAAATTGAATCCCACCACTGTTTTCCTCCTATATGCATCACATACTACATATAAGTATCAATCTAATCTATTTTCCATATTTTTCAGTTGTATTGATTGCTGCTTTTTGTCCCTCCCTACCTTGGATTCATTTAAGTTTGGAACATATTAATCAGATAAAGATTTCAATGTGTTTTGTAATAAACTCACAGCTTCTGTTTTTTTAAAAAGCTATTTTAGAAGTGGTACTGCTTGACGTAATGCAAGTTAATGATGAAGTTTGGTGCCACATGTTCAATTGCTGGATTAATTACATAACACAGCCATTTGAAGCTTATGAATAACAACAGAGTCTGCAGTTACACCAGGCAAAAAGAAAATAAAATTACAAGGACCATCAATCTACATGCTTCAGGGTATCTGATAATCACCAGCTGGTGTGAGAAAGAAATTTACCTCCTTTGGTATGAGGCTCAAACCACAGGAAACATTATGGAGTTTATACTGTGTTCTCTGTTGATGTCTTGTGGAGAAAGGCTATTAAAATTAGATGGAGTCTCATATGCTTTTTCTAAAAGAAAAAATGTATTTCCATTAAATACAAGACATCTCAAGTGGACCATTTTCACTTCAGAAAATGCCAAATCTCTGGTTACAGATCTTCAGAAGAATTGGATGGTAACACCTTTTCAATGCAAAGCAAGCCAAATAATTATCTTTCTGGGATTAAAGCTTGGGGTTTCAGGATGGTTGTGTCTTTTGGGAGGGGGGAACCTTTTAATTGACATTAGGAATTTCTGTTTGTGATAAATAATACATCACAAACAAGTTAAAAACCTGCATTATTTTCTCCTCTTTTAATCTTTGCACAATGGTCGTTAAATTACAAGTGGCAGATAGTTCTGTACACAGTCTTGCTAATGGAGACAGACAACCATTGCCACAATTTAAAAGCATAATATTAAGTCTGTTGCAAAGCAATATATTTTCCATGCAGCATAACTACTACTCCAGTAATAATATTGTAGGATGCCATTTGTGCCATCCTAATGGCACTGTCCTGGTGCTGTTATTCTATTTCATCATTACCTCTCATGAACACAATAGAATCTTCAGGGTATTATGTGCCTACAGACTCACCTGCCTCAGTCTAAGAAACAACCCTAAAGCTGATATGCATCATGCTCATGCCAAATGCATACATTCATAGTAACTACTTCACAAACTTGCCAACTTTCCTCAGGATTGAGTAAAGAAAGAAATTCTTTTCAGGCATTAAAAATAAAGGAGCCTGGAGAGTAGAAAGAGATAGTCAGTCCTTGCTGAGAAGGAAAGTCTGCAATGTTATTGCGACTGTATTTTCTTTATTCTTTATTCTTTTAGCAAATCTGTTAACAGAAATCACAGAATTCATTTCCAGCTATTACAAAGTCACAATTAAGCCCTTCTTCAAATTCAGGAGCTCATAAATACAGTAGAACAAGCAAGACATTTCCGTTTTCTCCACCTCTGCACTTTTTATGTCTATGGAGAACAAGAAGAGAATTCCTACTTCCCTAGCTACATCGACCTGAGGTTATGTGAATGCCAACAACTCTTCTCTTTCATCTATGCATGTCTAGGTCCAAAATATTAATCTAATTAAACTAACCAACTCACTTTATCTCCAGGCAACTCATCTAAAGCAGATTATGGAGTTCATAATAAATTAAGATCAACTTAACCTTTTTGGTTCAATTAATCTAATCAGATCTCTACAAAGAAATATAACTATCCACACTGTAAATTGCATGTCCTTAAAGAAAGATTTAGGGTGGTGTATTCCAGAATATTGATTTTTTTCTCCTGCAGCTGCTTATTTATAATGTTCTCAAGCACCACAGAAGCAATAAAGTTTGCCTATCTAGATACTGAACTACATATTCTACCTCACTGGGAAGGGTAGATACCTAGAGCAGAGATTCAGGCTCCTAATGAAGAAGTTCTGTTTGCCTGCCAGAAACAACAGATAAATGACAAAGCAATTTTCACACTCCTTAATGAGATCCCGAGATACTTCGTCAAATTCCACACTGTTGAATAGATGAATTTAAACTGGGGCTGGTTTCTTCCCAACTTAAAAATTACATCCTTCCTCCCTTTATCCAATGTGAATCAGGGAAGCTGGACAGCAATAGAATAATGCATGGTTCATACACCTAGGGGTAACAAGATCTGTTAACAATAGTTCCAGCATTGATTAACAGTATCACAATGAATAAGAAAGGAAAAAAGAATGATTTGTAACTTTTGAAATGCATCCACAATTGTTTTTCAGAGTATCTTTAAAACACACACACACACACACACACACACACTATTTTCCATAAGAAAGGAATGAGATGCCTGATTTAATGTAAGCCTACTGGGCAATTGAATGGTTAGCAGGACTTCCAGCCATGTCACAAGGGAGAATTGTTCAATTGTCTTCAGGCACAATAGCCCAAATGTGTCCCATGGTAATCACAAACCCATGTGGGTGTGCAGGGGATGGACAGAAACCATAGACAGGAATGAATTTAAGACATTTAAAAAGAGACAGGCTGAACTATCAGTGATCAAGGGCTGCCTGTTGTAGGGGGAGAGGGTGATAATCTTCCCACCACTGAGGACTAAAGTACTGATATTGCTGCACGAGGGTCACCTGAGGATTTTCTGGATGAAAGCCCTTGCCAGAAGCTATGTGTAGTGGCCGGAGCTAGACAAGGAGATTGAGGCCTGGGTCACCACCCCTATCCCATATCAAGAAACCTGACCTCCACCCCCATCAGCAATGCCCGTGAAATGGGAAACAACCACATCCCCATGGACCCAGGTGCACATTGATTTTGCCGGGCCCTGCCAAGGACAAACATTCCTAATAATGGTGGACACGTACTCTAAATGGTTGGAAGTCAACCACTACTGAGGCCACCATAAGAGTGCTCCGGAAACTATTTTCCACCCACAGACTGCCAGATATCTTAGTGTCCAACAATGGGCCTCAGTTCACATGACAGCCATTTGAGGGGTTCCTAGAGGGATTGAGAATCAGACACGCAATCTCTGCACCAGTACACCCAGCCATCAATGGACAAGCAGAGAGAATGGTCAGGTATACCAAAGAAAGGGGATGGGCCCAGGGGACTGGCAGGAAAAGGTTGACAGAATGCTGTTAACCCAATATGTCACACTCCATGCAACAACACACTGCAGCCCTGCCAAACTGCTGATGGGCCGAAGGCTTAGGTTGACCCTAAACAGAATACACCCCAACTACAGCAATGAGACCCCCACAGATTCCACAGGGAAGTACAGGCACTTTACCATAGGGGACCTGATCTACACACATGAATTATACAGGAAGACTGACATGGGTACCGGCCAAAGTTGTAGGAATCACCAGACCCAGATCATACCAGGTGGAGACAGAAGAGGGAAAATTGTGGGACAGACACATTGACCAGATCAGAGGCCGAATCCCTATCAAAGACAACCAGCCAGAAGCCCAACACACACAACCAGAATCAGCCCTGGCAAAGACCCCACCTACAGAATACACAGTTTCTCCAAACTACTCAAAATTTCTACTACCGGTTCTCCAGAACTGGTCAGAACCTGCTGAATACTACCTCTGCCATTAAGGCTCCTTCATTAGAATTTTCACTTATTCTTCTCTTGCTTGCCATATTTCTGTAGCTATTCTATTCCAAACCTCACTACAATGAAGTAGAATGGTAAAATATGCTTTTTTAGATATTTTACTAGTATTTTGAGAATCTGTCATTTTGGTAAACAATGTCAGCATTTAGTGGTAGAGACTGATCCAGGGAGGTGCCAGGAATGAACACTGTATCAAAAACTATTCAGATAAATTCTAAAGAAATCAACAAAACTGGGAATTAAAGCAAGCAACATTTATTTTGCATTCTTACAGATTAAATTCCTTTTGAAAAGTTCAGATACATTTCTCCATTGATTTTTTTATTTTTAAATTATTATTTTGTAAGAGAGAGGAGGGAGAGAGAGTTAGTTAAATCACTATATAAAAGTTAAAAATATGAAATTGGAGGAAAAAGACCTATAGCAGCATGTTAGAGAAATAAGAGAGCACTAATAGTATAATATTATAAAATGAAAATAAAACAAATTAATACTAAATATGAATACTAATTCTAAAATAATTGTAAGGAACCTGTGACTTTCAAATTTTGCAGAAATAGAACAGTTGGCTACCCTAGCATTGGCTATTTGTGATCAATATTTAGAATTGTGGTTCTGCAACATTTGAAGAGCTACAAATTCCTTATCCTTGTTGTAAAAAAAAAAAAAACTGCACTTAATGATATCCACAGAGTATTTTTCCTTGTTGTTTCCCAAAAAACAACTAGATCTTTTAGAGAAGTAACAACTGGAAGCTTAAAAGAAGAAGGGACAGCCCACATCTGAAGAAAGGAATATGTCCTAAGTCCAGCTGTATCTGTAATATATTTCCAAGGATGGCATTAGAAACAGAAGAGAGGTTACATGGTAGTGGATTCCACTAGTTCAGGATTTTGCTACAGTTTAGAAAAGAGAAAAGTTAAATATAAGCTGAATCTAAATCTGAATCTGAATCTCTGTTAAATATAAGCTGAATCTAAATCTATTGGTGATTAGGGATTGATTACTTCAATTTGGGACAACTGAAACTCCTGTTTTTGAACAATTTGATCATCCAGAGGTCTGCTGCCTACTTTGCGGCTGCTCTTCTATCTTTTGATTTCTGTGAGTTCTTCTATTGTGCTGCAGTACTTTTGCCCAAAACTATTGAGTATATTAGTCTTTACCATAAGTTACTTTGAAAAATCTTTAAGTAGTAGCTTTCTATATAATGTAATATCTATTTCCATACACAACAACTTCTTTTCAAATTCTTTCAATTTGTGTAATTTGAAGAGCTGGGGTATTTTTAAAAAAAAAATCATTCTATTCTAATATTTTATTACAACTATTTCTTTGAATAACTGTTTCTGGTAAAGTCGAATATTTCCTCCTCTATGCTAAACTTATTTTCAGTATATCTTTTCTCACTGAAAATTGTTATTGTACACATGCACATATGCACGAACTAACACTATGATTTCTAAATATTTCCCTAAATGTACATTTTTTAAAACATTTGATTAATTATCATAATTATGACTATTGCTTTGCTCCAATCAACTGGTTTGAAATGATTCTGCAGTCTTAACTATAACTAGCACTTTATTGATAATGAGCATAATAAATGTTTTCTGTAACAATGTTTTGTATTTCTGTTTTTGAGCATTGTATTTCTGTTTTTCAATCCAAAATCTTTGGGCCCTCACCTCCATCTTTCTCAAACTACTTTTCTCACATCTAGGTTGTGTTATAAATGATGAAGCGTGTGGTGAACAAATTGGAAAGATATGCTTCATCAGCAATAGTTCCTTTGTGAGTCATTATAAACTGAACCAAATTAGCAGACCAGCCAGGTGTCTAAATTTGTTTAGAAGAGGGCTTAATTCTTCAGGAATTAGTTTTCTGTTTATTTTAAGCAAACACATCATGTTAATTCTTCATAGGTATCCCATTTACAGTATGTGTATTAGAAATTGGTTCAGAATATAACCTATATAACATATGATCATCTCTTAGCCCATGCTTTGTAAATAACAATTCTTTTAGGAATAACGCTACTGATAAAAAAATGTATGCAGCTTTGCTCAATATTGTCTCAGAATGAGTCGTGTCAAACATCAGTGATAAACTAGAAAAACAACTGAGAGACTTCAGCTTGTTTACTTCAGCTCTTGAATTATGTAGCTACTAGATTCTTTTTGTCCAGTAGCACCTAAGGAATAATACATTTTCTGATGTTGTTTATGACAGTTGATGAGATTTATAATAGAGAGCTGTATCTAGGTGTATGAGACAATTCCATGATATAATGGTCAAATGAAAGTATTTGTGACTAGAAAATATTTTATTTTCTTATTTATTTGTTAAATTTATTTGTCATCTATCTTGACATAGGCCTACACTATGCATCTTACAATAATGAAAAGGCAAAAAAATGAAAAAGTATGTAAATAGAACAGAAGAAAAATAATAGAACAATAAACAATGATAAAGAAACACAACAAAAATAAAGACATAATAGGATAAACAAAAAGGTGGATGGATGGATGGAGAGCAGAGAGAAAGAGGAGAGGTGGAGTCTGCTATCAATCCAGCAGCCACCTACAGCATGGAACTCTTCCATTTGGTCCCCAGGCCAATCAGCAGAGCCAAGTCTTCAAGCTCTTGTAGAAGGATAGGAGGATTTTCTCAAAACAGAAGTACCAGATGTCTTTTATTATAAGTAAATCTTTGTATTGTACAGTATTCAATATTTGATGCTTTTTTCACAATCTCAAACAGTATTAAAACAGTAATAAAACTTATCATAATATTATATTAAAAATGATATAAATGATAGGACATATACTAACAGCCTCGTCCAGATTACAGTGCCATAAATATGGTGCAGATAGCCTAATAATTTTCCCTAACAACTTTGTAATTCTCTAGTTGAAAGAAAAAAAAACAATTGTTACAATTTTCCATATCAGTAAATTTGATAGCTTTGAATTTTTCATATGATGATATAAAATAGCCACTGTGCAGGTATAACAAATTATTTATCATTTAAGATTTATTTAGAATGGAACCATGAAAATCCAGAAGAATAAACTACCTCAATTAATTGAGTAGGTATATTCTAACAATGAGTCAACATTTATCCATTCCATGTACAAACACACACCCACACCCACATTCATTTCTATTTTATCCATGGCAAAACAGCTTGTTTTTCATGACTCCCTTGATAAAGTGCGCTAGACCTCACAGAAGGAATTTCTTAAAGAGTCCTTGTCACTGATAAATGGGATGTTGCCTAGTGGAAAAGACATAAGAGACTTTTTTAGAGGCCAGGCGGTAGTCTTTAAAAATATTTAGATACTGTCATTCAAGAGTCCCACAAGCAGGAATGTATGAAAGTCTAATTTGCTTGTGATTTGTGGTGGGAGCATGAAACAGCTTGGGTTTTAAGGAGTTCCATTTGCTCTGATTTATATTGGTCAAACACAATACTCTTACTATATAAGTCACGTGTGATATGATGGGATGTGTGGAATATTTCATGAGTAAAAGTAGTATTTTGACCTCAAATTCTCTCAGGCCCATTTGCTTCAAATGAGATGTAATCGTCACTCAGAAAATTGCAAGCAGATATTCTTTCTAAAAAGCAACAGTCTCTCTTGTGCCAAACAGCAAAATGCCATGTTTTAAGTTAATGTCACGTGGTAACATGTGAAAATAATGTCAGGATCAAAATATGAACTTTTTAGAATTATAGTGTAATTTCCATAATGCTGCAGGTTAAAGGAGAGACACCACAGACATTTAATCAACCAACATGATCTTTTTCATTTCATTTTAAATGTCCATTACATATGTCTGCTGCCTCTATAATTTATTTGTAAATTTTTCAAAGTGTACAATAAATCTTAAAACCATCCAGTAGGTAGCTGACAAACCGGTATGGACATTTTCAACCTGCTTTCTTGTGTAAAAAAAAAGGTCAAAAATAAGTTGGTACATTCTGATTCATGCTGCCCAAATTGGAAAAAGAAAAATAGGAAGCAGCTATTATTTTAGTTAATAGTATATTAGTGACATGCGAAAGACTTTTGTTCATTCATGATCATTCCTAACTCTTCAGTCACTATACTGTTAAAATAAACAGCTGTTTGTTGGAATACCGGTCTCGCATACTTTATTATCCAAACGGAACACTGGTGACGAGGATGGAATCGTCCTAGAACAGCGAGACCGAAGCACGTGACAACCAGAACCGAGCAACCAAGATGGCCGGTAACAATGCGCCGCCCACACCGTTCAACCCAGCTGAAGAAGATTGGGAGTCATACATTGATCGCTTTCTGATGTTCTTAGAAAGCAATGAACTACAAGAAATAACCAACCAGAGGAAGAGAGCCATATTCCTCACACACTGTGGCCCTGCCGTCTTCAAAATGGCCAAGGCGTTAGCCAAACTGCGGGACATAAAACAGATGGCATGGCCAGAATTAAACCGAATGCTACGAGCCAATTACGTGCCTGTGGTCTCCAATCTGATCAAAAGGCACGAATTTTATAAGCGAGACCAATGAGAAGAGGAGAGCATCGGAGATTTCATAGCATCCCTGAGAAATATCGGAGGAGCCTGCGAATTTCAGAACATGGACGAAGCCATGAGAGACCGCGTGGTCCTGGGATTGAAGGACGCTATGCTCCAAAGCAAGCTGCTAAACAGACCAAATATCACAGTGGCTGAGGCCATCGCAGAAGCCACTGCCGCTGAAGCAGTCAAGAAATCTGCAGCTACCATGCACCAGATGAACTCAACAAATCCAGAACCACCAAACCAACCCTGAGAAAAGAAGGTGGAAGGAAACCAAAACAGCCCACAACTGCCCACCATGAAAACCTTGACTCCCTGAGCGACACCGATGATGACAACTAAGACATACATAGGCTTCAGTCGGAAAAAAAATGGTGGGAGAAAAGAGGAAGGAAGCGAGAATTCCAGTGTACTGGGTGTGGAGGGGATCACCCATGCTCCGAATACAGATTCCTGGATGCCACTTGCAGATTTTGTGGGAAACGGGAGCACATTGCAAGGGTCTGCCGAAACAAAAAGAGCTATTGTCCAAAAAGACATGGCAGCACCCACCCACCCCAGAAACAGAGAGAGACAAGCCAGAAGCCGATGGAGCCAAGAAAACAGAAACTGGCGAATGAACGACAGTGAAGAAACACATCAAACAATAATCATCAGAAATGCCAGGCAGCAAATGCAAAAAAGGTCTGAATAAATGTGAAAATTGAAGGAAAGCCCTGTGAGATGGAAGTAGACTCTGGATCATACCTGTCAATGGTATCATGAAACACTATCAGAAACCTGATACCAGACATCAAGCAAAGAGAACTGGAACAGCAAAAGCTAATGCTTAAAAGATTACCAGGGAAACCGAATTCTGGTAGTGGGCCTTGGACATTTCCTAATAGAATTCAAAAACCACGCTGAAGTACTTCCTCTGACAATCGTTGACCATGATCGCCCTAGCCTGCTGGGAATTGAATGGTTCGCGCCCCTGGGAATTGCAGTGACCGGGATCAACAGCACTGCTGAGACCAATTAGGAGGAGAGCCTGTTGGAAGAGTTCCGGGATGTATTCGACAGGACCCTAGGCAAGTACAAGGAGACCCTAATAACATTCAGCCTAGAGCCTAAGATAGCTCCCATCTGGCTCCAAGCCAGATGCGTTCCCTTTGCCTTAAAACTGAAAATCGATGAGCAGCTTAACAAACTCATCGCACAAGGAGTGTTTGAGCCAATTGACCATGCCAGGTGGGAAACTCCCATCGTGATTCCTGTCAAACCAGATGGGGCAGTGCACATCTGTGGTGACTATAAGGCCACCCTAAATCATGCACTCCAGCAAAGCGCACACGCTGTTCCTGTAGTTCAACACCTGTTGCATTCATTAAGGGGAGGAAATTTTTTTGCGAAGCTTGATCTTGTGCAAGCATATCAACAGCTGCCAGTTGGCCCCCAAACTGCAGAGGCACAGACTATAGTCACGCACAGAGGGGCATTCAAATGTAACAGACTTCAATTTGGTGTTAGCGTTGCCCCAGGCGTTTTCCAAAGTCTCATGGAGTGTCTTCCAAATGGAATAAAAGGAATCGTTCCCTATTTTGATGATGTATTAGTATCAGCAAAAAATAAACACCAATTAGAAAATAGACTGAGAGAAGTCGTGCGAAGATTCAGGGAAGCAGGGCTTCAGGTCAAAAGAGAAAAATGTAAACTAGCCACCAATCAAGTCAAATTCTTAGGCTACCTTATAGATGAGCAAGGGATACACCCCACTGAAAATAAAATAAAGGCGATGAAAGACGCACCCAAGCTTAAGAACAAAGCAGAGTAACAAGCGTTCTTAGGTCTCATTAACTTCTACAATGTCTTCCTGCCCCAAAAGGCAACCGTAGCAGAGCCATTACATCAACTATTAGATTAAAAAACTATCTGGAATTGGAGCCACTGAGAACAAGCAGCATTCCAAAATATTAAGGACTTATTAACATCCAACACCATTTTAATACAATACAGCAACACCCTGCCACTGATGGTCACCTGTAATGCATCACCTTTTGGAAGCGCCACACTGAGCCACAAGCTACCAGGCGGCAGAGAAGCATCAATTGACTTCTATTCCAAAACACTGTCAAAATCTGAAAGGAACTACAGCCAACTTGACCGAGAAGCCTTCGCAATCATAGCAGGCGTCAAGAGATTCCATGAATACCTATATGGTAAGACATTTTCTATTATCACAGACCACAAATCCTGGTCTGTGGATCCTGGCAGGGAACAAACCAACCCCGAACATCCTATCGCCAAGAATGACAAGGTGATCAGAATTCCTCGCTGCATACAATTACACACTCATCCATCGCCCAGGAAAGACCATTACACATGCGGATGCCTTGAGCCACTCCCTGCTGCCCAACAAGGAAGGCGACCCAACTCCTACCGTCTCCACTCTTCAGATCGAGACATGGCTGAATCTGCCACTAACCGCAGCAGACATCGCTAAAGCTACTATGAAAAACCTGCTGACAACTCGAATTCTGCATTGGGTAGGTAAGGGCTGGCCGGATGAGGATAGAAGACTTCTAAACCTTTTTGCACCCAGCAGACTGAACTGTCCATTGAAAAGGGCTGTATACTGTGGGGAGACAGGGTGGTAATTCCAAAAAAGTTGCAGGAGGAAGTGTTGTGCATGTTGCACAAGGGACATCCGGGCATAGTAAAAATGAAAGCCCTGGCCAGAAATTATGTCTGGTGGCCAGGGCTGGACAAAGACATTGAGAAATGGGTGGCAACATGCCATGATTGCAAAAAATCAAGGCCTACTCCCCTCTCTTGCACCAGTCCTGGAATGGGAAACTCCCAGAGGCCCATGGTCGAGACTGCATATTGACTTTGCAGGGCCAATGAAAGGGAACACATATTTTATAATTGTTGACACTTATTCAAACTGGTTAGAGGTTATTCTTATGGTATCCACTAGTACTGAAGCAGTCATAAAACAATTGAACAGACTTTTTGCTACACATGGACTGCCAGATATAGTAGTCTCTGACAATGGCCCCCAGTTTGCTTTAGCCTTTGAGCAATACCTGGCTGTGCAGGGCATCCGATATGCCCTAACAGCACTGGCTCATACAGCTTCAAATGGATGAGCTGAACGCATGGTTTGTTATACTAAAGAGGCCGTAGATGAACTGGACACAGGGGACGTCCAAGATAGACTTAACAAACTGTTAACAATTCAGCATATCACCCCTAGCACAGCCACTAACAAAAGCCCAGCTGAACTCCTCATGGGTAGAAAATTGTGTTCCTACCTAGATAGACTACACCCCACCTCTACCTGTAAAAAAAAACCTGACTCCTCAAGTAAATATCGCTCCTTTACTATTGGCAACTTAGTCTACGCAAAAAATCTTACCGGGGGCCCATTATGGCTTCCAGCCACAGTTACTCAAATCACAGGGCCCAAGTCATACCGACTCACACTAGACGACAGCAGAACATGGAAGTGGCACATCGACCAGCTTCGCTCTAGGACATTGGAACGCAATGCTACAGCACCGCCACAAACACCAATAAACAATCCAAAAACTACCGAGGAGGGGGGGGGAAGCACAAAATAATAAAAAAGGGAGAGACGAACCACCAATAACGACAAAAGGCACAACACAAACCCGAATTAGAAACTCAGATAAAACAAAAAGAGTGCTTACCCATAGACGACCTCCGGAGAAAAGAACCGGTAGCAGGTGAGGCCTTCCTGGAAGGAGACAGCCAGGCCAGCTCAAGCAATCCGGACAAACCAGGAGGGAGCAGCAGAGCCACCTCAACCAGCCTGAGAGACCCAAGCGGGAGCGGCAAGGCTGACTCACCCTTCCAGGAGGTTCCATGGAGAAGACGCGGAGAAAAGGTGATCCTGTCTGAACCGATGGAAGACCACGCTGAAACTGAGCTGCACAGGTCAAGTAGGACCCGCAAAAGCCCCACCTACCTGCGTGACTATGTTACGCACATTGGACGAAACCAAAGGGGGAGGGATGTTGTGTATGGAAATTAGAAGACTCCAAATAACTAAAACTGATTGGCCGAACAGGCCACTCTCGGATTGGTCAATTAAGCACCATTTTGATGGGCCCGCCTGACGGCGGGAATTCTTAAACAGCTGTCATTGGCCGCAAGCCGCAAACAGCCGCTATAAGAAGGGCTGCCGTGGCTTCAGCAAATGTTCTGCTACAGGTCACTATACTGTTAAAATAAAGAGCTGTTTGTTGAAATACCGGTCTCGCGTACATTATTATCCAAACGGAACAAGCTCATTTTACACAATTTGTGCTCATGCTTTGAAAGACAGAGTGGAAGAGATACAAGCACAGTCATAAGCTTTCATAATAACACTTAATATACTGGGTAGGTGAGTTATATGGTAGTTTAAGAGAAACAACTAAAGAAATGTGATTGGTTTGTGATTCCTTCAACCAGTTTAAAGTTCAATATACTCCTTTATTCTTCTTTAATCTTTTCTAAACCTTGTCATTACAGGACTTTCTTGCTGTCTTCTTTTGATACCTTCATGAGTACTGCTTTCTCTTACTTTAGTTGCATTGAATTTGCTGTTATTCTTCCTTGAATTTTGAATATTAAAAAGAAAAAGCAACACATACTGGGCCTAAGAGAAAAATACTGTGGCCACAAGGCATTATGCAACAGTGGCTCAACCTAGAGCAGAAAAGCCCTCTCAAAGCAAAGCCTCATTACTCCTCGTACGAAAAGAATTGCTACTCCTCACAAACTGTAGAGTGAGAATGAGTACTTAGAAACTGTTCCGTCCGGAAAAACGCGAGGTAGACCGGGTTCCAACAACAAAGTCTTTATTTTATAACACAGTTGAAAAACGGAACATTGGCTCAAGCTGCGGCAGCCTTTTATAGGTTTTTCTCTGCCGGCTAGTAGCCAATGACAAGTATTTAATATTTGCCGCCTTTGAACAGCTATGTGGATTGGTTCCTTTTGAACCAATCCCCATTCAAGTTCTTTAGCCAATCAGAAACCTGTATTTAGGAGTCTACTATTCTTTATACAGAACACCCCTCCCCTCTTGGCTTAGTCCTACGTGGTGACGTAGTCGCGCAGGTAGGTGGGGCTTCTTTTGACTCGACTGGACTTGCGCAGTTCATTCCTGTTGAAGACTTCGACCGGTTCGGATGGGGTTGCTGTCTCTCTTGTTCTTTCCCATGGAACAGCCTGGAAGGGTGAGTCAGCCATTTTACTGCCGCCTAGATATCTTAGGCCGGTGGTGTTGCCGCTCCCTCCTGGTCTCTCTAGGCAGGTCAAGATGGCCTGGCTGGCCCCTTCGTCTGGACTTTCCCCATGATTGTCTTCTAAATGTAAGTCTCTTTTATGCTCTTTTTGATTGCTATTGTATTCTGTATTTAATTTTAACGGTTCTTTATTATTTTCTGGTTATTTCCCCCCCCCCCTTTGGTTTGGTTTTCGTCGTTTTTTAATATTTGTGGTTTTGTGTTTGTACTTCTTTCGATGTTTTGGGAATGAAGCTGGTCTTTGTGCCGCTTCCATTCCCTGCCGTGGTCTATGGTTAGTCGGTAGGACCGGGGGCCTGTAATTTGCGTGATTGTTCCTGGTAGCCATAATGGGTCCCCGGTAAAATTTTTTGCATAGACTAGGTCACCTATTTCAAATGTCCTGAAATGGGTGGAGGAGTCGGGGGGGGTGTCTTCTGGTGTATAGTTTGGGTGCAATCTGTCTAGTTGCGACCTTAGTTTTCTCCCCATTAGTAGTTCCGCCGGACTTTTGTTTGTTATGGTACTGGGTGTGATATGCTGGAGGGTGAGCAGGTGATTTATTTTTTCTTGGACATCCCCAATGTCCATTCTTTCTAACCCTTCTTTTGTAAATCTAGCCATTCTCTCTGCCCTGCAGTTCGCAGCCGGATGGGCCGGCGCGATTAGGGCATGTCTAATACCTAGGGAGGCTAGGTATTGTTCAAATTGAATGCTTGTTAACTGTGGCCCATTGTCGGACACTAGGACATCTGGCAGGCCATGGGTCTCAAAGAGTTTGTCCAGTTGTTTAATAAGGGTTTCAGTTGTCGTAGATGGCATAATTTTAACCTCTAGCCAATTTGAGTATACATCTACGACAATGAGGAAAGTATGTCCCTTAGTCGGACCTGCAAAGTCGATGTGGATTTGTGACCAGGGGCCTCGTGGGATATCCCAGTCCCTTATGGGTGCTTGTGGCGGGGAAGGCCTATTTCTTTGGCATTTGTTACACAAATTTACCCAGTATTCGATGTCCCTATCTATACCCGGCCACCAGACATAGCTTCTAGCAAGGCTTTTCATTTTAACAATTCCAGGGTGGCCTTTGTGAAGCATACTGAGTACCCTTGTTTGTAATTTGGAGGGGATAACAACCCGATCACCCCATAACAAACAATCCTTTTGAATTGAAAATTCAGTTTGTCTGGTCTGGAAAGGCTTAAAGTTATCAGTTTTTTGGTTTTCCGGCCAGCCTTTACCTACCCAGTTCAGTACACGGGCAGTCAATGGGTCCTTTGCGGTGGCTCTGATGACATCATTTGCAGATATGGGCAGATTTGGGCATGTCTCTATCTGCAAGGTGGTCATCGTTGGTGCCGGGTCTTCCTCTATGATTGGTAGCAGAGTTCTGCTCAAAGCGTCTGCATGGGAGATTTGTTTCCCAGGGCGATGTGTTAGAGTATATGAGTAGGCTGCTAGGAATTCTGACCATCTAGTCATTCACGGGGATAAAATGTTCGGTGTTGGTTTGTTTCCCACCAAAATTCCAAGTAGCGGTTTATGGTCCGTTACTATTACAAATGTTCTTCCATATAGATAGTCGTGGAAGCGTTTTACTCCGGCGACGATTGCCAGGGCTTCCCTGTCCAATTGACTATAATTTCACTTGGCTTTAGACAGAGTCTTTGAATAGTATGTGACGGGTGCCTCTCTTCCGTCTGGCAATTGGTGACTCAGGATGGCACCAACTCCAAATGGTGAGGCGTCGCAGGTTATCGTCAATGGCAGTGTGTTGCTAAACTGGATAAGAACGGTGTTTGATGTTAATAAGTTTTTTATTCTTTGGAAAGCTTTCTTTTCTCTATACCCCCAAGTCCAAATTGTTTTCTTATCCAGTAATCGGTGTAATGGTTCCGCTATTGTTGCTTTGTGGGGTAGGAACACGTTATAAAAATTTATTAGTCCCCAAAATGCCTGCAGTTCAGTTTTATTCCTTGGTTCTGGTGTGTCTTTAATAGCTCTGACTTTTTTTTTGGTAGGGTGTATGCCCTCTCCATCTATCAAATATCCCAAAAATTTGACGCGATCAGTCATTAGACAGCATTTTTCTTTCTTTACTTTAAAGCCAGATTCTCTGAATTTATTTAAGACATCTTTAAGTCTTTTCTTAAGCTGGATCGCATCTTTGGCCGAAATTAGGACGTCGTTGAAGTATGGTACGACCCCTTTTATACCATTTAACAGGCGTTCCATGAGACTCTGGAAAACGCCTGGGGCTACGCTTACTCCAAATTGGAGTCTGTTGCATTTGAATGCCCCTTTGTGAGTCACTATTGTTTGTGCTTCAGCCATTAAGGGGTCTACTGGGAGCTGTTGGTAAGCTTGTGCTAGGTCTAGTTTAGCAAAAACTTTTCCTCCCCCAAGAGAGTATAATAGGTGTTGCACGACTGGTACCGGTATGCGCTTTGTTGCAGCGTGTGGTTCAGGGTAGCCTTGTAGTCGCCACAGATTCGAACTGACCCATCTGGTTTAATCGGCGTTACAATTGGTGTTTCCCATTTAGCATGGTCAACCGGTTCTAAAACCCCTTGATCTATTAATTTATTTAGTTGTTCCTCTATTTTTGCTTTTAGAGCAAAAGGAACTCGTCTGGCCTTTAGTCTTTTAGGGGCTACCTGGGGGTCTAGACTAAAAGAAATTGGGGTCCCCCGATACCTGCCTAGGGAGCCGTCGAAAACGTCCTGGAATTCTTGGATCAGGTCTTCTTCCCAGTCGGTTGCGGCCACCCGGTCTACTTCGGTCATCCCAATACCCAGTGGTGCGAACCATTCGATGCCCAGGAGACTTGGTCGATTTCGGTCGACTATCGTTAATGGTAGTACTGTGACATGTTGTCTGTAGGCGACTCGGAAATGTCCTAGGCCTACTACAGAAATTCGGTTTCCTTGATAGTCCTTGAGGGTTAGTTTTTGTCTCTGGAGTTCCTTGATCTTGATATCTGGGACCAGTTTTTTGATGGTGTCCCATGACACCATTGATAGGAAAGATCCAGAGTCAACCTCCATTTCGCAGGGGTTGTCTTCAATTTTTACAATTATTTTTACCTTCTTCCCGCTTTCCGTCTGAGCGCTTCCGATAGTGAAAGTCTGGTATGCTTTCTCTCAGTTAGTGGCTTGCTTGTTTCACTGCCACTTTCTCTCGGATAGTTTTGGCTCAATCTTTGCTGGGGAGTCGCTGCGTCTTTTTGGGCTGTAATTCTTTTTGTTCCTGCAGACTCTCTTGATATGCCCCCTTTTCTTGCATGCTCTGCAAATGGCACCGAGGAATCTGCAATTGGCTCGAGGATGGTTTCCCCCGCAGCCAGCGCATTCCCGCCGATTTCTGTTTTCACGCCCTTTCTTGTTGGCGTATAGGCGGTGGATTTCGTCGTCTTCCTCCCCGGATTCTGATGTCTCGTCGAATTCTTCGTAGTGAGTGGTGGTGGGAGATTGTTTTTTCCTTCTGGCCGGGCTTGTTTCGTCGTTGTTCACATTCATTTGTTTCATTTTATCCACCAATTTTTTCGCGGCTTCAGCTGCCAAGGCTTCTGCGATAGCTTTAGCTACTGATATGTTGGGTTTATTCAGTAGCTTGCTCTGTATATTAGAGTCTCTTAACCCCAATATTACTCGATCCCGCATCACTTCATCTAAGTTCAGAAACTCGCACGCTCCCCCTATTTGTCAGAGGGCTGCCACAAAATCAGCGATGGTTTCGCCTTCTTTCTGGTCTCTCCGATAAAACTCGTGCCGCTTTATTAGATTTGACACCACTGGTGCATAGTGGGCCTTTAATGTTCTTTGGAGCTCTGTCCAAGTCAATTGTTTTACATCTCGGGGCTTCGCCAAAGCCTTGGCCATTTTGAAGATTGCGGGCCCGCAGTGTGTCAAGAAAACAGCTCTCTTGCGCTGGTCTGAGATTTCCTCCATCTCATTGCTCTCCAGGTACATCTGGAAACAGTCTACGTAGGATTCCCAATCCTCTTCATTGGGATTGAAGGGTGCGGGCGGCGTGTTGTTTCCAGCCATTGTTCTTCATCTGGTTTTATCTGTCACCGCGTGTTCAGTCTCGCGTTTTGGATGATCCCATCCTCGTCGCCAGTGTTCCGTCCGGAAAAACATGAGGTAGACCGGGTTCCAACAACAAAGTCTTTATTTTATAACACAGTTGAAAAACGGAACATTGGCTCAAGCTGCGGCAACCTTTTATAGGTTTTTCTCTGCTGGCTTGTAGCCAATGACAGGTATTTAATATTTGCCGCCTTTGAGCAGCTATGTGGATTGGTTCCTTTTGAACCAATCCCCATTCAAGTTCTTTAGCCAATCAGAAACCTGTATTTAGGAGTCTACTATTCTTTATACAGAACAGAAACCATGATTTATTTTTGAAACAATGAGTGGGTGTGCTGGAGTAGTGATACTTTGGAGATTAGTGATGGCTTCGAAAGGTTAATATCTGGAAAGGGCCTTAGAGGAAGAATCGGGCCCTAGGAGTTCGATGCCAATTTTATATACACTTAGGATAGGTCCCATTTATTATAGTGCAATTTACTTTTACAAAGACATGGTTTGCAGTGTTTAATAGTTTGAAATTGGTATTTTGTGTGTGTGTGTGCCTGCTTTCTGTGCTATCAAAACCATCTACTATACCAGATATGCCAGAAAAAGTTAATCCCTTGAAACAATCCTTTATTCTGACCTCTGAAAGAGAATAGCATTATGAATAAGCAAGCCTCTTGAGTCTCGTTTTCCATTCACAAATCTATTCAATTTATAACAAAGAGGGAAGAATAAACAATTAGGCCTTACATTTAGCAATGCTGTTACACACCTGGCATCAATTAAATGCTTTAATTAAAAGTCATAGTAGAGAATGTGTCTGTATAACCTTTTCAGAAGTCACTCCATAGTGTGCATTGCAAAACCTTCTATTGCAATGTTAAGCATCCAATTTTATAGCATTTCTTCATAGTCAACAGAGCTAATGACTTGGAAATGAAAACCAAATAAGGCATAGTTATTTTGACACCCAACCTTTAATTTTCCTCCAAAGAAAAACAACTTAATTACATATTATGGAGTGAGAAGCCACTGTCAGCCAAATTTATAGTAGACTTTATATGGATTTTGAAGACATTTTCTGTACATTTCAGTGTGCTAGAAAATATACCAATAATCATGTCCTAACATTTGAGGAATACAACTCATCTTTGGAACCATTATTCTTTTAAAATTAGATGGGATCTTGCATTCCCAAAGTATAAGGGCCTTAAGGTCTCATAAAATAAAGTATCCTTCAAGCTGAACATGGTTTCTAGTGACTTAATGTACAAGTTCACAGTTTTCTTAGCAACCACATAGAAGTACCTTGTCATTGTTTCTTTCATTCACTTTTTATATCCACTTTTCATTTTTTCCCATTTTTCTTCTTTATATATTATATCCCAATATTATTTTTTAAACCAACGTTTTTCAATTGTATTAATTTTTATTTATTTCTTCACACTCATTTATTGATCTCTTCTATAAGATCTATCATCAATTATTTATTTTATTTTGCATTTTTTTTTATCATGTAAAATTGAAGACTGTGTGTGTGAGTGTGTTTCTGTTTGTGTTAGATTATGAGCTAGTATTACTGGATAAATTAAAAATGAAGAAGGCAGTTAAGGCTTATTGAAATTATTCTGGCAAAGAATTACTGGGAGCTTTGAAATAATTGTTGAAATGTTCTGAATAAATGTTCTGCAACAGTCAAAATCTCAGAAATTTGTAACATTTCACCTTCATCTAACAGTTTATTCCATCTATAATTTTCTACCCATTTTAGTGCAACACACACATATTTTAAAGACTATCATTAAACAAATTTTAAAGGGATTTAATTTAAATAACTGTACAAAATTCAACAAGCTTCATTCTGTCACAAATCCAGCTTTTCTGGAACTTTATCTTGTACCACTAAAAAGAATGTTAGAGACACGAGGCATCTTTATTGCTCCAATCTAGGAAAGGGGAGATCAGAGCTTCATTTTTTCAAAGGCATGATCAGGAATAAGACAGGGTGAGATTTTCCAGAACCATCACAAGGCAGCTTTGGTGTTTTCACAGCTGAGGATCCAACTATGAGCCAAATTAAATCATCCTTGCATGGCCACAGTAATGAACTCTGGTTTCTGAAAATATTATATCCAATCTTACCAATGCTTTGAGAATCAGAATACATTGTACCTCTTGCTCTATAAAACAAGATTAGGCAATAGTTTATAATGTATATGACAACATATGTATGTGTGTGTGTGTATGTATGTGCATGAAGGCAGAGACAGAGACTGATATACACAGACAAACATAAACACATGATATACAGCATATGGAATGCAGGTATGAGAGATAGATTTACTGATATATCATTCTTAAATATGTTTTTTTTTAATTTATTTATATCCTGCATTTATTATTTTTACAATAATTCAAGGTGGCAAACATATCCAAATCAATTTCCTCCTCCTCTTTTCCTGTATATTTGAAATACAATTTTTGAAATTTTATATAAAATACAGAGATGTGACAATTCTAGAAGCCAAATCCAAATATGCCAGGGAATTTCTAGAAGCCTGGCAAATCAGCCATCAATAGACACATAACATTAACAACATCTATAGATTATGCAAGACACAATCAATCAGCCCAAAAGAAAGAAAAAAGAAGACTCTACCACCTCTCCACCAGTAATCGACATCCAGACCAGTATAGATTAACTCCAAAGTTAAACCAGCAATCAAGTAAACAATACCCCAATCAAGAAACTGCCAAAGAGCTACCAGCAAACAGCCCAAAGAATATCCAAGACTGCCCCCATCCACATAGACAAGCAAGTCACCAGAATATAAACTGACAACAAACAGCCCTTCTTACTAGCACTGATGATGTTACCTAGTTTGGGTAATGAAATGTCTGCAAGCAAGCTCAGAGAGTACCAAGGGCCCTTCATTTCAACCCTGAGCTATAAATATTCTCCTTTAAAGTAAAAAGGTAGCAGATTAATTTATCAATCATATAAATCTGTGCTTGGAAAGAAGCAATACTGAGCCTATAGTTCAATTCTAGGTAAAATGAAGCCATAACAATGTAATATATTTCTACATTAATTTAAATATAGATGTTTATCAGGGAAACATTAACTGACGTGCCATTGTTGAGCTCATTAACATTGTCTGAGAGCCTTACTGCATGCATAAGCATTACTTTTGATCTAGTATGCATATAATTGGGTTGCATAAGGGATTTGCTAATCCCAAATGGACAATGTATATCTAAAAAAGTAAACAAAAAACATTGCATTTTTTAGAAACTGTCATGTCTGTACATCCATATTGAACACTATGGCTCACTATTTAATAAATGTGTTGGAACACTGATTGTGTCAGATTCATCAGCCATAGTATATCAACAGCTGGCCGTTGCACAGACTTACCATTTTTTTACCTTCCTAGGAGCTCAGCTTTTGTTGCCATGTTTTTACAGGCCAGACCCCCTTTCTCATTTGAGTGCATATCTTCAGTTTCAGTCTGCCTTCCCACGGGAGGACAGGTGTTCCAACACTAAATCCCTTTGATGTGAACAACAATGCAGGAAGATGATTTGATTCATCTGTTTCTTCCCTAGGATGCCTGGATGGTTTCATTTCTGAATGAAAATATTAGTCCTGAGGAAAAAAATAACTGGCTCTGTTTCTCTTTGAAAACACTATGCTTACCTAAAAATGAAGCAATATGTACCACAAACATAATAGCATGTAGTTTTTCAATGATCCCAATTGTGATGGTTAAATTTCATTAAGAACTACTCTAGGTTCACTTAACTACAAACTCTACGAACAGTGGAACAGAAAAGAGGAGAGGTGTAATAAGTTTCCCAATAAAGGTTTATTTTCCCTGGTGCTATCTACATCAATTGGATTAAAACTCCCCTCATCACCAGCCAGAAGGAAAGTTGGAATACATCCTCAAGAGGATTCGCTTTTGTGGTTTCCCTTTTTTTCTTTCATCTTTCTCTTTGAAACATCTATATAATTCAGGAGAGACAAATTGTAATGCATACAACAATAGCAGCTAGACTTATATACTGCTTCACAGTGCTTTCCAGCCCTTTCTAAGCAGTTTACAGAGTCAGCATATTGTACCCAACAGTCTGGGTCCTCATTTTACCCACCTCAGAAGGATGGAAGGCTGAATCAACCTTGAGCTGGTGAGAATCTGCAGGCAGCTGATGATCAGTAGAAGTAACCTACAGTATTTCATTCTACCTACTGTGCCATCACAATATATAGGTAGCCCTCAATTTACAACCACAACTGGTATGCATATAAGTGGGTTGCATAAGTGACTTGCTAATCCCAAATGGACAATTTTGAATTTTGTCCATATTAGAACCTTTCTTGATTCCAAGTTGTTAAGTGAATTCCTGCAGTTGTTAAATTGCTAACATGATTGTTAAGTGAATCAGGTTTCCCACTGACTTTGCTTGACAGAAATTGTGACCTGTCAAGATGATCACATGACCACAGAGATGCTGCTATAGTCATAAGTGTGAAAAATGGTCATGAGTCACTTTTTTCAATCACACGGTAAGTGGCTGTTCAAACAAATGTCTGTATCTTTATATTTATGAAGTCGAACTAAATAGAAGAGTTCTTCAAAACAAATGAAATTTGAAACTGCTGCTAAAATTTAAGCCTAATTCCAGTTTCTCTATCAGTCCTAGCCATTAATAGAATCAGATTCTCAATAAACCTATATCAAGAAAATTAGCTGGGTGATCAAATAGCCTTCATTCATCTAAACAATTCTACTTTTCAAAAAAAGATTATCTTAACTAAGGAATTGGAAAATAAACACAGATTTATCTTTGGCTTTGTTAGTAGAAAATGACGAAGACTGTAACTAGTTCTGTAACTTAAAAGCATGTACAACAGCTCCAATTTCATTTTCTAATATTGAACTATACCATTTGAAGGCACACTGCTGATGAAATGCTGCAGTTATGATTTCTAAAAATTTATGGATAAAAAGGTACAGCAGGAGATATTGAATTTGTTTTCTCTGTTTTATCTCATAGCACCCCCAAAACTGTTAAGAAAAGCACTCAAGCATCCAATAGTCCATATGAATAAATGTAAAGCCCCTGTCACACTGCACCAACGGATGGAAAGAGGATGTAAAATGGAGAGAAACACTTGCCATCCGTTGGTTAAAACGATGCTTCTGTTCTGTACTCACTGCCTCCATTTTGCTTCCTCTCTATCCATCCAGATTTGAGCAGCTCAAAACTTTCTGAGCGGAAAATGTATCCACCACATCCATTCTGTATCCGCTAGGCATACGGGGAACATCCATTCTGCATCCGTCGTCATCCATTACGCATCCGCTACATCCGCTAGGCATCCGCTGCGCATCCGCACAACTCAAATCCGCTCCAGCAGAAAGCGGAAACAGGGAGGAAGCGGAATCAACGTGGAACAGACGCGTAACGTTAGCAGCACGGATGGAGAAAGGATGAAAGCGGATGCAGCACGCAAAGAAAGCATTTAAAACGGAAAAAACATTCGCAGAGGGGACCTATCTCAGATATTAAGGATGTCTAGAGGATGCCTAGAGGATGCAAAAGGACACATAGGGGAAAACATATATTGCCTATCAAAAGGGGGAGCAACTCACCTGGATCTCACTTTCAGACCAGCAGCCCACCTGTGCAGACCTCTGCAGCCTTCATCTGACTCTTGCTCGGGAGCTGCCTCCCTTTATATCCGCGGTACTGACGCAATGCATCCTCCCCACATGCGCAGTGAATGCTAGGCATCCACTAGGCATCCGCTAGGTTTCCACTGTGCATCCACTTCATCCGCTAGGCATCCGCTGTGCATCCGCTTCATCCGCTCGGCGTCCATTCTGCATCTGCTGTATCCGTTCCGCGTCTGCTTTGCTGCGGTCCCCTGGAAGCCTTGCGGATGTGCCATCCGCTAGGCTTCCGTTCCGCATCTGCTTTCCATCCGCCCTGCGTCCTCCCCCCGTCCGTTCCTTTCCGTGTTATCTGCTCTAGTTATGCAAATTTTTGCCCCTTTTGAGAGCGGATAACAACGGATGGATCATTTTTCTCATCCGCTGTGTCCTTTTTACTAAAGTTTTGCATCCGTCGGCCAGTGTGACAGGGCCTTAATGAATTAGTTCTTTTAAAGTTCCTCTATTTGTTATGGATTCATCACATAAAACCATTCATTAAACCAAACATTAAAACCAACCATTCCTGCAGAGAATACATTTAGGAAATAGTAACTAATATTTCTCTATGTGCCCCATTTGCTATCTTTAAAATAATGTTCCTAAATAAAAACAAAATCACTGTTTATGACTTGACTTCAAAAACTGGACAATGTCACAATCCTCTTTTTTAAATGAAGTTAAATGCCTTCTGGATTTCTGTTTTCTTAAAACAGAAGGACATTTTATTTATTTTATTTAACAGCATGTTTGTATGGAAGATTATGAATAGCGATTGGTTACATTGCATTCTTCTGAACAGGTCTCAACTTGTCTGTATGCTGGATTCAATAGATAAAGCTATCAAGTTGTGTCTGTTCTCCTGCTGATATCACATAGTTTATGAGATGGGAAAAAATGACAAAACCAAATAAGCTACTGTAAGGTAAAATCTAAAATAAGTTCTTTGTTTTAGCCAAAATAGATTTAGCGTATTTGTTTGTTTTCTTCCTACTTAATAAAAGACTGTAGTAATGTTTTGGAAATTAAAATTAAAGCCATAACTGATCTGCAAACACATACGCTCATGCGCACATACTCTCAAAGAATGAAATATCTTTTTCTTGATTTGCATATTTAGATTGAAAAAAAAACCCTCTTGTTTCTCTTCAATTAAAAACTGTTGCTCTTTGAATTATGGGGTAATAATTAATACTGACATGTACAGTTTATGTTTATTGGATGCTAATTGGAACTTTGACTTTATTGGTTGATAATTCTTTATACTTTTATCACAGAATTCATGTTTCCTTAAACAACAGAATATGACAGAAAATTATTATAAATCTAAGATTACATAAGGGAATGGTCTTAGAAAATGAATGTTTGTTGAAAAAACTGCTACATAAAATTTGCAAACATTTAGACAAGTAAAATTATTATTTTAAAAACTCCTCATCCTAAGACATTTGGACAATACAAAATGGAAACTTTAAGAATCTTTAAAGTTTCCATTTTATATTGTCCAACTGTCTTAGGATAAGGATTTTTTTAAATAATAATTTTACTTGTTTAAACAGGTAACTTTACAGTATTGCAAATAAAACTCAGTACACTCCAGCTTCAAAGAAAACAGAAGATTAGTAGGACTGCTGTGGCAGATAGTTCTTGCTGTTTGTTTAGCTCCAAGGTCTGGTTCAGGTGGAACACTTCTCTTAGTTATCTTTTGTTCAGTATGCTTAGGCATGCACAAACGATAGGAACACTCTAATATGGATTCTGAAACAGCCTCCAAGCTGACTCTATATGTCAAACAGAATTTCAAACTGTCTTTCCATCCCCAGCTTAATTGGACAACTGCAACAAAGAACTTCATATGGCATCAGCAACAGCATAGTCCTCAAATAAGTTGTCATAACTCATTGGAAAAGCCACTGCAAGACACCAATGTCAGCTTTTATTGAGAATTTGCACAACAGAGACATTTTACGGCACGCTTTACATATTTTATAACAGAGCAGCCATATTAAACCAAAGACGTTAATAAGCACCTGTCACCTATTTTTGGGACCCCTCTTTTATGGGCTGATACTACAAAATGCCTACAGGGACAGCATTTTTTCCCAAAGTATTGTATAATATCAAGAAATTGCTTGAAGACTAGGAGGGAGTTAGGTGGTATTTAAGCTTAAGCCCCTGTCATACTGCACCAACGGATGCAAAGAGGATGTAAAACAGACAAAAAAGCTTGCCATCCGTTGGAAAACATGATGTACTCACTGACTCCGTTTTGCTTCCTCTCTATCCATCCAGCATACGTTTATTGACGTTTCATCCGCTCAGAACGTTTTGAGCTGCTCAAAACTTTTGTGCGGAAAATGTATCCAATTCATCCATTCTGCATCCGCTAGGCATCCGTTCTGCATCCGTTACACATCCGCTATATCCGCTAGGCATCCGTTCCATATCCGCGCAACTTGCATCCTGTGGGACGCAGGGAGGAAGCGGAACAGACACAGAACGGATCCAGAACGGATACAGAACGGATGCAGCATGGAAACAAAGCGTTTAAAAGGGAAAAAACATTCGCAGAGGGGACCTATCTCGGATATTAAGGATGTCTAGAGGATGCCTAGAGGATGCCTAGAGGATGCAAAGGGACACCTATACTGCCTATAAAAAGGGGGAGCAACTCACCTGCATCTCACTTTCAGACCAGCAACCTAGCTGTGCAGACCTCTGCAGCCTTCATCTGACTCTTGCTCGTCCACAGCATCCAATCATGTCCACCGTGGATCATAACACAGTCCTTTTGGCAGCCACCATCCTTCTGCAACAGTGCGAAGCCATCTACAGGCTCTGTGAACTCTACTACAGGAAGAAAAAGAGGTGGCCAAGAAGCGTCTGGGTCCGAAGATGGATCGGGAGAAGAGCAGAGTATGGAATGTAAAACAAGCTGATGGTGGAGCTCAGGAACGAAGACACTTGGGCATTCCAGAACTTCATGAGGATGCCTCCAGCCATGTTTGACGAAGTTGTGGAGTGGCTGACACCCAGGTTGACCAAGCAGAGCACCAACTTCCAGCCCAGCCTGGACCCTGGGCTCAAGGTGGCACTGATTCTGTGCCACCTGGCCTCAGTGACCACCTACAGGAGCATGCAGTATGGCTGGAGGGTGCCACACAACACCATCAGCATTGTGGTCAGAGAAGTGGTGCAGGCCATCATCGAAGAATACATGGAGCTCCTCCAGTGCCCCTCCACTGAAGAAGGTTGGAAGAAAGTTGTAGAGCAGTGGTATCAGAGGTGGAACTTCCCACACACCGTTGGAGCCATAGATGGCAAGCACATGGCCTGCAAAGCACCAGCCAAGTCGGGCTCCACTTATTTCAACTACAAGGGGTTTTTCAGCGTCTTCCTCTTCGCCATGGTCGATGCTGACTACAACTTCATGTACATCGATGCTTCAGGCAACGGCTCATCTTCAGATGCCCAGGTATACAATGCCAATTATCTCAAGGAGGGGCTGGAACACAACCTCATCATGGGCTTCCCAGATCCAGACCCCCTGCCCAACGACACGCAAGATGTGCCCTACTTCATCATGGGGGATGACGCCTTCTCCCTCAGAACCTACCTCATGAAGCCCTACACTTAAAGATACCTCACCCGTGAAGAGAGGATCTTCAACTACAGGCTGTTCAGGGCAAGGCGGGTGGTGGAGAACGCCTTTGGCATTCTGGCCAACAGGTTCCAGGTACTTCTCACCACCATGCAGATGCCCAGGTATACAACGCCAGTGACCTCAAGGAGGGGCTGGAAGGCAACCTCATCATGGGCTTCCCAGATCCAGACCTCCTGCCCAACGACACGCAAGATGTGCCCTACTTCATCATGGGGGATGATGCCTTCTCCCTCAGAACCTACCTCATGAAGCCCTACACTTCCAGACTCCTCACCTGTGAAGAGAGGATCTTCAACTACAGGCTGTCCAGGGCAAGGCGGGTGGTGGAGAACGCCTTTGACATCCTGGCCAACAGGTTCCAGGTACTTCTCACTACCATGCAGCATTGCCCAGAGACCGTGAGGAGGATCATGGAAGCTTGCTGCATCCTGCACAACCTGATAGACACTCAGGATGTGCAAGGCCCCAACAGAGCCTCACGTGAAGGGAAGAAGCAGTGCAACCTCCTGAAACACTGGTGCAACTCCCCAGCTGGAGCAGTGGAGTGGTAAGACAGGATGATAGATGATTAATAGGTGCTTCCTTCAGCCTGTCTCATCACACGGATGAGATTGGGCCATGTATGTTGGGTGGGCCTACAATGAACAGGGCATTTAATAAAGAGTTATGTTTATGTTCAAATGTGTGGATCAATGCTTACTAATGAAGGGCCAAAGGTGTGGCACCTGTGAGGGTGGACCATACAGTCCCACTATGCTTGCACTGGAGGTTTATCTATCCCACAGCTATTACCCATCCCACAGCTATCTCAACCCATCCCACAGCTATCTTAACCCATCCCACAAGCATGCAAAGGCTTAAGCCAATTCTAAAAGTTTCCACCAAGACTTTATTAAAAAAAAAAAGCAATGAAGCAAGTGTGTGAATCAAAGATAAACTTTATTGAACAACAAGCTGTAAAAAAAAATGACCCAAGTCAAGTGTCCAAATAAAGTCCACAGGTAGCCAGCTACCCAGTCTCTGGCACTCTTATTGGTCACTCGGAGGTGTGCCCAGTCTCAGGGGTGAAGGGTCCAGGTGCTGTGGAGGTGGGTGGTGCTTGAGTGCTGGTCTGTATCATCATTGGGGTGCCTGGTCCCGAGAGGACAACAGGGGACAGTGTGTTGAGGAAGCTCTCAGACAGCTGGCTCAGACCCACGATGCTGAGAGGTCCTTCCTCCATGCCATGGGGTGTCAGCCCCAGTACTGATGAGAGATGTACTGAGGCCGGGCTTGGCTGTGGGGTGGAGGAAGGAGTAGTGTAGTGGGGCTGTCTGGTCTGCAGCTGGGTGAGGACTGGCGTGGGTGGCATCGCTGTCGTCGGTGGCATCATTGTCGTGGGTGGCATCGGTGGCATCAGTGGAACCGGTGGCAACGGTGTCATCCGATGACTCTGTGCCTGGACTGGGAAAGGCTGCTGTCTGTGCTGCTGGACCTCCTGGTAGCCGTAGCCCTGGTAGGTGAGGGGCTGTGGGAAGTCTTGGAATGGGAGGGACATCACCTGGGGTGGAGAAGCAGACCTGGACTGGGTGGGAGAAGGTTCCTCTGGATCTGGAAGGTTGTGAAGTAGCTTGGTGATCCGGTCCTTCACCACCTGGTACTGGGGTTCCAACATGTTCCTGAGGGTCTGGTTGACATAGGTGAGGAAGGGCTTGCGGTTGGAGGAGGAGGAGTCGGTGTGGACCAGCTGAGAGAGGAGATCTATACTGGTGTGGATGGTATCCCTGATCTCCAGCAGGACAGTGTGGCTCTGCATCTCCTGCTGTCTGGCTCTCTGCCTTTCTGTGGAGGCGGAGCTGGGGGTGGTGGATGCGGATACGGCTGTGGTGGACTCGATGTCTCCTTTCTCCCACCGCACCAGGGAGTCCTCCACGTGCTCCACCATGGTTACAACACCTGTCCGCGGTTTCTCCGCCGTGGCACGCTCCGCAGAAACCTGCCTGGAGACAGGGACTGACTCTCGGCCGGAAGAGGACTGGCTCTCAGCAGGCTGCCAGAGAGAGAGGGTAGACAGAGGGGCTCCTGGTGCTCCTCGGTGGCGGATCTCACCCTCCAGGAAGCTGCACCTGGCCATGACGTAGGTCTCTCTATCCGTCAGCTTGACCGCGGCCTGGCCATATTTCTTGAGGTGCAGCTTCCCGTACCAGGTGTGCATGTGCTTCCACCAGCCGAGGAGCACCTCCGAAGTGTAACCCATACTCTCTGCCCTCTCTCTCCAAGCAGCCTGCTTCCTTTTGGTGTCCCTGTACAGCTGGTGTCCCTGTACAGCCGGTTTCCCTTCCGCCACAGATAGTCATTCTCTCTCAGCCACTCCAGCACCTCATCCTCATGTTCCTCCTCAATGAAGTATTGCCTCCTCTCCCGTCCCCGCATACGCCTCTTCCTCCCTTTGGCAGAACCAGATGGGCCCTCATCAGACGGGCTCCCAGGTGGTAGGGGCTGCTCCTCCACACCACCACCAGCAGCAAGCACCAGCAGGATCATCATTATCATCATCATCACCATCATCACCAGCAGGATCATAATCATCATCATCA
>BLBF01000010.1:49679890-49711098 GCA_015471245.1 Laticauda colubrina | reverse complement strand
CTGAGACTTTCGCTTCTTCCTCATGGTTGTGGGGTTGCTGGCTGGCAGGGAGGCTGGCAGGCACCAAGGCTGGCTGGAAGGCTGGCACCAAGGCTGGCAGGAAGGCTGGCACCAAGGCTGGCAGGAAGCCTGGCAGGAAGGCTGGCAGGAAGCTTGGCAGGAAGGCAGGCAGGCAAGTAGGCACCAAGGCTGGCAGGCAGACTGGCTGGCAGGGAGGCTGGAAGGCAGGCAGAGAGCAAGGCTGGCAGGGAGGCTGGCCAGGAGGCTTGGAGGCAGGCTGGCAGGAAGGCTGGCAGCAAGGCTTGCAGGCAGGCATGCAGGCAGGGCAGGCAAGGACTCGATGTATCCTGCAGCAGGTCTTTCCTCTGAATGCTGGCCACGTGCGAGCTGCTTCCCTTTATATCCGCGTGGCTTACGCAATGCATCCCCCCCACATGCGCAATTAACGCCAGGCATCCGTTAGGCTTCCGCTGTGCATCCGCTAGGCTTCCGCTCTGCATCCACTTCATCCGCTGTGTATCCGCTGTGCATCCGCTGTATCCATTCCCCATCCGCTTTGCTGAGGCCCCCCGGAAGCCCTGCGGATGTGCCATCCGCTCCCATCCGCTTCCATCCGCTGGGCTTCCGTTCCGCATCCACTTTCCATCCGCTCTGCGTCCTCCCCACATCCGTGTTATATGCTCCAGTTATGCAAATTTTTGCCCCTTTTGAGAGCGGATAACAACGGATGGAACATTTTGCTCGTCCGTTGTGTCCGTTTTGAATCCATTGGGCAGTGTGACAGAGCCTTTACCTGGAAGACAGTTTTAAATATTTCTAGGTCACACAGTCAGCATCAATATGACCTAGGAATTTTATTCGGAAGACAGCATACATTGGCCAGACTGTTAAAAATGGCAATTCTATAATAGATGTGGCAGAGTGATGTTATATGCACACCTTTAAACATATTTTACATGCCCATGCAGTAGTTGAAGTGACCAGTGATCTGGGTTTCAGCTAAGAAATGAAATACAAAGTGGAACTTCTCAAAATTTGTATGAAGCATTAGTCAACTCTATGACAGGGGCTACAGTTTTAGAACAGCCTTCACCAATTTGATATCCTTCAAAGATTTGGGAAAAGCTATTCCAGAATTTGCAGCTAGCTTCTAGATAGTACAGTCCATACGATCTGGAGAATACAAGATTGGGAAAATCTGAGATAAAATATTCCATTGATACCGTGTTTCTCCAACAACACGGCCTCCACCAATAGGAAGGCCCAGCATGATTTCTCGGCATGAGGGGAAATTAAGCCCCGTCCCCTAAATTTAGTCCTATTAAAACCATGTGTTTCCCTGCCATTTCTCACATTATTCGTTAGAACTACACAAGGTGAAGAGAAATGGGGGGAAAGGGTGGGGGGAAGGGCGGGGTGGTGGAGGAGAAAACTTGTCTTTATGAGTGCCCTGCAGGTAGCCTAGGCTAGAATATCCTGATAGCTGATAGAAGCTCTCTTGAAGGCAGAGTCACCAGCCACTTCGATAGGCCGGTAGAAGTGGCCTCAGGGCGAGCAAACACACACACTCCCCTCACCACGAGGCTGCTTCTATCTGCTGATCGAAAGCTATCTCCCTTGAGGACACAGTCCCCAGCTGCTTTGGGGTGAGGCTTGACTGTCCCTGTCCCCTCGCCTTTAGGGCAGTCTCTTTCCTGCGATGGAAGCTCCCCAAGTGCAGTCAACAGTCACTTCGATCGGCTGGTAGAAGCGGCCTGGGGCCAGTGTACACACACACACTCCCCTCGCCGCGAGGCCACTTCTATCTGCCGATCGAAAGCTCTCTTGAGGACACAGTCCCCAGCTGCTTCGGGCTGAGGCGTGGCTGCCCCTGTCCCCTCACTTTTAGGGCAGTGCCTTTCTGGCAAGGGGAGCTCCCCAAGTGTGGTCAACAGTTACTTCGATTGGCTGGTGGAAGCAGCCTGGGGTGAGTGCACACACACAATCCCCTTGCTGCGAGCCCACTTCTATTGGCTGATCGAAAGCTCCCTTGAGGACACTGTCCCCAGCTGCTTCGGGGCGAGGCGTGCCTATGCATCAGGTTCCCAACTGCAAACTCAATGCAATGTACATATGCTGTTGTCAGAATAAATATCAGAGGACCCCAAGATTCCCACTGCATTTCTGCTTCCTGAGCCAGCCGCTCTTCATCCCCTCAGATAGCCTATTCCCCCCCCCCACCTTGATTTCCTACTGCAACCATTTGGATCACAGGAGGGTTGCTAAAGAAGCTTTTGTTTTCTCCTGTCCCACTCTTTTAAACTTCTCTCTGCAGCCTTGGAAATCCTCTCCTGGTGACTCCATCCCAGCTCCAACCCTGTTTAGTTTCCATCCTAGACAAGCCCCCTTCCAGGTGCGCTCTGGGAATCGAAGGCTTGTTTCCTACCCCCCACATCTCTGACTGGAGCAGAGCAGGCACTGGGGTGGGCAGGGAGGGGGCGGAGTGGAGGGACTCCTGATTTTTTTGGCTGAGCTGGGTGAAGATCATCCTGGTGGCCCCAAAGGGTGGTCTTTCAGATTGCTTTAATGATTAACAGGACACTTCCCTGAACCCCTACCTCCCTCAAGTGGGGAGGACGGCAACTTGCTGGGCCCAGGAGAGTTGCTGGCTGAATTGCAGGGGAGAAACACTCCCCCTCCCAAAAAAAGCCCCTTGGGGAAACGTAAATGAATGAATAAACTCAAAGGGTCTTGGGACAAGCCCCTCCAGGTAAAAAGAGAGAGATGGCAGAAGAGCAGGGACCTTCAGGTTCAGAAACTCGGTTAAGCAAAAGCTGCTACTTCTTCCCTCCCTGCCCTCATTTCACGTTGCCTTTGATCACAACGCAGATCTTAATGATAAACAACCCTTTTGTAACTTACCATAACTTACCATACAAATTACTGGCCTTATCCTGTAAGGAAGGCAGGAAGGAAACATTCTGGTATTGCTTACAGAAACTGCCTCTCCATTAACCCTTATTAACATTCTTGGCAGGACTAAACTTCCTCTCTCAGGAACTTCTCGGGAGTTTTTTTCCCTCCTTTGCTGGTACTTTGCTTGTGTGGAGTGACCATTCAAAGTTATAATGGCACTGAAAAAAGTGACTTATGACCATTTTTCACACTTACGACTGTTACAACATCCCCACAGTCATGAGAGGCCAGACGAGGAGATGTGTGCCTCAATGTGAGTGATATTGAGTTGGCCACGCCCTGCCAATAACATGATCACCAAGCCACACCCACCAACTAAGCCACACTCACCACCTAAGCCACGCCCACAGAAGCAGTTGTTAAAAAAATTGAATCCCACCCCTGGTGTATTTGAAATGTTATGATGGTATAACGTCTACTTCAATACTTGCCTTTTTATGCTATGTATATCCAAAAGTGATAAGTTTTTGAAAGATCTTTCATTAACTTTCCCTATCTTTGATGGCATCAGGTGTGATAAACCAAAAGAAACAATTTTCAGTGGATACTTTTCTTTGTAAAATAGCCAAAAGCCACCTGATTCAGAAGCATATTTATCTGTGTAAGGAGATTTCAGATATTGTGAAACCTTATTTTAAATCCCCAAATCACTCTCTTTGGCCTCTGTCCCTGCAACTATCTTAATTTTGTAAATCTCTGCCATAACTCATAAGCATGAAAGAAACACATATATAGCTCATTTTGATCACATATTTTAACAATTTAATTTTGGAGCTGTTGATCTGAGCTCTGAGCTTGGCAATTTGGTTGAAAATGTTTAATCACCAAATTGCCAAGCTCAGAGCTCAGACCAACAGCCCAATTACCAATCAGAGTTACTTACATTCAAATTTATTTTTTATCAATTTAGCAATACTGGTTAGCACCTAATAGACAATTGCATTACAATGTACATTTATTTTTTTTATATGAATATAAAAATGATACATTTCCAAACTGTCAAGGCCATATAGCTTTTTTTGAGAAATCTGTTTTAAAATAAATGTGATTATATTGAAAAAAATCTGATGTTATTGAACAAGTCTTGGATGCGTATATCAGAGGTGGTATTCAGCAAGTTCTGACCAGTTCTGGAGAACCAGTAGCGGAAATTTTGAGTAGTTCGGAGAACTGGAAAGTACCATCTCTGACTGGAGATTTTATGGTATCCTTCCCCTGCCATGCCCACACCCGCAGAACTGGTAGTAAAAAAAAATTGAATCCCATCACTGGCATATATCCATTTCTAATTTTGCCTACAACTTTTTAAGATATATCAAATTGCTTATTAACAATTATATATGACCCTAAGTTATGTGTAAAGTTATAGAACAAGATTAATTACATTTTACAATTAATATAATACCTGAATATAATACCTGAATATACACTTGAAGCTATTTAAATTTATAAGATTAGATTATGACCAATGATGAGGATGAGGATGAGGATAAGGATGATGAAATCCATTCAGTCAAGTCTGACTCTTGGTGATTTAGAGCCAGGTCTCTCACATTTTCTGATCTAGCACAATTTCTTTGAGTTTTTTAAATGCTCTTGAATGGTGTCAGCTTTGATGGCGAGAATCAAGTGTAATCCACCAATCAAAAATTTATGCATGAATCTATAGTTTACCCATTCAAGAGTCTGCTTCAAATGCCTCAGCATTACATGCCAAAGAAGTACAATGACATTATAACATTATTGCTACCTTTAAATTTATGAGAATCACACAAGAGGCAAAACTAAATGCCATGTAAATATCTGCCTGACCTATAAACAATAATTCATCTCCACTGAGATGAAATGTTGAGATTCAAAAGCCTGGATCAATAATATTAATTTATAGTGTTAAAAGTAACAAGCCAAGAACTGAAAAATGTAAGGCTAAAGTTATCATTTCAGAACATTGCTTGTATAAACAATGTAGAATCTGAAATCAACGTATTTTAATCTATGGTCACTGTGACAAGTTTTATTCTCCAAATCTGTTTTGTCTTATTGAGATACAATTATTCTAGACCTACGTATGGTTAGCATGGACCTAATTTCTTGGTTAGCTGAATTAAAATCTGCAGACTTTTTACATTTTGTTTTCTCCCACTTCCCATCACTATATTTTTTTCTCTTTTCTAGTCCCCCCCCCCAAATGTTACTATTCTTATAGCTCAAGAAATAGCTTTGCATTCTTCTGAGTGAACAACTACAAGTATGACAAATCCCATTGGTGTACAGCAGGGCTCTCCAAACTTGGCAACTTTAGGACTTGTGGACCAACTAATGAAGACCACAAGTCTGAAAATTTTTGAGTCTGGTTTACAGAATGAAGGAAGATAAGACAATATTGATTAATCAGTTCTTCAACTTTCATAACAGTTATAACTATAAATTGTTATAAGCAAAATAAAAAAACCTTCAAAGTGGTAGTACAGAAACCAAGACTGGATGCTCATAATTTTCTAAATATCAGTTGAACTTATTCTTGGTAGGTATAATCATTTCCTTTTCCATTTGGGGCTCGTATACCCTCACATTGTTTGCTTTTCTTCTATTGTTCTAAGGCTACCAATGGTTGGATAAAGTATATGGAAATTCTTTGCCTTCAAAAAAATAGCAGAATTATAATGGTTACCAATCAGCACATCGTTTGGTTATATCCCATTTAAGAAAATGTTATATGAGGTGTTTTGTTGAATGAATTCAATCTTATTATATGGAACCTAACAGTATCAGAGGAACATACTACCTTTGCCTAAAGCCAATGTCTACTGCATATGGGTTGCATCGTGGCTGCTTAAAATTTTAACAGTGTTCATTTAAGATTGGTGTTTCCTTTGGCTAAAGCTCACAAATAATTCACACCACATTTATCTATGAAAATATTCAAATCTAAAATCCAGACACATTTTTACTCATTTATCTTAAAAAAAAAATAACAAGTCTACTGTGAGTGGTTTTAATCCTTTCACTGCCACAATAGCCATGAATTTACATTTAGCAATTAGAAAGCTGAAATATTGTTTCATATTGGTGGAGTAAATTCTTGATAATTTCCATTATGAGTTGAAATTTTGTGTGATCACTATGTGATGTCTGCTATTCAAAATAATTTATTTTTCCTGAAAAAATTGTTGTGTAGTTTTGTCAAAATAAGGGATTTAAGCTTTGTGTGAGTATGTATGCGTGTCTGTGTATGTGAAAATATTTCTTTAACCTCTACTCTAGAAAAGTTATTTCTCTGATTGTTTCTATTTTTCAGTGCCCATTTTTCTTTATTTCAGATTATTTTTAGCTATCAGACTTGAAAGTATTTCCTTTTACTCTGATGTGACGTATCCATAGAGTCAGATCAGAATTATTTTTGTTCTCACTCTGGAAGTAATGCTTCATATCCTTATTTCACACAATAGTTATCAATTCATTAATTACTAGTTGCATTTTTTCTAGAGTTGTGAATTTTTGGCTCAGTAGAAGATAAAAAACAGAAAATATATTTCATTTATACTTTTTATCTAATAGGACTGATTGACCTCTTACACTTCCCATAATTGATTAAATACCTCTGAATACATCCTTAACACAATGAAAATATTTAGTATCTTTGGATATTCCACTGAAAATTTTAAAAAATGCTTTCACTGCAGAATGTCTTGTCTCTCTTTAAAATGTTTGGATACTATTTTTTCCTTCAAGTCAGTCTTGATTCCTGGCAACAATCTGGACAAGTCCAGACAGGTATTTTGTGATGTTTTGGGAAGTCTCTTGCTTTCTGCCTTTAATCAAACTAGCTCTTAAGTCTAATAATGCCAAAACATTATTTATCTTTAGCATATGAATTAAATATAGACCAAATCTTGTCATGGAAATATAATCTAATTATTCATATGAGTCATTTTTTTAAACGTCTACAGTACCAAAAATCAGAAAAAACTGTTATCAGAGAAATGAAAAATGCCTTCACATATCCATACAGCGGATACCACATCTTTATATTTGGTCTGTTTCAAATCCAGCATATTGTTCCACTGTTGCTCCAAAAGAGAATTAGTTTGCTTCTTCTGCATTGAATGCTGAATCGTGGTGGGAAATGTTGCTGTTGTCTCTCATTGTCATTATGTTGTTCATTGTGTTCAATTAATAAATTAACACTATTAATTAATTATGGGAAAATGTATAAGCAAAACAGCAGCAGCAAACCAATAAGCTGCTGGGCCATAGAGAGTCTCCAGTAACTCTTTGTTACAAGCTAGGATGATCCAGTTATGAAAACAACAACAGAAATTCCACGAGTGACCTTATAGCAAAGATATATAGCAAGAAGTATCTGGTGAGAGAAGATAAAGATTTCTCAGTTGTTGAATTTGGTCTCAAGCAAATTTTCCCTCAAGCCGTTGTCATTTTGAGGCATTAGATTTGTTGGTATTCCCAAGCATTTTGGCTGATCTTATTTGATTTATTTCACTTTGTATTGTTGAATTACTATGTCTAAATTTAGGCTATATTTGTTATAATGTTGCAATGTAATTTCCAACTGCCTTGAATATTAATGCATTGAATAGGTTTCAATAATATACATAGCATAACTATGTTACACAAATTATAAAAGTGAACAGAAGAAAATTGACAAAAGGACTTCTGGTTGTTCTTCCGCCACGTCAGAGTGGAATCCGCGATCGTGTGCGGTTATGTTCTGTGCTCACTTGTTGGAGGGTCCCAATTGGGACTAGAATCATGCTGGGGGGGTGGTAAAGAAAGGGAGACTGCTTGGATAGTCAAGGGGAGCTACATCTCCCCTCCTTGACAAGATAAAAGCCCTCCAAAGACATGTTGCAGTGGTGGTCTAAAATGGCCATCATGAAGATGGGAGGCAGTCCGGGAAATTAAGACTGTATTGGAGAAGTGAATTTGGGAGTGGTGTGTGAACCAGGAAATATACATGAACATTAAAGTACCTCAAAATTAAGAAATAAAGAACTATTTTGAAAAGGAAACTGCAGAAGAGGGAATTACAGATGAAAGATCAAGAGAGGGAGAGGGGTAAAATAAATAATTGGAATAAAAAATGGAGGAAAATAATAAAGAAAAAAGGAGAATTAAGAGAAAGGACCAGAAAATGAAGGGGGGCAGAAATCAAAAAACAAGAATGAAAAGAAATTATATAGTCAGAAGGATGAGATACAATGGACAGAAGAAAAATAGGGAGAAAGATTCTGCAAGGTAATTTGTTGTGTTATATAAGAATATGGATTTAAAAATAGATAAGATTGGAACTGATTTTTTTTTCTTTAAGGATTATTGTTAAACAGGATATAGATTTTATTGAAATGGAAATGGGAATTTATGATAAGAACATTAATTGATATTTAATGAAGCAATGAATAAAGTTAAAATGAATTATGAGAATTGCAATGAAAAGATTAATATTAGTTTCTACAATTAATTGAATAGATTAATATTTTTGGAATATATAGGTGATTTATAAGGTAATTGAGAAAAAGAATACCTTGTGGAATCTGACTTAAAATATATGTGCATATGTGATATGTAGTAGTAAGGAGAATATTGTTAGTAATGTAGAATGTGGTAATTAAAAAATAACTATATCATGGTAAATTTTTATAATGAATTAAAGGGAATAAATTGAACGAATGTATAAGGTAAATAGGTGGCAAGCTCGAATTGACAACTAAAGGGGACAACTTTTTGAATTATTAGAATAAGGATAAAATGTATTGAATAATGAATGAAATAACAGTATGTGATAAAATTGCAAATGTGACAGATAAAAGCAATATGTTTTTTGAATATATGAAGATAGAAATGAAATAAGAATCAGATAATATTGTAAAATAATATATTGTAAAAATATGATAATATTTTAAGAAAAATTAAATAAGTTAAAATATGAACTGGAATTGGATAAAAAAAGTGTAATGAATTTAATATTTGAGATTATTCAAAGGAAAATAGAAGAAGTAATAATGTGATATGACATTGAATAAGAAAGATGAATATGTAACTATGGTTATGTTTGTATTGAAATGTAAAAACCTGGAACCACACTGTTTGCCAAAAGAGATGTTTTTTAAAATATAAAAATAAATAAAAAAATTTAAAAAGAAGAAAACTGACAAAAGTGGTTTTAAAAAACGATTTCAATAGATGGTGAAGTATACACAAACTTAAATATTTTCTCTTTTTTTATAAAAATTGTTTGTTGAATTTTATATCATCCTTTCTCCTAAGAACTCATGTAACGATTCAAAATTTAGATTTCTTTGGACCAAAGGCCTTTTGTTTACTTGCTTTAATTTAGGATCGATGAAAATTCTTTAAATTCTCACTGTCTCACCTCCCAAATCTTAGAAGTCATATACTGAGTTTTAATTTTGATGACAATTTTTATCTGTATATTTGGTTTTCTTGATTTGTTTTTTTCTTAATTAAAATAGTAAACACTTTTAAACCCATTCTAGGATTGGGCCATGCATGGGATTACTGATTCAACAGGATAGTGAATGATGTAGCTGTTGTGGTTTGCATAGGCAAAGCAAAATTAAGAATAGGATAAAAGGGAATTTATTGATTTATTTATCTATTTGTCATCAAAGAGTGCTCGAAGCAGAGGTCAATTCTTATAAATCCATCTATAATTTAGAAGAAAGCACTTGTTTCTCCAGGAACAAATTAGATTATATTCTCAAATTTTGGCAAATAAAAGTAGTCCATAGAAATTTATTTTTTCTGTTTCTTTTTTAGCTGATTCCAATCTATGTAACGTGATATTGCAAACATTGCAAATGCAACATTCTTTAGAGATATTTCTTTCACACTTTACAGTTCAGTCATCTGTAAGTTCAGAAATAATATGAGAATTCAGTTTGGCCCCAAAGAAATAATTATATGATTCTGAACAGGTTTTCTTTTCTTTTTTTCCCATTCTCTCAATAAGTTCTTTCTGTAGTTAAAAAAAAAAAAATACCAACTTCAGTACCATGAATCACAGGATGTTACCTTATAATTTTTGTGTCATTTCTACTGAAAAGCTTTTTATACCTGTACAGGAAGAGTTTTTAAACTTTTTAACTGCAATTATTATGCACAGATTAAGCATACTTTTTCAGTTCTTATTTCCTTTCACATGAATGAAAGAATTTAGCATTAAGTCATCTTGATTATAACTTTAATCATTCTGGAATTTAAATGCTACTTTTGATAGTTAGGGCAAAATGATTCTCTTGCTGCCTGAAAGTGGTGATTGCTTTTTCCCTTAGATAGCTGAAATTATTCAGCTGTGTAACTTTCCAAATGGTATTGGTTTTATAACAGCCTTTTTCTCTGATTTCAAAAGAACCATAATTAATTCTGTTGAACTTATTCTAGAAGGCTGACTTTCAATAATTAGATGAACTCAAAGAACTTCCATGCCCAAGCAGGAAAGTGGGACCAGGCCATATACAGAGACTGTCTTTAGAATTCAAATAGACAACCAGCTGTATATAATATCCCAGACTTAATAACTGTTGACAGAAAAGATAACAAAAAGTCTGGATAATGGATGTGGCAGTACCTGGAAAGAACAGAATAGAAAAGAAAGAACAAGAGAAAATTGCAAAATAAAAAGATCTGTAAATAGAAGTAGAATGATTGTGGCAAAAGAAAGCAAAAAGAGGTCCCATTGTAATAGGAACCTTGGGATATATATATTTCACCATTTTTAAACTATTTTGTACAGCACTATACATATCTTTAATTCAGTATACCATTCCAAATAATTGAACTATTTCATTTTAGTGAGTGAGGTCATTAATACTCTTGCCTGGTTTAATGATAGAGAAATACTAGTTGCTTAATTAAACTGAAACTAGGTTTTATATACAGGAAATACTGAACTTATGACCAAAATTTATGTTGCCAAGGAAGAAATTTGTTAAGTGAGCAAGTAAGTGAGCCCCATTTTATGACTTTTCTTGTCACATTTGTTAAGTGAATCACTGTAGTTCTTAAATTAGTAATATGGTTATAAAGTGAATCTGGCTTCCCCCATTGATTTTGCTTATCAGAAAGTTGCAAAAAGTGATCACATGACACCAGAACACTGCAACTGTCATAAATATGACTCAGTTGTCAAGAAAATGTAAATCACATGACCATGGGGATGATGTAATGGTCAGAAGTGTGAAAAGTGATTGCAAGTCTTTTTTTTTTTTCAGTGACATTGTAACCTCAAACAGTCACTAAATGACTTTGTAAGTTGAGGAACTAGCTGTAAAGTTTTGAATTTCCACTAAGATTTTGGATCCTGCAACTGTTAGGATTCTGCATATGGACCTTGGTACAACATGGCACAAGGATTACAGAGAAATATTTTGCATGCACTGACAAATTTAACTGGACTGCTAAATTTGTGCAATTCAGTCACGAACATAATCAAAACATTTTACAGTTTGCTGTTAGATTGTTTAGCCATAATTCTTGTTGTGTTGAATCAAAATGAGTCAATGCTGTTTTATAAATGCATTATATACGTTACTTTTCCTATGTGTGATTAATGGTTCTAGTGATACAGATTTGCATGAATGAGTGTTTGTGTGTTTTCTACCCAGAATATTTCCTCCTGGCTTCAACTCAGCCCACTTGACATTTATTACAAATAATAGCTAAATATCCTTGATATAACAGCTGCAGCAGTTCTACATCTGAATATGGTGTTTATAATAAAGGTAGACAAACCTATCTTTTTAAAAATATTAATCAGATTGTATTTGTAGTCATAATGGACAGTTAGTTACAACAGCAAAATGGAATTACACTTTTAAAAAAAATGCAGCTGTTAAGAAATCAAGTTCTAGAATGTATTGACTTTGTTTAGAATAATCTTTTAGAAAAACTAAGAGGAAGAAGTAGCTGATAAAGGCTAAAATAATGTGAAGATGGAATGATGGAATGATGGAATGATGGATGAATGGATTAGGTAAACATAAAAAACAGACAGACAGACAGATACTGTAGATACATAGGTAGGTGGGTGGGTGGGTGGACAGATACACACATGGATATTGATGGATGAGCTCATCTACAGTTTCATGAAGAGGTTAAACAGAAAAAGAGAGAAACTAAAATCCAGAAGAACCCGACAGAGCAGTAGACTTGGAGTCAACTACTCCCTACTATGATCAACTGTAGCTGGCTCCTAAGAAAGGAGGATAACCACTGTAAAACCAAACTTACCATTGCCAGGCTCAATTACAGTTGTATCCTGAGGACTATCTGTATGATATCTATCTGTAGCAAAATAATTAATATTTCAAAATCAACTTCACTATTTATTAGATTTATATACAATCTTTATTTTTCACTACTCAGGGTAGTATACATAATGCCATAAGCTCTTACTTTCTCATACTAAAACCCTTGTGAGATGGTTTGACTGAGAAACAGTGACCAGCCAAGGTCAACCAGTTCATTTCCATATCAAGAGAAGGACTAGAAATCACAGTCTTCTAGTTTTTGATTAAACCAAGTTTCATATGTGATCAAACCCAGGACACATAGTACACAAAGCCAAGTTATACTCCCCTAAGACAAATGATCCAGTAAGTGCTGCCTCTCTTAACACCCAACATCAACTGCCCAAGGCAGCAACCTGAATCATCTCAAAACTTTCCACACTCATTCCAAACCAGACATTGATTTAAAACACATAAGGATAAAAATGGCCGGTGGACACAATAAGTATTCAATTGAATCCTGTGCACTCAGGTCTATTGAGAAGTCCCATAAAATTAAATTAAATTTTATTTCAGTAAATGCATATAGCATTGTAGCCTGCAAGTCATGTCTATTTTTACCCATGATAAAAATATGTTATGAATCTTTGTTTTAGACAAAGCATGGATAATCATTATCCTACATAATAATATTTTTCAGAGTTCATTTACAGTCTGAACTGGAGAGTTCATAAGTACCCAGGCTAAACTTGTAAATGATAAGTTCTCTTGGGAGCAGACCTGTTTTATCTATATTTATTGCTTGTGTCTGGCTACTTATTTATATTTCCCCTAATAGGCACCAGCAAAGAACTGTTCACATCAGAGGTTTTAATTACTTGAAATTCTTTTTTATTGATCACAGATAGCAAAGCTGTTTTTCTGTTAACCTTTCAAAATATCAATTTTTAGTTCTCTCCCTGTGGATGATTCATACTGTGTTCAACCATTATTATAAAAGGAAGCTTTGATTATATAGAATAAATATGCTTGGGAAAAAAAACTGATAAAGTTCGTAAACTGTGTGAAATCCAGTGGCAGGTATGTCTTTCTCAAATTTGAAAAAACTGGTTGATGCAGATTGTTATTCTTGTTTTCCTTGAAATGGGTGACTTTAATGGCTGTCAATTTATTATTTTAATTAAATATGGACCAGAGGGAACAGAGTTCTGAATCCCAGATCTGCTAGTGGGTAAATGTCAGTAAGTTTCTAATAACTCAGCACTTGTTACCCATCTGTATGCAAATAAAAATGTCCATCCTCAGAGCGTTAATAAAGCTGTAAACAAGAAATAATACCTATATAAATCTCCTACTCTTGTAATTATCAGCATTGATCATATGCAGTTCAGCATAGCCATTGCTGCTCCCTGCTCCCAATCCAATCCCTCCCTCCTCCCAATCCAACAAGCTGTTTTCAAAAGTAGCTACACAAAGGAACACTAGAATGAGGGAAGAAAGGAAGGGATTAAATAGATGTCTTTTTTTCCTGCTATTCTATTGTCATTGTCCCTCTTTACTAGCCTAGATCAGACTGGTCTGGTCAACTTGCATTGCAGAAAACTTTGCCTTTTTCTTATAAAGTAAAGCCCATGTCACACTGAACCAACGGATGCAAAGAGGATGTAAAATGGACAAAAAACCTTGCCATCCGTTGGTTAACGCGATGTATCCGTTCTGTACTCACTGCCTCCGTTTTTCATCCTCTCTATCCGTCCAGCATCCGTTTATGGATGTTTCATCCACTCCCAAAGTTTTGGGCTGCCTAAAACTTTTGCGCGGAAAATGTATCCAGTTCGTCTGTTCTGCATCCGCTACGCATCCACTAAGCATCCATTACGCATCCGCTACGCATCCGCTATATCCGCTTGGCATCCGTTCCGCATCCGCGCAACTTGCATCCGCCCAGACGCAGGGAGGAAGCGGAACAGACGCGGAACAGATGCAGAACGGATGCAGAACGGATGCAGCACGGAACCAAAGCGTTTAAAGCGGAAAAAACGTTCGCAGAGGGGATCTATCTCAGATATTAAGGATGTCTAGAGGATGCCTAGAGGATGCAAAGGGACACCTACACTGCCTATAAAAAGGGGGAGCAACTCGTCTGAATCTCACTTTCAGACCAGCAGCCCACCTGTGCAGACCTCTGCAGCCTTCATCTGACTCTTGCTCTTCCACAGCATCTAGTCATGTCCACTGTGGATCGTACCACAGTCCTTTTGGCAGCCACCATCCTTCTGCAACAGTATGAAGCCATCTACAGGCTCTGTGAACTCTACTATGGGAAGAAAAAGAGGCGGCCAAGAAGCGTCTGGGTCCGAAAATGGATCGGGAGAAGAGCAGAGTACAGGCTGTACAACAAGCTGATGGTGGAGCTCAGGAACGAAGACACTCGGGCGTTCCAGAACTTCATGAGGATGCTTCCAGCCATGTTTGACGAAGTTGTGCAGCGCCTGACACCCAGGTTGACCAAGGCAAACACCAACTACCAGCTCAGCCTGGAACCTGGGCTCAAGGTGGCACTCATTGTGCGCCACCTGGCCTCAGGGACCACCTACAAAAGCATGCAGTACGGCTGGAGGGTGCCACACAACACCATCAGCATTGTGGTCAGAGAAGTGGTGCAGGCCATCATCGAAGAATACAAGGAGGAGCTCCTCCAGTGCCCCTCCACTGAAGAAGGATGGAAGAAAGTTGAAGAGCAGTGGTATCAGAGGTGGAACTTCCCACACACCGTTGGAGCCATAGATGGCAAGCACGTGGCCTGCAAAGCTCCAGCCAAGTTGGGGTCCACTTATTTCAACTACAAGGGCTTCTTCAGCATCATCCTCTTCGCCATGGTCGATGCTGACGACAAGTTCATGTACATCGATGCTTCAGGCTATGGCTCATCTTCAGATGCCCAGGTATACAATGCCAGTCACCTCAAGGCAACCTCATCGTGGGCTTCCAAGATCCAGACCCCCTGCCCAATGACACACAAGATGTGCCCTACTTCATCGTGGGGGATGACGCCTTCTCCCTCAGAACCTACCTCATGAAGCCCTACACTTCCAGACTCCTCACCCGTGAAGAGAGGATCTTCAACTACAGGCTGTCCAGGGCAAGGCGGGTGGTGGAGAACGCCTTTGGCATCCTGGCCAACAGGTTCCACGTACTTCTCTCCACCATGAAGCATCGCCCAGAGACTGTGAGGAGGATCATGGAAGCTTGCTGCATCCTGCACAATCTCATGCGCACCCGCTACCCAGTCTTGCAGAACAGGCTCGTGGACCATCAACAAGGAAATGGGGACATGGAGCCTGGTGAATGGAGGCAAGGGCGAAACCTGATCGACACTCAGGATGTGCAAGGCCACAACAGAGGCTCACGGGAAGGGAAGAAGCAGCGCAACCTCCTGAAACACTGGTGCAACTCCCCAGCTGGAGCAGTGGAGTGGCAAGACAGGATGGTAGATGCTTAATGGATGCTTCCTTCAGCCAGTCTCATCACACGGATGCGATTGGGCCATGTATGTTGGGTGGGCCTACAATAAACAGGGCGTTTAATAAAGAGTTGTGTTTGTGTTGACATGTGTGGATGTACATTATTATTGATAATAAAGGGCCATACGTGTGGCACCTGGGAGGGTGGACCATACAGTCCCACTATGCTTGCACTGGAGGTTTATCTATACCACAGCTATTACCCATCCCAAAGGTATCCCTGCTCATCCCACAGACTGTATTAAAAAAAAAAGCAATGAAGCAAGTGTGTGAATCAAAGATAAACTTTATTGAACAACAAGCTGTAAAAAAAAATGACCCAAGTCAAGTGTCCAAATAAAGTCCACAGGTAGCCAGCTAGCCGGTCTCTGACACTCTTCTTGGTCACTCGGAGGTGTGCCCAGTCTCAGGGGTGAAGGGTCCAGGTGCTGTGGTGGTGGGTGGTGCTGGAGTGCCTGGCCTCGAGAGGACAACAAGGGACAGTGTTTTGAGAAAGGTCTCGGACAGCTGGCTCAGCCCCGCGATGCTGAGAGGTCCTTCCTCCATGCCATGGGGTGTCAGCCCCAGTACTGATGACAGATGTACTGAGGCCGGGCTTGGCTGTGGGGTGGAGGAAGGAGTAGTGTAGTGGGGCTGTCTGCTCTGCAGCTGGGTGAGGACTGGCGTGGGTGGCATCGCTGTCGTGGGTGGCATCATTGTCGTCGGTGGCATCGCTGTCATCGGTGGCATCATTGGCATGGGTGGCATCGGTGGCATCAGTGAAACAGGAGGCAACGGTGTCGCCCGATGACTCTGTGCCTGGACTGGGAAGGGCTGCTGCCTGTGCTGCTGAACCTTCTGGTAGCCGTAGCCCTGGTAGGTGAGGGCCTGTGAGAAGCCTTGGAATGGGAGGAGGAGCAGGCCTGGACTGGGTGGGAGCAGGTTCCTCTGGGTCTGGAGGGTTGTGAAGCAGCTTGGTGATCTGGTCCTTCACCTGCTGGTACTGTGGATCCACCATTTCCTTGAGGGTCTGGTTGACATAGGTGAGGAAGGGCTTGCGGTTGGAGGAGGAGGAGTTGGTGTAGACCAGCTGAGAGAGGGTTCTATGCTGGTGCGTATGGGGTCCCTGATCTCCAGTAGGGCATTGTGGCTTTGCCCCTCCAGCTGTCCAGCTCTCTGCCTTTCTGCGGAGGCGGAGCTGGGGGGGTTGATGCGGCTAGGACTGTGGTGGACTCAATGTCTCCTTTCTCCCACCACACCAGGGAGTCCTCTATGCACTCCACCATGCTTACCACACCTGTCCGCGGGTTCTCCGCCGTGGCACGCTCCACAGAAACCTGCCTGGAGACAGGGACTGACTCTCGGCTGGAAGAGGACTGGGTGGCAGCAGGCCGCCTGAGAGAGAGGGTAGTGAGAGGGGCTGCTGGTGCTCCTCGGTGGCAGATCTCACCCTCCAGGAAGCTGCACCTGGCCATGACATAGGTCTCTCTGTCTGTCAGCTTCACAGTGGCCTGGCCAGATTTCTTCAGGTGCAGCTTTCCGTACCAGGTGTGTATATGTTTCCACCAGCCGAGGAGCACCTCCGAAGTGTAACCCATACTCTCTGCCCTCTCTCTCCAAGCAGCCTGCTTCCGCTTGGTGTCCCTGTACAGCCGGTGTCCCTTCTGCCACAGATAGTCATTCTCTCTCAGTCACTCCAGCACCTTATCCCGTGTTCCTCCTCGATGAAGTATTGCCTCCTCTCCCGTTGTCGCATACGCGTCTTCCTCCCTTTGGCAGGACCAGATGGGCCCTCATCAGAGGGGCTTCCAGGTAGTAGGGGCTGCTCCTCCATACCACCAGCAGCTGCAGCACCAGCAGGATCATCATCATCATCATCATCATCATCCTCACCAGCAGGATCATAATCAGCATCATCATCCTCACCAGCAGGATCATAATCAGCAGCAGCAGCAGCAGCAGCAGCAGCAGCAGCAGGAACACCAGGACCAGGATCAGCAGCAATAGAGTAAGCACCAGCAGGGCCAGCAAGTCCAGGAGCACGAGCAGGACCAGGAGTACGAGCAGGACGAGGAGCATGAGCAGGACGAGCAAGACCAGGAGCACGAGCAGGACGAGCAAGTCCAGGAGCACGAGCAGGTCAAGAAGGACCAGGAGCAGCTTCAACAGAGTAAGCAACAGCAGAAGCCCAGCACCAGCAGAAGCACCACCGCCAGGAGCAGCTTCAGCAGAAGCCCCAGCAGAAGCAGAGTCAGGGACAGGGGGTGGAAGGGTGGCCCTGTCCCTCTTGCCAGGGACGGCGGCAGGTTGCTGAGGCTTTCTCTTCCTCCCCATGGTTTTGGGGTTGCTGGCTGGCAGGGAGGCTGGCAGGCAACAAGGCTGGCAGGAAGGCTGGCAGGAAGGCTGGCAGAAAGCCTGGCAGGAAGGCAGGCAGGCAGGCAGGCAGGCAGGCAGGCTGGCTTGAAGGCAGGCTGGCAGGGCAGGCAAGGAACTCGAAGTGTCCAGCAGCAGGTCTTTCCTCGGAATGCTGGCCACGTGCGAGCTGCTTCCCTTTATATCTGGGAGGCTTATGTAATACTTCCCCCCTGCATGTGCAATTAACATGCGACATCCGTTCCACTTCCGCTGTGCATCCGCTAGGCTTCCGCTGTGCATCCGCTTTATCTGCTGTGCATCCGCTGTGCATCCGCTTCATCTGTTCGGCGTCCGTTCTTCATCCGCTGTATCCGTTCCGCGTCCACTTCGCTGAGGCTCCCTGGAAGCCCTGCGGTTGCGCCATCCGCTCCCATCCGCTTCCATCCGCTGAGCTTCCGTTCCACATCCGCTTTGCATCCGCCTTGTGTCCTCCCTGCGTCCGTGTTATCCGCTCCAGTTATGCAAATTTTTGCCCCTTTTGAGAGCGGATAACAACAGATGGAATATTTTTCTCATCCGTTGTGTCCGTTTTGCATCCGTTGGCCAGTGTGACATGGGCTTTACACACTGCTATCAGTACTTTTGTGCAGGGAGTCATGCATCTAAGTGCATAACTTACAATCCAAAAATAGGGATTACCACAGAGTGGTAATGTCAATAGGAAGAAGAGTCCTCACAGGTCAGATCACTCTCATGCCTTCACAGGGCACAGACTTTTCTGAAGTCATGCTTGAGGCATACCAGTTTCTATCCCAGAACCCTTCTGCAAGGATCAAGAAAGAATGATCTCTAACATATTCACCCAAATAACACCAGACAACATTCCTTGTGGCTGAGATCCCCCACTGCTTTGTACAGGTGCTAAATCCATGATGGTGAACCTTTGATACACATGCTGGAGGTGGCACAAAGAGGCCTTTCTGTGGGCATGCGAGCCATCAGCCAGCTCAGCTTCACCACGCATGAGTGTGCACCTCCTGCTGGCCAGTCTGCTGGTCAATCTGTCTCTTGAAATCCTTTCCACTGTATCATCCTGGTGTTTGCTCAAATGCATGTTTTTCAGAACATGTAAAGTACATTCTAATGATTGCACTGAAAATGTGAGGATTTTATCTAGAAAATATCCATGAGTGGAAAGGCTTAATTTCTATTCAGGTCTCTATCATGCATACATGAGGGTGGAGCACATGTGGGGAATGTGTGTGATGCATGAGGGGAAGGGTGCATGTGTGGGGATGCACATGAATGCGCAGGGATAGGGTGCATGCACCAGGATGATGCACATATATGGGGGATGTGCACGCATTGCATTTTAGGCATTTGTCCATGCTTTGGGCACTTGGTTCCAAAAACTTTAGTCATCAATGTGCTTAGTCCTCTACCTCTACCTAGAGCACTAAAAAATTTTAGTTTTATTTATTTTATTTTTTTATATATTTTTTATTTTTATTTGTATATTGCTTACAAGATAATAGGTATAAGTAAAAACATAGTTATGAATACATGGATACATATAAGAAAAATAAAAAATATATAAAAGAAACAATAGGACAGGAACGGTAGGCACGTTGGTGTGCTTATGCATGCTCCCTACAGACCTCTTAGGAAAGGGGTGAGATCAATAGTGGACAGTCTAAGGTTAAAGTTTTTGGTGTCTGGGGAAAAAAAACACAGAGTCAGGTAGAGTATTCCAGACATTGACTATTCTGTTGCGGAAGTCCTATTTCCTGCAATCAAGTTTGATGCAATTAATGCTTTTTTCACTGCTACTTTCCCTAAGCTAATTACCAGGAAACTGACAGGTTTATACCTTTACCATATGTGGCTTCCTACATGATTGGTAGCATCAGTCCAGAATCTTAACAAAAAAACAACCATCCTTTGATTCTTGTTTTCTTTAATTGATTCTTCTAAAAATGTAAACTGGACCTACTACATTGCAAATCATGGACTACATGATTGAATCTGTCTTTTGAAATCCTTTCTACTATATCATTCTGGTGTTTGCTCAATGCATGTTTTTCAGAACATGTAAAATACATTCTAATGATTGCACTTTAAATGTGAGGATATTATTTAGAAAATATCCATGAGTGGCAAGACTTAATTTCTATAGTATGATAGGGCTAGTTTTTTGAGCCATTCCACTAATTTGGAACAAAGAGAAAATAGCTTATGACTAGTGAAGAGAAGGACCAGAGGAGACATAATAGCAGTGCTCCAATATTTGAGGGGCTGCCACAGAGAGGAGGAAGATCAAGCTATTTTCCAAAGCACCTGAAGGCCAGTCAAGGAATAATGAATGGAAACTGAACAAGGAGAAATTCAACTTGGAAATAAGGAAAATTTTTCTGACAGTGAGAGCAATCAGCCAATGGAACAACTTGTCTTCAGAAGTTGTAGGAGCTTCATCACTGGAAGCTTTCAAGAAGAGACTGTACTGCCATCTGTCAGAAATAGTGTAGGGTCTTTTTGCTTGGGCAGGGGGTTGGACTAGATGACCTACAAGTGCATTCCAACTCTTAATATATTAAGCTGAATTGCAGAGAAGCCAGATAAGAAGTTGGTTTATGTTATAATGTAGAAAGTTTTATATTCTTTATATTCCACAGTATGTACAGAGTTTCTCTCTCAAACAGAGAACATGTGGTTTGCAAGATTACATATCCTATTTTGCATATAATAGCATACAAATTATGGGGATAAATCTGGATTTGAGTATCCAGATTTTGGGTATGCACTAGGAAAATACACTGAAACTGATTTATACTTTCCTTGCTAACAGTACAGGAATACTACTTGGGGCATGGACTTACTAAAAGTGGTAACCTAGTCTACATATTTTCTAGCTTATTAAAACACATTGTATGAAAATTGACCAAAGCCTTGATGAAAGGTGGAGATCCATATGTATAGACACAGAGTTACAAACCAGGCAGAATAAGAATAAAGTGAGGCAAAGTATTAGAAGGCAAATTGTGGTTGTAAATAATCCAGTACACACTCTGAGCAAACTTGCTATTCTCAGATGAAGCAGAAGATGCTGCCTCATTACAATTTATGGGCAATATTTATGTATTGCATGGAAGGTGATTTTCTCATAAATATGATTCTGGAAGCAAAACATTTCAAGTGGCCTATTTTTCCTCTTTGTTGCCCTCATCTCAAAGCCATTGAACAGGCAATAAGCAATGCCAGCAATTGCTTTGCCGCAAGGTCCAGTTCTTTATCTGTAGAAACAGCTTGCATTCCTTTCTTTTTTGACTTGATATCTATCATGTTAGACAAAATCATTAGAAGGCCAAAACCTGGAAGAAGAATTAAATAAGCACCCCATCTATAGATAGTGGTATAAGTGTGCAAGTATGTTGAAAAATAATATGTATAAATCTTCCCAGATGTTAAACAGGAAAGAAGCTGTGCAGTAAGAAAAGGTTTAAGGTAAGTCTTTGTTTTAAAATTTGAGGGTCAAAATGTAAAGCCACCTCATAAGAAACGAAGTGTAGGAAGAAGAGATCATTTGTTGTATTTTTAGAAATAGTGACAAGTTATTAAAATTGTTAATATTTGTTGTAATGAAGGGGAAAGCCATTTCTTAACCTACCGTATTTCTTTTCTTTTTCATTACTGTGTTGTTTCTTTTTTATTTATTTTCTATTTTTCTTTTCTATATTTTTCATTTTATTTCTTTAGTTGGTATTAGATTTGTCTTTTTAATTGTAACATTTAATAAAAGTACTATTAAATAAACCACCCCATAATAAATACTTAAACAAATATTGAAAAATGTTCATATACATTATGTGATAGTACCTTTTGTGTGTGTGTGTGTGTGTGTGTGTGTGTGTGTGTGTGTGTGTAAGAGAGAGACAGAGAGACAGAGAGAGAGGGAGGGAGGGAAGGAGGGAGAGGAAGAGGGAGGGAGGGAGGGAGAGATATACCATAGTAAAGATCTACAGAAGACAAATGTAGAAACTCAAGAACAAGCTTGGCATGTTGAAGTCTGCCAAAGTGGGCAGGATTAAGGGATAAATGAGGGCCCCTTGGAATTCTCTGAACGAGGTTGCATTCCCTGCTAGTATTGATGATGTTTGGATAATGAAAAGTCTCCAAGAAAACCACCAAGGTCAGAGACCACCAGAGATCCCTCATTTCAACTCTGAGCTACAAATATTTTTCTGTATTAGTAAGGGATGAGTGTTACACAAGAGTTAACAACCAAATAATGAAGGGTTAACAAGTCATGCAAGAGATTAAAGGAATATATGTACAAAGCTGCATTAAAATATAGCACATTCCAATGCAAACTCTGTGGGAGTAGAGAATTTAAGGAAATATATCTCCAGTAAGGTTAAATATAATCCCTTTGTTCATGCAATGATCCTATACATTTTGATCAGATGGATGGCTATTGACCTTGATCTGTAATGTTGAGGTAGTCCAGCAATCAAGCTGAGTAAATCCAGCATTTCTTACAAAAGAGAACTGAAGAGAAGAGAAATTCAAAGTCTCCATTAAGAATAAATCTCCCAGACTTCAAAGTCTCTACTCCAAAATAACTCTCCCAGACTTCCAACCATTTTTGTCTTGATTTGCAAACAGCAACCAATTTTTTTAAATACATATCAATGATTGAGAAAGTACCGTATATACTCGCATATAAGCCGATCTCGCATATAAGCCGACCCTTAAAAAACTGCCCCAAAATGAGGAATTTTGCAAAGACTCGCATATAAGCCGACCCTCAAATACCATGGTGTTCAACCCCTGATCTCATCGTCAAGGCTCACCGTCAGAAAGATTCTGGGAGGACAGGGCTTTGGGCGCGACTTCCCTGAACAGCAGAAGTGAAGCCCAGAGGGAAAAGGCGGCAGGGCAAAAGTTGCAGCTCATCATCCATCCAGGGAGAAAAATGGCCAATTTCCGTGCACGTTTTCCTTGACGCGAGGGCTTCTAAGGGCCAGCTGACAGGGAGTGCGAGAGCCAAGACTCTCATCGCGGGAAGCCACCATGCTAAGTCACTGCTCTGGCACAAATAGAGGCACGGCTACCGATAAATCAGATTTATGCGCGTATAAGCCAACCCCCAAATTTGGAAAAAAAAAAGCGTTCTAAAGTTGGCTTATATGCGAGTATATACGGTAAGTATGGAATATTTTTACTGGGGACACAGATCAGAGTGGTAAAGCAACTGAACATTATAAACCTCTTAATTTGCCTTAAGGAAAGGTAAGGAAGCCATCGTGTTAGTGTTGTAAGCCATCCAGAGTAATCTTGTCGTAAAATGGGTAAATAAATAAATAATTTGTCAAATGTTTCTAAATTACAGTTTCTTAAATCTCTCACTTTCTTCTGTGCAGGTTGGATCCCAGGAGTTGTCATCCCAATTCATCAAGAAAAATTTTTCAAATTAAAAAAAAAAAATGCTTTGGATTCACATGTTACCATGAGTGCCCATAGGCTCGCAACTGATCCAAGTCATTTTATCTTTTAGGAAGTTCTGAGACTCTTCAAAATGTTATTGAAACATGAGTTTATGAAACAAGAACACAGGATCTTTTAAGCAAGCCCAAAGGAAAGATTGTGCCCACAATCTTTTTTGACCTCTCCTGACCCAAAACACTACTGATAACTAATATCATAGAGACAGCTTTTTTATCACACCTTGCAGCTGATGTATGGTTAAAATAATATTTTTTCCACTTGCTTGCAAGATATAAATGATCAAACCATCCCTAGATGAAATAGCACAGTCAAGGCAATTTCATTATCTATATCAACCTTCCCTTCCTTACCACATGTCAATGGGATGATACAAAGCCTTCTCCATCCTGAGTGCTTTCCAGCACATGAATAATCAAACTAGCTCAGATACTGCTGAAAATTCTAATAATTGAAGTCTATATATCTTGATATTGTCCAGGATAGGGAAAAGGTAATTGCTCTCTGATGATGAAGGCAAGAAGGATAAAGCAGCATTAAATATTTATTCAACTCAAATGGCTATATCAGAAGTGCTCTTAATGTAAAGTTTCCCAATGTAAGTTCATATACCACTTTTTTTTAACCTAACTTTCAAAAGGATTTTTTTTTGACATCTCATTTACTATCAAATGATTTTTTTTCCTGAAGATTTCTAAACAATAAAAGAGAAATCATAGCAGATACTGTGTAGCTTTCCCTGTTTTGTTGGAGCTTGCAATTCTGTCTCTTTGCAATATGTAGGGAGATTTCTTTTATATCTCTATTGGGACATTTTATATATGTTTTTCTTCTACAGTATTTAGCCTATTTAAGGAACGGCCATTTGTTTGGGTATGATGTGACTGGAACTTTTGTCCAACATCTTTGAAAGGCTTTGGGGTGAGAAAGACTGTTGTGTTGCCAAACAAAAAGTCTTGGGTGTAAACATATGCAATAATAAATACACTCACCCAAAGGGGCTGTAATGTTTGGTAAAAACGTAAGTTGGGTTCCCACAGCACCTTAAACTACTATTAATTCTAAGAGGTCAAAACAGCCTCATAAAGCAGTGACCTCCATATTTTAAAACAATGCACAATTTCTTTGTCTCCAGCTTCCATTTTTACCATATCTTACTTACTCTACTGTCATTTTGACTTCTCACTTCAGATGCAAAAGTATTTTCATCTGTATTGTCAATGTACCTCAGTGTAAGAAGGCCTGGTGAAAGTATGGTGTGAACACCTCTGGTTGTTGTCATTTCAAAATAGGAATGATTTGGACAACCCAAAAATCAAAACACTCCTAAGCAAATGAGATTCCTAATTAATTTATAGTAGTGCTTAATTGTCTTGCAAGGACATGTGCCAGAGGAATAGGTGTCACACACAGATACAAGAATTTTCTTAGTGGATTTCTGAAAGACAATTGTTGAAACAAGTTCTGTTCTTCATTTGACATCTGTCTCTCCACAAATCTGAAATATTATCAAGGGAGGCTGATTTAGTTAAGGATGAGAAGGACAAAAACAAGGCACAGCAAAAAATCGACTCTGTCATTATTTCTATACAGAAAAACTGCTAAAGAAGGAAATAGCAAAAGTACTCTGGTTCCAGAAATCTATTTGTATGCATAAAATCTATAGCTTCTGAACCTGCATTTACATTGTAAGGAGATGATGTAAAGCCATTGTGTGTTACATGTTTAGATTTTATTCTGTATAAAATATATGCTGGAAATTCCAAAGGGTATAGTATTGAACTACATTCATCATCCTGAGAGGAGTGTGTGTTTTTTTCACCAAATAAGCCTGAAGGGAATATATGGTAATATATTGTAATTATTTTCATAATATTGGTCTACTACTGACCCCTACTGGACAGAAAAAAATATTCCTTTTCATACAATCACCTGGAATCAAATTCAATTCCAGTGAGATTTTACATGACATACCTTAAATCTTTCTAAGGAATTGACACAAAATGTGTTCACATTGTTGTGTACTTTAGTATAACCCTGTATAAATTGTATGAAAGTGAAACCCCTTGGAATGGCATCATTCCAATTCATTCTGTGGCCAACAAGGGTTTACTTAGTTCATTAAATGCAGGTCGATCAATTCTTATTGTTAAAGAGAGAAAAATATATACATAGCCTTTTATCCCACTCACTTCAGTTTATAAATAATATTATGCCCAATTTAAAGCTAAAAGAATGTCTGTCAATTTCAGGACAGTTATGAACAAAGTCTGCATGCCAAAATTTGCTACACAAGTTTTCCTTTTGTTCCGAGAAAATCTTAGAAAACAAAAATCTGTGAACATAGTTTTCATGCAGGGAATCAGTTCTTAATTTTCTATGTAAAAGTAAAATGGCTATCAAATTAATGTCTTTATTCCTATATTTAAATACCATTGCCAGTATAATGTCTTTTTAGTTTTTAATCTCCTAACTAACATTACAAGAAACATGCAAAAAAAAAAATATCACAGAGCAAAATTAGATTTGTGAGTGTGACATTTTGCTTCTTCCAATTCCAGAACAACACCACACATCCCTCTTTCACTTTCTTTTATAATAACTTTGAGCTAGGAGGGCAAAATTTTTCTTTTTCTTTGTTGATCTTCTGAAGCCAGTGTCTTCCTATTTTAAGGAAGTAAAAATACACCTTTAAGACACATTTCATCTTGCTTTCAATAGGAATGAGAAATATATATATATTGCTAAGCTACCATATGCAGAAAAAATGATAGAGCATGAGAGAGGGAGAGAGACAGGCAGGGAGGGAGGGAGGGAGGGAGGGAGGGAATGTTGCGTCGATGTGGTGTTTTCCCTTTGGTCCACGTTCTTGGTGGGAGCGCAGACTACCCTGACTGATACCGTTTGACAGCCGGCTATTTTAAAGCGCTGTCAAATGGCATAAGCTGTTGCCGCTAGCCGACTGCTTGTTAGTCCAGCAGTCGCGGCAACCCTTTATTTCGTTAAATTAAGATTCTGTCAGTTGCTCCGTGTCCGCCTCGGTCATTCCCATCGTTCCACAACACTGGTGACAAGGATGGGATCCAAATAAGAGGCGACCAGACAATGCAGCAGAGCGCAGTCACTGTTAGAGAGCCAGAGTCACTAAAAACAAAAGAGCCGAAGCCACTACGAGCTGACTGTCACAAGCCGCTGACACCATTCCGCGAGCACGAAATTCAATTTCCTAACCGAATAGACTGTCATCACTGAGGAGAGATGTCTTCAACCCCTGCGTTCCCGCCATTTAGACCAGCGTCAGAGACTTGGGAATCATATAGGAACTGCTTCGACTGCTTCCTGGATGCTATAGTCCTCACTGAAGCTTCAGTCCATAGAAAAAAACCTTATTTCTTAAGCTTTTGTGGGGCTGCAGTGTTTGACACTGCCACAGCATTGGTAGCCCCACGACCTGTCAAAGAAGTCCCTTGGGGGGAGCTACAAGAAATCCTCTCTAATCACTATTCACCCAAGCCCTCACAGATTTCAAGGAGACATGGCTTTAGGAGGGGAGTTCAGGGTGAGGGAGAGACTATCAGTGAATACATGGCTGCTCTGAGGTCTGCTGCCTTACATTGTGGATTCAGGGATTATCTAGAGGATATGCTCCTAGACCAAATAGTGTGTGGGGTTAAAGACTTAAGGCTGCAAAGGCGGCTATTAGCCAAAAGGGACCTAACCCTAGCAATAGCCATTGAAGAGTCTCAGGCTGCTGAGCTTTCTGCTCAATCTGCAGCTGAAATCCAGGGAAACACAAACAAACAGAATAGCTCAACAGTCCATTTTGATGAGGTTTCTCCTGATGAGGACTCTGAGGATGCAGCTGTTGTAAATCGTCTTAGACAACAGAGACCCTTTCCAGAAGACTCAAAGTCAAAGGCTAGTTTTTCTCCCCAGCAGCAAGCCATCTGTTTAAGCTGTGGAGGAAATCACTTAAGAGCATCCTGTAGGTTCAGGAATGCCATCTGTATAAGTTGCCAGAGGAAGGGTCACTTAGCAAGGGTCTGCCAAGCTGGGAAAACCTTTACTCAGAGACCTCAACCAAACCCCATCTTTCAAAGGCAAGTGGAAGACTGCTATACCTGTCGCCACTTCAACCAGTCCAACAACAGCTCTAACAAAATCAGTATTTTTGTCTCCTTAGAAGGTAAACCTTGCAAGATGGAGGTGGATAAGGTTCTGCTCTATCTATTTCATGGAACACCCTTAAGAAGCTGCTACCCAGATTTCCAAAGAAGAAACTCCTTGACTGCAACCTGACTCTGCGAGATTACAAAGGCAAGAACATTCCAGTACTCGGGAAAGGCAAGTTCCTCATTCAATTCAAAACTTTTAAAGGCCACTTGCCTCTGTTTGTGGTGGATGGTGCTCTCCCCAGTTTACTGGGTTTAGATTGGTTCCCTGCCCTTGGCCTAAATATAACACTCTGTGTTAAATGCTGAAGTAGATTCCCTATTCAAAGACTATGCTGATGTATTCAGAAAAGATTTGGGATGTTACTCAGGCACCCCCATATCATTTAGTATAGACCCTCAAGTAACTCCTGTATGCCTGAAACCTCATAGAGTGCCTTTTGCAATTCGTCCTAAGTTAGATAAGGAACTTGACAAACTAAAAACAAGGAGTATTAGAACCTGTAGATTTTGCTAAATGGGAGACCCCCATAGTGACCCCTCTTAAGAAAGATGGTAGCATTAGGATATGCACTGATTACAAAATTTCCCTGAATAGATACCTCCAAATCAGTGCTTACCCAGTTCCCATCATTCAACACCTTTTACATTCTTTTGAACCTGGGTCTATTTTTGCAAAGCTGGATATGTCTCAGGCATACCAGCAATTCCCTGTAGATGACCACACAGCAGAATTGCAGACAATAGTAACTCACAGGGGAGCTTTTAGGTGCAGACGCCTTCAGTTCGGCGTGAGTGTAGCCCCTGGGATATTTCAATCCCTGATGGAGAGGCTACTTCAAGATCTCCCAGGGGTAATCCCCTATTTCGATGATATTTTAATTTCAGCCACAGACAAACCTCAGTTGTTACAAAGAGTAAGGTCAGTTCTAGATCGATTCAGGCAAAATGACCTCAAACTTAAAAAGGACAAATGCACCATTGCCACAAAGCAAGTAGATTTTCTGGACTATAGAATTGATGCCTCTGGCATACACCCTATAGAATCTAAAGTCAGGGCCATCCACAATGCACCCACTCCTTCCAACAAAACTGAACTCCAGTCCTTCTTAGGGCTTCTCAATTTCTATGCTGCATTCCTCCCTCACAAAGCTTCAATCACAGAGCCTTTACATAGACTTTTGGACAAAAAGTCCCCCTGGCGTTGGGGACCTAGGGAAGCCCATGCCTTCCACTCTTTCAAATCCTTGATCACCTTGAAAGCAGTTTTAATTCAATTCAACCAGCATCTTCAATTAGTTCTTGCTGCAGACGCTTCCCCTATTGGCATAGGGGCGGTTCTTAGTCACAGACTGCCAAATGGCTCTGAGGCACCCATTGCCTTTTTCTCCAGAACCTTTTCTTCGGCTGAACGCAACTACAGCCAGATAGACAAAGAGGCTTTGGCTGCAGTTGCCTCTGTAAAGAAATTTCATGAATTCCTCTATGGCCACCATTTTGAACTAATCACAGATCACAAGCCTCTGCTAAGCCTTTTGTTTGCTGATAAACAAACACCTCAGATTCTATTCCCAAGGATGACCAGATGGACTCTGTTTTTGGCTACTTATTCATACAAACTTATCCATAGACCCAGAAAAAACCTCGCACATGCTGATGCTCTCAGCCACTGCCCATTGCCGGTTCCAGTTAAAGACCCTGCGCCAATCCATGCTGTGTTTGAATTCAATGAACTCAATCTGCCCATTACAGCTTCTGATATTGCTTACCATTCCTCAAGGGACAAGGTAATTGCCCAAGTCCTTGACTGGGTGGGAAGGGGGTGGCCAGATGTCCCTTATTCCCCTGAGTTCCTGCCCTTCAAGGCACACCAGCTGGAACTGTCATCCCTTCAGGGATGTTTGTTGTGGGGAACAAGGGTGGTCATTCCTTCCTCATTGCAAGCTTCAGTTCTGAAGCTCCTGCATGAAGGCCACCCAGGCATCATTAGTTGGCCCTGGCCTGTAGTTATGTCTGGTGGCCTGGCATGGATGCCCGGATCTCCAGCTGGGTAAGCACTTGTCAGCCTTGTCAGGCAACCAGACCTGTCCCACCAACTGCATCCCCTGGGAAGTGGGAGGACGCTGGAGCCCCTTGGTCCAGGCTGCACATTGACCTGGCTGGCCCAATGCAGTGGCGTACATTTCTAGTCGTAGTAGACTCCTTCTCAAAATGGATTGATGTGGCCTTGCTGCCCACAACAACCACCCTTGCAGTTACCAGGGCCCTAACCAGGCTATTTGTGACACATGGCATCTCTGACACAGTAGTGTCAAATAATGGGCCCCAATTTACCTCCTGCGAATTTGAACTATACTTAGCCAACCTGGGGGTCAGGCATGCCCTCACAGCTCCTTTTCACCTTGCTAGCAATGGAATGGCTGAAAGGGCAGTTCGGTCAGTGAAAGAAACCCTAGGGTGATTTGGCCAAAGTGACTGGCACTCTAAGTTGTCCAGAGTTTTGCTATATCAGCATACAACCCCTTGTGCCACTACCAATAGGTCCCCAGCAGAACTCCTTATGGGCAGACGTTTGAGGACTCCCCTGGACAGGCTGCACCCCCACTACACCCCAGTAACTCCTCTTGGGTCTGACAGCCAGCCTAGGGAGTTTGCCTTAAATGACCTGGTTTATGCCCGCAATTATGCAGGCCACCCCTTATGGGTGCCAGGACAGGTCATAGCTGTGAAAGGGCCTAAGTCATATAGGGTGCTGCTGGAGGATGGTCGTACCTGGCACAGACATATCGACCAGCTGAGGAGGCATTGGACATTGGCCGCTGATGGACCCGGTCTACCACCCACCGACCCGAGTCTACCACCAGCCAATGAAAACCTGCCGCCGCTGACCGATGACACCCGGGAGAACCATGGACTGAGGGATCTACCTGTTCCAGCACCTGGCGACTCATCTGCAGCTCCAGAGGACAAGGCTCCTGTGGTAACCAGCTCCGAAGGGCTCCCTGAAGCAGAGGACTTCGATCGACAGATGGAGGCCCCAGTTCTACGGCGTTCCGACCGCCTGAGAAGATGACCAGCCTACTTGCAGGACTACGCATGCTCCTTGCCAGGGGAAAGGAGTGTTGCGTTGATGTGGAGTTTTCCCTCTGGTCCGTGTTCCTGGCGGGAGCACGGACTACCCTGATTGGTTGATGCCATTTGACAGCCGACTATATAAAGCGCTGTCAAACAGCATCAGCTGTTGCCGCTAGCCGACTGCTTGTTAGCCCAGCAGTCGCGGTAACCCTTTATTTAGTTAAATAAAGATTCTGTCAGTTGCTCCGTGTCTGCCTCGGTCATTCCCATCGCTCCACAACAGGAAGGAAGGAAGGAAGGAAGGAAGAAAGGAAGGAAGGAAGGAAGGAAGGAAGGAAGGAAGGAAGGAAGGAAGGAAGGAAGGAAGGAAGGAAGGA
>BLBF01000010.1:49663035-49679880 GCA_015471245.1 Laticauda colubrina | reverse complement strand
GGAAGGAAGGAAGGAAGGAAGGAAGGAAGGAAGGAAGGAAGGAAGGATCCAAAACTTTTGATATCCAGATGGTACTTTTCAGACATTATTACATTTGTGCATCCTAAAAGCTAAAAAAATTCTAAAGAAGTGAAATAAATTTACAATAAGTCTTGGATATTGATGAGTCATAATATTTTCTGGAACACCATCAGATATTTTGAGCAAGTGCTTCTTTTTAAAGAGCTCTCCTTTTATAAATAGACTAGAAAGAGTTATAGTCTAAGCTTTCTCTGTGAGTTAGGAAGTGCCAATTCTCTGATGTATAGATGACATGAAGGTCATAAAATAGACAGAGAAACAGAGAAGCAGAGAAGTCATACAGAATGGTTCAAGACACATGACCCAGAGCCCATTTCTATGGCTTTGTATAGTCCCTGAAAAACAGTGAACCTGCATATAATTAGTTACTGACCAATTCATCTGTCATCACAAGTTTATAAAGTGAAGTGCAGTGTAGGACCACAATACATTCTGTATGAATCAGCTCTTAGAAACAGTTCAGGAACATCAGATGGCACAAAAGGTTACTGCTTGTGGATTGTTGAGAAGAAAAGGAAAGCACACTCTAATTTTGGAGCATATGCCTAGCTATCTTTTAGGGCAAAAATGTCATATCTTGATAATTAAATTTGTTATAATTTCACCCAGTATGACCTCCCCTCTGTCACTAAAAAGCTAAGTGCCATAATTATATTATGGGCAGAGACAGGACATTTTTCTAGTACAGGTACTTTTTGCTTAACTATTGTAATTGAGACTCAAATTTCCAACACTAAATGATTCAGTCATACAGCGTGACATCAAAGAAACATACCACTTTGGAATAGGAATTCTGGCAGTCTCTGGTTACAGTCATTAAAAGAATTGCTATGGGTCATTAAGCAGAGACGTCACATGCAAAACTAGTCTGCGAAACCAGAAAAGTTAGGCAACTCTGAATTAAGGGAACCAAAGTTTACTGTTTTTCTGGGATTATGTTTTCTTCCCTTTACTATCACCCTTATTTGAATACGTCTTTCTTTTCTGTTTCACTGTATGTAGCTCATAAGTTATTTTGGTTGTGCAAGATAATTTATAAGACATCTTAGTATCAAATTTAATACTAATTATATGAAAATACAAGCTTTTCAAGTGTCAAAGAACAAAAAAATCCACTGAAATTGTCCCTTCATTTCCCATATTTTTATTCATTATTTTATTCCTCACTATCTCTAGTTAATCAGTCAACTGATGTAGCCAACCAATTGGATGAAGCTGTCACTATGATGGACTAAGATTAAGATGCTGAGCCTAAATAAATTAATCAATAACTTTTTCAATCATCTAGTTAGTACAACACGTTGCTGTACCATTTTCACATTTGTTCAGGTATGTATAATGCAATATTTCACAGATCCAGCACTAATGAACTTTTAAAGATGTGCCGAGGATTTGCCTGATTGATCTCTGCCACCCACATAAGCTTGTTAGCGTCCCTCCATCATCGAGATATTTATGAATATCCACTCATATAACCTGTTCTGTATGCAAATTGGGTTACTCCAAAACATGCAAATCTGATTGGTCAACTAAAGTAAGCATTGGATTGGTTCACTAAGAACCAATCCAAATAAAGTAAAAAAGGTGGCAAATTCGATCAGCCGCCATTGGTTACAAGCCGGCAGGCTAGCCTGTATAAAAGGCTGCCACTAAGTCGGACAACCGTTCCGTTTTACTGACTCCTGTAAATAAAGACTTTTATTTGTTGGAACCCGGTCTACCTCGTGTTTTTCCAAACAAAACATAACCTGTGATTAATGATTACTCGATCAATCTTGCAAGTTTAAAGGTACAGGGCCAATCTTCCCTAAGTTTCTTCCTATCACTGATAAGCCACTGGAAGCTCCTCCTTCTCTTCTCTGATTGTTTCCAGGGTAACATCATCTCCCCTCGTCCCCAACATCATCCTCACATACCATTACCTTCAACTAATATACCTTTTTACACTATTTAGTTTTTTAAAAAAAGATATATAATCTAAAATAATGAGACTACATATTTAAACTGATTGAGAGAGAACATAGAACATAGAATAACAGTTGAAATGGACCTTGGAGGTCATCTAGCCTATTGAGAGTTCTGCAGCGATAATTCAGTGCCAGAAAAATAAATACAGATGATGATGCTTCATTTAACATCTTTATAAACATAAGTAGATTTTACAAACCAGTTGTAGATTTCTCCAACATGGAGCAAACTTAGACAAAAACATGTTGTAAGTTCAGAGCAGAGCTTCATTCTTAAGCAAGCAAGCAAGTTAGTTTCATCTTCAATAGACAGTCTCAGAGCTCAGCTTAGCTGCAGAGTTGCAGAGCTTAATATATAGCCATGCCTAAGCTACTTTTTTTTTTTTAATTTCCAGCCTAGGCTACTTCTAGTTTCAGTTTCCAAAACAGTCCTCATTGGCTGACTTAGTTGCTATGCCTATTCATTGGCTGACCTTGTTACCAAGCTCTATTCCAGTTCATGAATATACTGACATAGCCCAACCCCCTGCCGAGCAGGAGAGTCTATTCCAAATATTAGCCTCTACCTAGGATCGAACTCACAGCCTCCTGATTGTGAGGTGAGAGCTCCACCTCTAAAAAAAATAGTTTGTCCTAGCTATCATAGTGGACCCAGATTTGAGTCAGAGGATGGGACTGATAATTAGTAGCTAGTTCCAGAATGCCTGAAAAGACAATGAGCAGCCAGCTCTGGCGCCACCAGACTGACTGCCATATGAGCAAACAGAAAAGGTGGGTCAAATCAGTTCCAGGCAAACACAGCTGCCATAGCTCTCTGAAGATGAGTGTGCAGAATTATTACCCCTCCCAATTCAAGAGCTCAGCAGACTTGACAGAGAGTAGAGCAAAGGTACTCTGCACATCTGCTTGCATGGAAGGATCTTGCCCCACTAAATAAGGTACACCAAATGTCATGGTTCCAAGTAATAAATCCATATCAAGCAAAACTCCAAGGCCAGCTATTTACTAAAGAGATGCTACAGAAATTTAAGCAGTGATTTGGCTACAGAATCCCTTCTATCTCTATCCCCACTTCCTATCCCTCAGCTCCAGTGTGGTAACATTGAAGTGGTCAAAATGGTTTTGGTCAGGTCAGCTTCAGGGTTGACACCAGAACTGTTTCTATTAAAATGGAGCAGGGAGCACAAGTTTTCTATCGATAACAGCCACCCATTAACTCCTCCTCAAATACCTTGATTTATAAACCTCACAACCCTGACTTTGAATCTGGACTGCCTGACAAATCTAGTACAAGCTCTGACTCTTGGACTTTGCCTGACTAGACTTCTACACATTGCTTTGATTTGGAACTGTTGTAAGCCATATTTGGGGAGGGGACAGGGAAATGTGTCTACACTGCAAATGTGTGTATTCTCATTTAATAAAGAAAACAAAACCTCAAGTATCTGTGTGCTTGGCCTGGGACAAGACACTAGCTTTCAAACCACTTTTCTTGTTAGCAAGAAGATGCAATGATTGTGTCTAGCTTACTGATAGGCACAATTCAATAAATATTGATATTTCTCAGACTTTACCAGTATCATCCAATTACTATAAGAGCTTTAATATAAACTTAGATTATTGATGACCCATATGTAATCATATAACATTTTCCAATTATGACATTAGTCCATGTCACAAAAACTTCAGATTAGAACCTCACATATCACTTTGGTTTGTACCTATGTGAGGTTTTAATCCAGTCAAATTGACTAATTAAATTGGAATTTGTTTTGTTTTCTGAAAAGCTACATGGTCTGAAGCATCACTACATTTTATACATAAAAATAAATTATTGAAGGTGATATCAATAGAACAAAAGAAAGCAAGCTGCAATCATCTAAGACAGAAAGTTTGATAGGAACCCATAGGTGTATACTTGCATACACCCATCACATTTTTATCTTTTGAGGTAAACAATAAATAATAAGAGTATAAAAGGACAAGTAGAAATAGAAAACCAAAGAAATGAAAGATGTGATATAAAAAAAATTTAAAAACTAAATTAAATTGTTTTACACCAACACAATTCACTTCATTTCTCCACATCTTTCCATCCCTGCTTTTACCATATCCATGTAACTCTTTAAAAAATTTATTTTTCCCTTTGACTTTCTGATGCCTCTTTTTCTGAATACACTACCACAGTTTTGTGGGTCTTTCCCTTCCATTGTAGAAGTTGAAGCCCAAGAAACTTTGGGTCTTAATATACCATATTAATGTGACATCCAGCAGTGTTGAGAAGAATTTTAAAAAGGCAACATGGCAGCATTTGTCAATATGGCTACCATTTTATCACACAGTTGCAACCAACATCTTGACAGTGATATTTTGCTGGGAGGAAGTAGTTCCTGTTACTTGTTGTCTGTGTGTTTTGCCAACATTTTCCATCCATCAATGCTTCGCCTGGATTGATAGGATTTTATTTCTTTAGAGAGGCTCTTGGACTTTAATACAGTACGCAGTTGCACAGTAATTCAGCAACTACAGATCTTTAAATACAGGGACTGGATTTATTCTTTCTTCCTACATATAAAGCCATGATTAATAACATAGAAACATGTCTGGAGAAATGGAAAGGTTACTATATTTCCACACAAAGGCCTTGGACGATGTCTCATAGTTATGCGGTTTTTGTCTGTGCCATTTCTTTATCTCCTCTCCATCACTTGGAAACATTTGCAATTGCCCAATAAAGGTAATAGCTGACTATAACAGAAAGAAAGGAATATATTTAGCCATTTTTTCAAGCTTAAGTCATGACTAAATTAATACCAGGGAGAAATTCCTACTGTAGCCACTGACAAAAATAATGTGTGATGTAATGGCAGGTGGGCTTTTTATTTATTATGGTAAAAAATCTTCAAAGAGTGTTCCTGTCTAGAGCTGCCATAGATCAGGTTTTGCATTTTTGTAATTGTAATGCCTTGTTCTTAAAATGCACTTTATGAATGGCTTTTGCTTATGGCAGAGAAGGGGGGGAAATCCAGAAGTCAAGTAATATTGTATATGTTTCCTTGTGTGATTCACTCTTAAGAATTGCCTTATGTATTCTGATAGATGTTCAAGGTTATGATAATGAAATTGTTAAACATTGTTAAGGAGCCAGGGGTCCAATTGGTTCCTGATTCAGAAATTTCACAAGTAAACTTTATCCTAATAAGCAGTGGGAAGATACCAGTGAAAAGGTTCATCTCACATGCTCAGCAGAAGTGTTCTTTAAATCAATTTTGTATTGAATGATTTCCCTTATATTAATAGTGCCAACAATTTTCAGTTTCTTTTTTAAAAGAATTATTATATTTATTAATATTTCTTAGTAAGTAATAAATTAGTTATAGCCTCAATTCATAGTCTACCAGCTTTCTGAAATGTATTCTTACAGAAGAAAAAAGGAAGGAAGGAAGGAAGGAAGGAAGGAAGGAAGGAAGGAAGGAAGGAAGGAAGGAAGGAAGGAAGGAAGGAAGAAAGAAAGAAAGAAAGAAAGAAAGGGAAAGAAAGAACAAGAAACCTTAGCACAGGAACTAAAGTATAAAATATAGCAATTTAAGTTTGCAAATTTATTCAGAAGGTCTATTAATGGTTTGATATGGTTCTGGGTACTTTTTTTCCCTTTTCTGAAATTCCCAAGGACTTTGTCCCTGTAAGGTTCAAAGTGCTTATTTTGTACATGCAAAATAAGAAGAGGGAACAAGAAAAAACTCAATAGAAAGAAAATATGGATGATACAGTTAGAAATGCCTCAAGGGAACCAGATCATAAGTTGCAACAGGAAACAAAATGCCTGCAAGGAGCTGGCAAGTCATGTTGTAAGGAGGTGGGGTGATAGGTTCCATACACTGAACAGAAGATATCCATTTTCATGATGGCAGTGAGAAATTCTCTGCATCTGCTGCCTTAGCCTAGAGAAATTCTTTCCCACTGCCATCAATAATCATGCAAACATTAAAAAAGCAAGAAAAGAAAAACCCCAAAGCAAAGATCATTTTAACTCATCTGGCACAAGTCATTCTAAGAAAACTGAACCAGAGAGTGAGCTACAGACTGGCTGTTTGTTTCTCCCCAATGTGAGAACACATGTTTCCTGTGAGATACTGTGAAGAAAATTTGCAACTTAAATAATTGCACTTACATGTATTTCACATCAGGAATTATTCATCAGTTCACTCAGTTATTTCTTGTTCTCAGGAATATTGTCTATTATCTCTGACCCAAGTAGTCAGGAAATCTTTTCTTTCATTTTTTCCCCCTACTAATTCTCATTGTTAGACTTTGCTTTCAAAATTTATTTCAAAGGAAAAGTTTGACAAATTCTCATAAGTGAAGGGTGGTACTTGTACACTTATTTAATTATAAGGTGTGAACAGATTTTCACTGCACAATCACCATTCTAGCTTTGCCTTCACACACACTAATTAATTCCCAAGGGAAGGTTCATAAAGGAATTTCTCCTATGAGGCTTGTTCAGAAAGGAAAATGTGGGTCTGGGAAGACTTCAAAGTGATGCAATAAGGTATAATATAAAATATAAACATCAACATAGCATCTTCACCATATCCATTAGGAATCTATACCCAAAAGCACCATCAAAAGGAATTAAAAAGAAATTCTCACACAGCCTGAAAATAAGGTATTAAAACTGAAACCTTGTTGACAGGAGGAGAAATTTTCTAAAATCTGTACTGCAGATTTATACTGAAACATTAAGAAAAACATTATTCTCATTTTACCTCCACTTATTTTTCTGGGTAGAATTTAAGATTGCTTTAAAAATGGAACAGCCTTATCATGAAGATTCTTCCTGTTTAATTCTTTGCAGAATCTTCCTATAATTCATTTTAGATAGTGAGGGGTGTTTGTTTGTTGTTATTGTTTGGTGGAGAAAACATAAAGGAAGACCTCAAAAAATAATAAAAGGGCCTCTGATAGTCTCATCTCACTAAACAAAATGCATACAATGGTCCAAAGCCTGGCATATAGCAATAGCATTTAGACTTATATAACACTTCACAGTGCTTTTTACAGCTCTCTCTAAGCAGTTTACAGAGTCAGCATATGCCCCCAACAATCTGGGTCCTCATTTTACCCATCTCGGAAGGATAGAAGGCTAAGTCAACCTTGAGCCTGGTGAGATTTGAACTGCCAAATTGCAGGCAGACAGCAGGAAGCAGAAGTAGCCTGCAGTACTGCATTCTAACCACTGAGCCACTGTGGCTCATATGAATTAGACATGCCCATCTAAAAACCAGCTGGAAATGTACAAATTTAAAAGTAGGATGCATTCATGCTCATACCTACTGCAGGCAAATATAAACTGTATGTTGTACATACTAGATTCCATTATTTTGTATATGTTCAATGAGAATAAGAGATAGGTAGCTATTTTTGTCTTATGGTGAATGATACAGCAATCCAGGAATTACACATGTAACAAGAGCTGTGTATCTTTGAAAATTTATTCAGAATTATGTCAGATATTGCATAAACATAAGCACAGCAGCTCTCTTTAAAGATGCTCATATTTTCAAATACTTAAAGTGAGACTGAAAGAAGACAACCACCAGTGGCTACTTTAGCAGATGCACTAACCTGATAAATCAACTATTTCAACCACTTCCCTTGTTTTTCAGGCTGGTAGGGAAGGTTTTATGAGGGCCAGAGAGGTATTGGGCTTATATAATATCCAAAGCACTTCCAGCACCTTAAAGCCACAGGACATGAAATTAATTTTGAAGGAACCAAATTAATAACCAACACTGAACACTCCAGCAAGAGAATAATCAGGGAAGCCATCGAGATAGAGAAACACCCCATAACATGAATAGACGGGATGATACTTCCTGCCTACCAGACATCTGGAAGCTAGTCCTCACCAACAAACAAGTCCCAGCCACGAAAACCAACCCCAGATGCAAAATAACACGGGATAAGACCGCCAATCCCCCTCATCAAATCCAGGCCCAAGCCCATCTTATAAATGAACGACAACCACCATCCAGGAAACAGACCACAGCTGCTTCACCAGCTTTCACACCACCCCCAACCCCAAAACCAAACAAGCCAACACACGCCAAGAACACAGACCCAGACCCCAAACTCGAAGCCAGAGGAAAACCCAGAATGCTACATCACAGCTACCCACTCAGGACATCACATCAGAAAACTCGGGAAATTACACCACAAGAACTCAAGAAGTTGCAACACAGGAAATGACCCAGGATATCACAGCACAAGACCAAGGATACCACAGCAATAAATCTCACAAGGCCATCACACAACCCATTGCCCAAGCCCTTATTACACAGGAGGCTAATGGAAAAGAGATCAAAACACCAACGACCCAGGAGATTACAACACAGGACCCAGGATACCACAACAAAAGAACTGGCAAGCCCATCACACAACCCATTACCCAAGTTTTAAAACATGAGAGGTTAAGGGAAAAAAGATCACCACAAAACAAATGACCCAGGAGATTACAGCACAAGATCCGGGATATCTCCACAACAAAACTCACAAGGCCATCACACAGCCTATTATATCTGTCAGGCGGAGCTCCATTCAAAATCCAGGAAAGAAATACTTAGACTCTTTAGTTTAGAGAAAAGATATCTTTTACTGAAAGTGAAGTGGTAGCAACCAAAGAATTCTGAATCTGAGAATTTAGGCGCACAATTCACATATAGAAAATGCTGGAAATGTTCCCACCCCCAATAGTTCAACTGACACTTCCAATTAGAAGTTGTGGATATGATCATGTGGCATCCTCAGGTGATGATGAGGCCTCTGTCCGTTGACCTTGGCATAGTTTGATAACGGGTTGCAGTTGCACAGAGAAAGAAGAAAGCTAAGCGAGAAATAGAAACCTAAATCTATTTTATGCTCCCCCCTTCCATTTATACATCAGACGAATGTAACTCCTCCAGCTCACTTCCCCAGCTATTCCTACCTCCCTTTTCCACACACCCCTGTTACTCATGGCAGTCGAAAAGATGCAAAGCAATAGCAGAGGATCTTGAAGACTGACATTCGGCCCTCCTAGAAAAAGGGAAATCATCAGTCCTAGAAGTCTTAGAAGAGAGAGAGAGGAGAGAATATAAAGACAATTATTAATCATTAAACAATTTCAAAACAATACACTCCTAAGGCTTATCAGGATACTTGGAATGAAATGCTTTGATCAACTTAGGGGCTTTAACGTCGGTCTCATTAACCCATTCGGCTTGTGAAGAAGGGAAATGTTTCCAGGCTACAAGATACTGGAGTCGACCCCTCCATTTGCGAGAATCCAGAATTTCTTTAACTTCAAAATATTCTTCGCCTTCAATTAATATTGGTATGGGAGAGTCAGTCTGAATGGGCCTTAGGTCAGAAGTACGCTCAGGTTTTATCAAACTAACATGGAAAACCGGATGAATTCGTCGAAGAGTTTTTGGTAAGTTCAGCTGGACCGTTACAGGATTTATAATCCGTTCAATTGTGAATGGACCAACGTATTTAGGACCAAGCTTCTTTGACTTTTGAGTGGTCTGCAGGTATCTGGTGGACAGGAAAACCTTGTCTCCCACTTTATATTCCTTCTGTGGGGATCTTTTCTTGTCAGCAAATTTCTTATGAGCTTGATGGGCCTCATCTAATGCTTTGCGTGTTACTGGCCAGTTAAATTGGAGTTGAGTTATCCATTCATCCAACAAATGGATATTTGGCTTTTCACGAGGAAGTTCAGGTATGGGAACGAAATCTTGTCCCGAAGCCACTTTAAATGGAGTAAATCCAGTACTGCTGTGTACGGAGTTGTTGTATGCCACTTCAGCAAATGGTAGTAATTCGGACCAGTTATCTTGTTGATAGTTTATGTAACATCTGAGATATTGTTCTAACACTGCGTTAGTCCTCTCACAAGCCCCATTGGTTTGGGGGTGGTGGGCAGAGCTTAGTCCCTGGGAGGAGCCTATTAACTTCAGGAACTCTTTCCAAAAATTTGAAGTAAACTGGACCCCTCTGTCAGAGATTATGCGTTCCGGGACGCCATGTAACCTGTAGATATGTGATATAAATAGTTTAGCCAGCGTCTTAGCAGATGGAATCTTGGAACAAGGTATGCAATGTACTTGTTTGGAAAACAAATCAGTCACTACCCAGATGACCGTGTTTCCACCACTTTCGGGTAGTTCTACTATAAAGTCCATAGATATTTCCTTCCAAGGAGTCGTTGGTCTAGCTACATTTTGTAACAATCCTACTGGCTTACCAGGAGGTCTCTTTGCCGAAGCACAAATCGGACAGCTAGCTACGTAAATTTCAATGTCCTTTTTTAAAGTAGGCCACCAGAATTGCCGCTTGACTAGATGTAAGGTCTTCACAAATCCGAAATGGCCAGCTGCTTTAGAATCATGAGCCTGTTGTAGTATTTGGCTCCTCAATACTTGTGGCACATACAACTTGGCCCCCACCCAAGCCAAACCATCTCTAATTGTATAGTCACTTGAATGAGCCAGGAACCATTCGTCCAGTTTTAAAGCTTCTTTTAATTGTTCGGTAAGGTCATTCGCTAAAACCACTTCTTGGTTCTTCCTTTGGGCTCTGGTAACCACTGGGGCAGCTAGGTGTTTCGCTGAGACAATTGGGCTTATCACCTCCTGACGCATACTATTATATTGAGGTAGTCTAGAGAGAGCATCCGCCATGAAATTCTTCCCGCCCGGAATGTACTTCAATGAGAAATTGAATCGCTTGAAATACTGGGCCCACCGAACTTGTTTAGGGGACAGCTTCCGGGGTGTTTTTAAGGCTTCCAGATTCTTATGATCAGTCCATACCTCAAACGGGTGTTTTGCTCCTTCCAGGAAATGTCTCCAGGTCAACAAGGCCCAATGAACTGCAAAAGCTTCTTTCTCCCAGACGGACCATCTTCTCTCTGTTTCAGACAGTTTACGGGAGGTATACGCACAAGGCTGTAAGGTCCCTTTCTCATTGATTTGCAGTAATACCACTCCAATAGCTACATCACTTGCATCAGCTTGAATCACAAAAAGAGTGTCCATATCCGGGTGTTTCAGCACTGGTTCTGCAGCAAATAGTCGTTTTAGCTTTTCAAAAGCGGCTTGGCACTCCATGGACCACTCCAGCGGTTTTCCTGGCCTCGGCTTCACCTCCCCTTTTGTTTTTAAGAGATTGGTGATGGGCATTGCTATCTTAGCAAACGTCAGGATGAATTGCCGATAAAAATTTGCAAATCCCAAAAAGCTTTGAAGTTGTCTTCCAGTGCGTGGTGGAGCCCACTCCAGAATGGCACGCACCTTCTCTGGATCCATCTCTATGCCTTCAGATGAAATGCGATATCCCAAATAGTCAATTTTGTCTTGGTGGAATTCACACTTTGACAATTTAGCATACAACTTAGCGGCACACAGTTTCTGTAAAACCGACCGCACTAACTTCACATGTTCATCCAGGGTCTCTGTGTAGATAAGGATATCATCAAGATAAACCAAAAAACCCCTGTATAAATGTTCATGTAACACTTGATTGATCATTTGCATGAATACAGCTGGGGCTCCTTGTAAACCAAAAGGAAGAATGTTGAATTGGAAACATCCCATCGGGCAGTTAAAAGCGGTCTTCCACTCATCCCCTTCCTTAATTCGAATCCGGTAGTAAGCTTCTCTCAAATCCAACTTGGTGAAGATCTTTCCCTTCACTAAATGGGCCAACATGTCCTTCATCAAAGGAAGGGGGTACACGTTTTCCACAGAAATAGCGTTCAAATTTCTGTAATCCACCACCAAGCGTTTGGAACCATCTTTCTTTTCACGGAACAACACTGGGGCCGCTACCCGGGGTCTAGCGGGTTGAATAAAACCACGTTCCAAATTTTTATCAATAAACAATCTTAGCTCTTTCAATTCCCGTGGGGTCATTGAGTACAATTTCGGTTTCGGGAGTTTCACCCCGGGCAAAATCTCAATAGCACAGTCTGTTGGTCAGTGAGGCAGAAGCTCATCCGACTATTGGGGGTGGGAACATTTCCAGCATTTTCTATATGTGAATTGTGCGCCTAAATTCTCAGATTCAGAATAATGTCAGGCGGAGCTCCATTCAAAATCCAGGATAGAAATACTTAGACTCTTTAGTTTAGAGAAAAGATATCTTTTACTGAAAGTGAAGTGGTAGCAACCAAAGAATTCTGAATCTGAGAATTTAGGTGCACAATTCACATATAGAAAATGCTGGAAATGTTCCCACCCCCAATAGTTCAACTGACACTTCCAATTAGAAGTTGTGGATATGATCATGTGGCATCCTCAGGTGATGATGAGGCCTCTGTCCGTTGACCTTGGCATAGTTTGATAACGGGTTGCAGTTGCGCAGAGAAAGAAGAAAGCTAAGCGAGAAATAGAAACCTAACTCTATTTTATGCTCCCCCCTTCCATTTATACATCAGACGAATGTAACTCCTCCAGCTCACTTCCCCAGTTATTCCTACCTCCCTTTTCCACCCCCCCGTTACTCATGGCAGTCGAAAAGATGCAAAGCAATAGCAGAGGATCTTGAAGACTGACAATATCCATCAACAAATGAAAAGGCAGCAGAACAGCCAACCAGCCCAGCACATCAGCCCCCACCACCAGTATTTATAGAGAGATGGCAGCTCTGATCACACACTGCTTGCACTGGCACAAATCCGAAAGCACCAGCCTGAGAATGGCGAGTGGGACCTCGCTGAAATATCACCAAGATACTCTTAATCTTACATGGAAAAAGATCCGAACACACCTAGACCTACATACCTGTGAACATCTATGAATATATATATATATATATATATATATATATATATATATATATGTTTTTTGTTTTGTTTTTGTTTTTTAAGTTTTCACGGGTACTTACATGTGTGCTGTTCAGCTTCCTTCGGGTATTATCCCACATCATTGTAGTGCTTTTAAAGCCTGCACTCTCAAATAGAAAGATCTCCACATCACAAGCCCGGCAAACACCTGGGCACAAACTGATTCCCCCTGATACCTCCAACTCAAACACACCCCAACCAGGCACCCAGATGAAACCTAGCTTCCAAACAGATAATAGCTGTTCTTTCACATGAAGCCAAGCTGCACTGAAAGCCTCCAATACAGGAACACAGTGTTGCCAGCCAATCAAAGCCACAAAACAGACAGAAGAAACCAGAAACACCAATCAAACAAACTCCAAGTTCAATAAACACAGACCAAGACTTCCAACCAATCAAGATGAAGAAAAAAGCATCCTGGGACAGCAAAAGGCTAGCCTCAAATTTAAAACCAACGGCTGTGAGAGCCTGACCCACATATAAACTCAATACAGAAGCCTGATGATGGCAGATGAGATTCTGCTGAAACGTTGCTACAACTTTAACAGCACTACAATGACGTGGGATAATACCCAAAGGAAGCTGAACAGCACACATGTAAGTACCCGTGAAAGGTTAAAAAACATATATATATATATGTGAGGAGGTGTGTTCCAGCTTTTTTACTGCAGTAAAATGAATGCAGTAAAAAAGCTGGAACATGCCTCCTCACTAGTCCAACACATGAAAACCACAGGTCACAATATCAGTTTCAATGGCACTAAAACCCTAGCCACTATAGAAAACCCCAGCCAGAGAATCATCAGAGAAGCCATAGAGATTGAAAAAAGACCTGACAGCATGAATAGAAGAGATGATTCCACCAGACTGTCAATCATTTGGAAGCCTGCACTCTCAAATAGAAAGATCTCCATGCCACAAGCCAGGCAAACACCTGGGCAAAAACAGACTCCCTCTGATAGCTCCAACCCAAGCACCCCCCCACCAGGCACCCAGGTGAAACCCAGCTTGCTTATGAATAGCAGCTTGCTAATGAAGAGCAGCCATCCCTTCACACGGAGCCAAGCTGCACTAAAAGCCTCCAACACAAGAACAGAGTGTTGCCAGCCAATCAAAGCCACAGAACAGACAGAAGAAACCAGAAGCACCAATCAATCAAACTCCAAGTCCAATGAACAAAGGTCCAGGCTCCCAACCAATCAGAATGGACCAGCCTCAAATTTAAAACCAGGAGCTGTCAGTCCCATATCCATACAGAAGCCTGATGATGGCAGATGAGATTCTGCTGAAACGTTGCTACAACTTTAACAGAACTACAATGACATGGGATAATACCCGAAGGAAGCTAAACAGCACACATGTAAGTACCCGCGAAAGCCTAAGAAAACATATATATATATATATATGTGTGTGTGTGTGTGTGTGTGTGTGTGTGTGTGTGTGAGTGTGTGTGTGTGTGTGTGTGTGTTTATTGGTCTTGGAGTTTGAAAGCCTCCAATACAGGAACACAGTGTTGCCAGCCAATCAGAGCCACAAAACAGACAGAAGAAACCAGAAACACCAATCAAGCAAACTCCAAGACCAATAAACCAGACCAAGACTCCCAACCAATCAGGATGAAGAAAAAACCATTCTGGCTCAACAGTAGGCTAGCTTCAAATTTAAAACTAAACAGCTGTGACAGCTTGACTCACAGACGAACTCAATACAGAAGCCTGATAATGGCAGATGAGATTCTGCTGAAATGTTGCTACAACTTTAAAAGCACTACAATGACATAGGATAATGCCCGAAGGAAGCTGAACTGCATTCATGTAAGTGCATTTCACTTTTTTTAAGCTTAAGCTTAAACTTAAACTTAAATATATACATTAAGAAAACAAATATCAGACCTTTACAGGGAGAAATGAACAGCCAGACCAAAACCTGTGAAAAGCTGGAAGTTAAAAGAGCAGGAATACTGTGTGACCTCAAATTCCTATGCAGCTGCAGAGTCAACAATGCAACACCAACCTGCTTCAAATTAACATTTCATCAAAGCACAGCAGCTACTAAACGTATCCTGAAAAGAACTGAAATGGCTCTACTCAGAAACAAGCTCCACAGAAAGAGATTCCAATTGAATCAGTTAAACAAAGATTTGCTAGCACTACACCTGGAATTGAGCAGCAAAATCCACCTTCTACTTTGGGATAAGACAAAACAACTTACAACTTGGAGAGAAGACTCACAGACGAAGACAATACAGAAGCCTGAAGATGGCAGATGAGATTCTGCCGAAACGTTGCTACAACTTTAAAAGCACAATTTACAATGATGTGGGATAATACCCAAAGGAATGTTTCACCTGTTCCTATAGTTTATATAAAATAGTTATCATAGATCATAGATTGATCATAGAAATCAATATGATATTACAAATGAAGGACTGGCTTCTTGAAGTCGTATTGCAACAGAGTAAATGTAATATTGCAAGAATTACAGAAATGTAGTGTCATGAGTCTCATGATTGGAATGATATAATTTGTTTTTTAAAAAACCCAGATTCAACCATATAAAGAATGACTTCATTAGGTGATGGATGAAAACCCTACTAAAAGTGTGTGAATGAATACTAAAGGGAAAAGGCAAATTGACTTTATTGTGAAAGTATACTGCCAGTGGTCTAACTAAGCGGATGATATAGATGAAATATTTGCAGACCACATGAACAAGATACCTAGTGGAAAGCACTGCTGTGTTAATGGGGGATTTCAAGTATCCTGAAATCAACTGGAAATCAAACTACTGCAGGCAGGCAATCCAACAAATTCTGGATGTGCCTTCAAAAGATGAAGAAGGGAAACAGAAGATCAGCTAAATTGGATTTAATATTTTTACCATTTAATGTTTTTCACTAGCCCAAAGATAAGAACTGAAAATAGTCAGGTTATTGTTCTAGATTTCAAGAAAGATGACTTCAAGATGCTAAAGGGATAGTGAGGATTGAAATCCTGAAAAGTTCAATAATTAAGGCCCAAACACACACAAAAACAAAGGGGAGATGATGAGATGAGACTAGAATTGCTACATCAAGAACATTCTAACCAAAAGGACAAGTTTAAAATTTTTGCAAAAGAAGACAGAATATAAAGAAACAACTTCAAGGATGGCATCAAAAAGGCTAAAGCCCAGTATGGCTTAAGGTTTGTAACGAATGTCAAAGTTACATAATGAAAAAAAGTACTTTAGATGTGTGTGGAAAAAGAGAAAAGTCAAGGAAAAAGTTGGTCCACTGGCTGGAGAAAATGACAAGATTATGACTGCAACAGGGAGACCACTGACCCGCTTAATTCTTATCTTGCATTTGGAAATGCAAAAAAATATGTAGCAAAAATTAATTCAACTGGATTATATAAGAGTCAGTTAAAATCAAGCTGGATCTTAGACATGCTATTCCAAATATTGCAGAAAGCAAATCCCAAAATTAATCTCATGCACTATTCCTTTTATCTGATCCTGTTCTTGCTGCCATCTGTGTGGCAAAGCTACACTTACTATTACCTTACCTTCTTGCAACTAACTTTGATTTATTTGACTATCCCCTTAGGCATTTGAAATTTAAGATGTTTTAAATGAATTGTACATTTCAGAGATAAGATTCTTTTTTCAAGATGCATATAAGCTCCCTTTAGATCAGAGGTGGTATTCAGCAGATTAAGCAGACATTTTGAGTAGTTTGGAAAACTGGAAAATACCTCCTCTGACTGGAGATTTACAGTATCCTTCCCCTGTCATGCCCACCAAGCCACACTCACCGAACTGGTAGTAAAAAAAAATTGAATCCCACCACTGCTTTAGATCCAGAGAGGTGTCATTTATAATAATAATAATAATAATAATAATAATAATAATAATAATAATAAT
>BLBF01000010.1:49614075-49663025 GCA_015471245.1 Laticauda colubrina | reverse complement strand
ATAATAATAATAATAATAATAATAATAATAATAATAATAATAATAATAATAATAATAATAATAATAATAGAGATATAATCCACACTGATTTTGTTTTGGAATTACTGTCAGGCTCCTTCATTTCTTAAAATAAGGAAATTTTAAAAGTGGCCAATTATTTACTTTTTTCTTCAGGTGAAGAAAGCAGTCTTCCACCTCAGAAAGTTCTTATGAGGCAGCAGAAGATACAGATGGCACAATCCTTCGCATTCATGAGGAATAAGAGATGGTAATAAAAGAATTATCCTTCATTATTTTTCAAGCAAAAACAGCAACATTCCTAGGATGTTAGGCAATTTTAGCCATCATTTTCTTCTTTCTAGAATCATACATGATTGCTCCACTCTTCAAGATACTTCTTCAAATGTATATTTTAACAATATAACTAACACATTTCTGAAAACCGCATTGCAAAGTGCAAACACTGAAGTATAAATTCCTGTCAGCACATTTATTGAAGAAATGTGGATCAGGTGGATTCTTTAACATTGGTATTCTTCCACTAAGATCCGACTGTCTTGTTCAAATATTATATCTTGTCAAAGACTCTCCAGTCCCCTGCTGTGCTCTGTGCTCATTTGTAGTGAAACCACCTGTTCTTTCCTGATTGTTAAAACAGTGTGATTTTCCCTCTCTTTGTTAACATTCCTCATAAATTGAGCTGTACAATTAAATTTGTTATCTGTCTTGTATCTTCCACCACTAAGTTTCACTGGTTGCTATTAGGCTATCGAATAGAGCCCCTTGGCAGACTTTAAGTATCAAATGTTCAGTACTTCAATCAGAAGGAGCAATTGGGCTTTCTTTCTCCTACCAACCATTTCTTAATTCTCTCTTCTACAATAGGAATGCCTGTCCTGAGTCCCTGTGCCAAAATTTAACAGCATTTTTAATGCTAATAACAATCTACACCGTTATCAGGCAGGCAGCTTTCTGGCAAGGTAAAAAAAGAAGAAAGATGCTGGAAACACATAGAGAAAGAAAAACAAACAGAAAGAAGGTTCTTGGAAAAAGAAAATGGAGACAAACACACTTTTGCCTCTTGCCACTCCTTGTTCTGTGCTTTAACCCCACCAGAGGGAATCCACAGAGTTGGGAGAAAGTGTAATCCAGTGTTTTTCAACCTTTGACATTTTAAGATATGTGGACTTCAACTCCCAAAATACTCCAACCAGGACATGGATATTCTGGGAGTTAAACTCCCTGCATCTTAAAACAGCAAAGTTTGATAAACAGTACTGCAGTCCAAAGGGTCAAGGTGGCAGAAGTGGTTGTGCGAGTGTGGTCTATCTCTGATCTCTACAAAACACTTGATTTACTTATGTTTATTTTGGCATTTCATGTTGTGACTTTGATGACTTTTGGTAGAAAAAAGGACAGTTTGGTCTAGTGGTTAAGATACCATGCTAGAAACCAAGAGACTCTGAGTTCTAGCTACACCCTAAGTTTGAAATCCAGCTGGATGATTTTGGGCCAGTCATTCTCTATCAGCCCAACCCATTTCAGATATTATTGTTGTGGGGAAAATAGGAAGATGGTAGAATAATAGATATGTTTGCCTACCTTGGGTTATTTCTCTCTGGAAATTTAGAATCAAACCAAATGAAAACTGCATGTGAATCCTGAAGAAAGTTAGCACCCACCTCTCTCCTAGAAGAATGAAATATTTTGAGAAATATTAAAAAGACAGAATATTATATTTCCCTGAATGAGAAATGGAAAAACATGCTCTTGGAATGCAGCCCCCACTTTCATTAATAGCCCACAGCAGATGCAAGCACTTAAGAGATAAAAAGATAGCTTGCTCTATTCATAAGAGAATACCTTCACCCAAGATCCAACAAGGTAGGATTAGCCCTCAGCCATAATAGGAATTACCCGAAGCCCCTTCATTGCATCATCTCAATTGCACCACCCCCAGCAGTCCAAACTTCAACCAAATTTAGCTCAGAAAAACTTGGAGGAACACTGGAGGAATGTTCTTCTGTGTCGAAACTAAGTTGCATCAAAAGAACTAGAAGCAACTATAAATCTAAATAAAGATGCAGCAGGGAACAGATTATAGCCATCATCTACCATGGAATAATGCTGCAAAAAATGTAATTAAATTGGTAACATCAATGGTAGATGATTTTTGCTTTTGCTTCAACATGCTGCTTGAATGAAGCTGCTAGAAATTTATCTGGGAAGAAAGATTACTATGATCAGATCTTTTTGTGCTGTAAGTCTGCAGGTATTTCTTTTGAAGGTCTTCCTTAATTGTCTAGTTTTACAAGAAATGGAGATAAGGTTTAGCATAAAGAATAAACAAAGGTTAACAAGAGAATCTGGTTTGCTATATTTACAAATCAGGACTCCAATTTAGAACAAACTGGTTAAATTATTGCGTGAGGACAAACTTGAATTAATATAAACAGGCTAGGCAATACTTTTGGATCTCTGCCTGAGAAGATTAATACCCCATCCCTAACTGGCCAACATTAAAATTGCTAGGAAACAATTTCCATCACCCTAATCTCATTCTATGTATTCCAGATTGTATGCCATTATGCTTCTTTAATGAGGTAAACATATCCACTCAGTTGTTGGAAATTATTTACATTCCACATTTTATTATCATTTATAAACAGTTGTAGTACCTGTGAAGCACAGGCATTGATCATTAAGGGAATTTAGGCAGATGCTCTTCTTGGGGTATTCATTGCTTTGTTTAAGCTGTGACACTTAACAATGAACTTAAAAATGATTAGTGATTCCTAATCAAAGTTAATTTATTAAACAGAATGGTTTTAATTATCTTGTCACATAAACTTCAGAAACAAAAATAAGACAACTGCATTTCTAATTTTCAAGGTTACAGGTCTGAAAATTGGGGTGAATTATAATGGAGTTTATCATTTCTAGCATTGAATTTACCATCTGCAATAGTAAATGAAGTGCAATACTACCGTGTTTCTCACATTATAAGGCCGGGCCTTATATTTTTTTGATCCCCGAAAAGACGGCTAAGCCGTCTTTTTGGGGGTGACTTAATTCCCCCCCTTGCATCCTTGGGTAGGCAGGTGGTGACATCTTGGGGTTTGGGAGACCTTTTCCTTCTCCCTTGCTGCCTCAGCGTTAGAACACCGCAGCGTTTGGCACAGCCACGTGTGGCCAGTCAGGGTTCCTCCCTGCAACAGGAGCCCTGAGGAGACATTTGGCTTCAGGCACTCCCGTCGTGGCATTCCAAGGAAAGGCGCTCGCCTGAGAGGATCTCTCCTTCTCTCTCTCTCCCTCTCCCTACAAGGTCTGTGCTGCGGCTGTGGAGGAGGAGGCTGAAGCTGGTTCCTTCTGCTTGCTGAGAGGTGAGGAAGCCACGGCTTTGCACGGCAAGCAAAGTGCTGTTCGCCCGGGTGAGATTTGGGAATGAGGGGTAGGAGGAGGCATGCACGCACCCGCTGCTCGCTTCCCTGGCTCTGCCCAGCCCGCACAGCTCTGGTGCAGCTCTGGTGGGATGAGCAGAGGGTCCAGCAGGGAGGCGCTCACTGCCTTGGTGAGAGCTGTGCCGCCGGGAAGGAGGGCCTGCCTGTCAGCTGCACTGGGTGCCGCTGGGTGCCCCTAGGCTAGGGAGCCCAGCACAGCTGACAGGCGGGCCCTCCATCCCAGCGGCAGAGCTCTCACTAAGGCAGCGAGCGCCTCCCCACCGGACCCTCCACTCATCCCGCCAGGGCCGTGCCAGAGCCGTGCGGGCTGGGCAGAGCCAGGAAAGTGAGCCGCGGGTGCGTGCATGCCTCCTCCTGCCCCTTGTTCCCAAATCTCACCCAGGCAAGCAGCGGTGAGCAGGCAACTCATCTCATCTATTGGCTTAAAACTGCCTAAGGATAAATTCTATGTATTCCTTTCATGGTGTTAGAGACAATCATTACAATCATTCAAATGAAATGAATTCCATGCTACTACAAAGCTGCTAACTTTATTCCATGTATATGTTAGGGTTTCAAGTAGCAAGCAAAACTCCGAGGCAGGTAAAAATCCTGCATTTGGTCAGGAGCCAGTTTTGGTGGCTGAAGATGAAAAGGGACATTGAGGACTATGTTAAGAGCTGTGCCATGTGTGGCCATGAAGAAAAGGTCAGGAAAACCCCCAGCGCTACTTCAGCAGGTGGGAGACCCATCTAGGCCTTGAGAGGAGATTGCCATGGAGTTCATTGTCAAGCTGCCTGAAAGTGGGGAAATATAGTCATCAGGATCATGACAGCTTTATTCTCAAAACAAGCCCATTTCATAGTTTGTCCAAGACTCCCATCAGCAAAAAAGCTGGCCAAGCTGTTTATAAAGCAGATCTGTAGGTTGCATGGCATTCCCCACAAAATCATTTCTGACAGGGATGTCCAATTCACCACTAAATTCTGGAGAGAGTTTGTTAGATTCCATTGGGTCCTTACAGGAATTTAGCTTGGCTATACACATCGGCATATACACGTCTATGTTTCTCTAAGTACAAATGGAAATCTAGCTAATGAATATGTTATCTATGTGTAGAATGCAGTCAGAAGCAATTATGTTTATCCTGCTAAACCTCAACCATAATACCTTGAAATTGTCATCAAAAGTAAGCAGTCTGAAAGCCTGCAACAGTCTGAGAATTGTCTCCCAGGGACAGTGTCAGGAAATTGTACTTGCTAACTATGTCTCTTCACCTTACTAATTGTGCTATAGATTGCCACATTACAATGTCATTTCTCATCAAGTGGAAGCTACTGGGAGTGGTAATAAGAAGTGATTGATATGCTGATGACATTAACCTCTACTTTTCTGTCTCCTGAATAAAGAGAATTGAGTATCAAATCAAAATTTTTACTACAGTCATCTATCAGTGCAAGGAGTATAGTCATTTTAAAAAAGCACAAAGGATATATCAAGTGTAAAAACAAAAATGTAAAAAAACATATAAAAGTTATGTGAATTAAAAACTAAAAGTATATATAAAAACAAGAACCTGAAAGAAGAAATAGAAGTATGACAGTGGCAAATATCTGTAGCTCAGGTGGAGGATGAGGGTGGAGGTTCATTTTCCAAGCTTGGAGGTTGGTTTCCAAATGTTAACAGGCGATGTAACCTTTCAGAGGAATACCATCACAAGACCAATCACAAGACTCTCACTTTACACAACCCACACCTGCCCTATCATAAGACACTCACCTGACATGACTTCACCATCACAAGACCTACTGACCATATGAAGCCCTTATAAGCAGAACACTGACACTGACACCCTCTAACTTCTGCTGAAGATATGATCTAACCTGGTAATGAAACATTTGGAAACTAACCCACAAACTCAGACAACAAACTTCCACCCTCAGAGATAGAAGTATTAGATAAATATAGAGGAGCATAAATGTTCATCTATGGACAATATGTCTATCAAATTACAAAGCATTCTAATATGATGAACTAGGTGGTTGTCAAATCCAGTGTACAGAAGAGGCTGACGCCAGACAAATTTTTAGTGCTGTTTCATAGAAACTGGCAACACTATATATTAGAGTCAAGTTGGAATCTGAAAGAGCACTGTAAAATTGTGCTGATATTGAATATAAATGTCTGTATAGTACAGACACTGGAGAAGTAGGTGCTTTGTTGTTTCTTTCTTTGTTGTTTCTTCATCTATTAAAGGCATTAGGTATATGCCCAACAATATTCTTTCCTAGGTAGAGACAACCTAAATGAAGTGATCTATAATGGTGCTTATATTTCAGCTACTACAATTTGTGGGTCACCCCTTGCACTTGATCTCAAAGGTGTTAAGCATGCACTGATGATACCTGTGTTAACGCTATTGCTGAAGCTTGACATATAAGGTCTGGAGAGGTCCTCTTACACATGTCCAGATTAAAGAATACCATTTTGAGTTCCTCACTTTCACTGTGGAATACTTTCCCTCCTCAAATAGGAAGTACCTCTATTTATATCTTTCAAGCACTTCTTAAAAATCTACCCCTGCACCTAGACCTTTACTAAAGGAATGCAACATGTACGACTTTGGTTTTATTTTTGTTCTTCTTCTTCCCCTCATTTTAAACTATATATATTGTCCTGTACTTTTTTAAATAGACATGGCTTCATAAGAATGAGTCCATCAGGCTTCCAGAACAAATTATTAAAATGTATGGACTCAACAGTTTGGAAACACAGAATTGCTACAATTGGCACCAGAATTCATTAACTCATCAATATTTTTAAATTAAGTTCTATTCATCACAACTTTTAAGCAATATCAGGAGCCAAGGAAGTATGTGGTAGAACAGTGCACAGTCTCAGCTTAAGTACAGAACAGACATCTCCTCCCAAATTTTTACTTTATTAAAACTAGCTTTCTTTTTATAAAGCAACATAAAAATGTCTCTTGGAAATTAACAAGACTATCATAACCATGAAAAATAATATATAAATTTTATTCCCAGGATATGGTTTAGAAATCTATTGCCTCTTATTATAAAGGATGCTTTGCTTGAAATCCTTTATTTTATTGAAGCTTTTTAAAGGATACCAAGCTAAGGACCAAATAATTAACTCTCTTTAGTATCACAACCCATAGAAATCTAGCAACACCAGTTCACAAACTCAGAGAATGAACCTTTACTTTCATCCTACACGCAAGCTACAGCTATTCACCACTATTGCAAACGCTGATAACTAACCAGGGTTGAATTTATTAAAGGAATTCACTGTTGAGATCTCTTAGACTAAATCTTAGTCCAATCCAATCCAATCCAAGTTTGAGATGAGTAGAGTTCCTTACTGATGGCTAAATTTCAGTGAAAAAAGCCGAAAGCATTGTTTTTGGTGAAGGATCAAAGGTTTCAGATAAGCAGAGATGAAGTGTAAGTACACTGTGCTAGGTTATTCCAGAGTCTGACTGCTTTCAGGTAGAGCTTTTTTTTTGCAGGAAGTTTAATAGCTGTTCTGTACTTTTAAAAAAGTATGTTTCAGAGCAACAGCTTTCTTTCCATATCAGATCAGCCACAAAAATGAAATCCAGAGCATTTTCAAACATATATTTTTATCATGTTTTTTCTCTCATTGCTATTTATTGTTTTAAAATGCTAATCCCCTGCAAATCACTTGCCATTTTTGCAAGTATGATTGCAAGGTCAGGGAACAATGTCTACTTGAAAATCAAGGGCAAGATTTATTGTGCAGACTGGCAGTAGTTTGCTCAGAATATAAGTTACAGAATGAACATGAACAATAAACTAGATACATAATCTACTTTTATGTAAAATAACAGTGCTTCTCATTTGAAATGCATCTAGGCAAAGTTGATGATGAATACTCAACACAATGAAACCAACACATCTTGTGCTTTCACTGTTCAGTATTTCAATGTGCCATTTTACTATTTAGGCCATTAATTATATATTTTCTCTCACACAAAAGCTGTGCGAATGGATGCTGTAGCCTTCAGTGTTCTTGGTTATCTATAGTATTAAATTTCTGTAAGGAAAATGGATCTCATTATGATGAGAAAGACTCTAGGAAGATTGCTGTCCTATCAACTCTACTCCCTAATAGGTTTCCTCGGTCATTTCCTTTCCTTGAAATTCACATAACTGGCTCTTTTGAAAAGCCAGCATTTATCTTTCCAGGTATCTATGGTAACTGCTGTATCTTCTATAGCCAAAGAAGGCTCCATGGTTACCATAATTACCAGAGAGCAATAGGCTTCTTTAGTGGCACAGGACTAATTTGGTAGCCATATGAAGATAGACATCCACTTACAACTCTTAGCCAGCAACTTTTTTGACATAAAGATATTCTGTCTGATTCTCATGAATACAAGATAATGCTGCCAGTGCTGAAACTAGCAAAACTGCTGAAACTAATAAACAAAGTCTAGGCCCTGGGAAGAGGAAAAAACCAAGCTTAGCATTATCACCTGAACTATCTTATTCCTCCATATCATGACAAAATTTTACATGTGTCTGGGTCTATCTAAGTCTGGCCATATTACCAGACTAAAGATTAAGAAACCTGACTGGGAACACTTAAATCAGGAAAAACAAGAAACACAAGTCATTTGCCTTTTCTGTTTGTAATACCTGAATATATATTTATCACCAGTATTCTTTTCTATGGATTTGTGGGTATCCTTACTGCATTACATTTGTTTATTTGTTTGTTTGATTGATTGATTGATTGGTGTTCCACCCATCTCATCTAGAGGTGGCTTATGTACAATCACTTTTAATGGAGCATAGATTTTAGAAGTTATAAATATGGACAATGGAAAGCCAGTGCCACTCACAGATTCAGCCTTATTTCATGTAAATCCAAAAGTCTTAGTTTCCGCATGCAGCTTTTTCTTGAAATGTTTGCTTGTCTTTTTAGTGGCTATTTTTAATACATATGTGTGTTTGTATCTTTTTATCGTATTTTAAAATAAATCAGTATTTGGGATGAAGGCAAACACTGTTTGTAACATGAAAGGAAAATATTTATGCACATAGGCAAGATGTTTTGTACCTTTGGGCACTTGGATAGTGTCAAGCCCACAAAATTGGCAAACCAAGGAAGCAGGAATTACCAGGATTTAAGGAGCGTGTCTCTTATAAATCTTGGAAAGCTTAAGAGTGAATTCCCAGTCAGTGAGCTGATTAAACTAGAGCCTGTTTTAAACATATATTTTTCATTGAAAAAAAAAATAGTAATAATAATAATTCTTATTTCTTTTAAAACTCATTGCATGGCCTCTTCTCATATAAAAAGGATCTTCATCTTCCTCCATTTTTTACATGTAGTAGTCTTGCAGATAGTAAAATTATGTGCCAATTTAACAAGGGCATATCTACACATGCTGTCTAAGCAATTCCTGTCCTGTACTCATGTCAATTTGAATCTGAGCCAGTCTTTAAAAAAAAAAAAAAGTCTGGACAGACTCTTTGGCAACAGTTTACAAGACATTCAGTCTGTACTGCAGGCTGCCATGCTTCCCACTACCAACTGTCCTGCTATGCCCTCCCACCTTTGTCATTGCTGATAAATGCCCTTCTCCTGGACAGGTTTACCGAGACATTCTACAGGTTATTTTTGCTATTTGGAAAGTGAGGTGACTTCTTTCTATGTCAGGTATGTGGAAAATAGTGACATGATATACTTCTTTCCTTATAAGTGCAAAGTAAAAAGAAAAACAAACATCATATAAAATCCTCTGTTCTGTGAGTTTTGAATCAGTAGCATCCTAAAGGTAGTCCTTGACTTATGACCATATATGAGCCCAACATTTATGTTTTTAAGTGAGACATTTGTTAAGTGAGTGTTGCCCCATTTTACAACCTTTCTTGCCATACTTGTTAAGTGAATCATTACAGCAGTTTAGTTAATAACAGAGTTAAGTAAAACTGGCTTTTTCATTGATTGCTCTTCAGAAGGTTGCAAAATGGAATCACATGACCCTAGGACACTGCAACCATCACAAATACGAGTCAGCTGCCACACACCTGAATTTTGATCATGTGACCATTGGGATGCTGAAACTCTTGTAAGTGTGAAAAATGGACATGTAACTTTTTTCAGTGCTGTTGTAACTTTGTACAGTGACTAAATGAACTGTACAGTAGTCCTTGACTTATGACCACAATAGATCCCAACATTTCTGTTGTTAAGTGAGTTTTCCCCATTTTACAGTCTTTCTTGCCACAGTTGTTGAGTGAATCACTCCAAAAAGCTCAAACTGCCCAAGGAGCTGCTGATGCAGTTCTACAGAGGAATTATTGAATCTGTCATCTGAACCTCTATAACTGTCTGGTTTGGTTCTACAACCCAACAAGAAAGAACAGACTTCAACAGATAATTAGAACTGCAGAAAAAAATAATTGCTACCAACCTGCCTTCCACTGAGGACCTTTATACTGCATGAGTCAAAAAGAGGGGTGTGAAAATATTTACAGACCCCTCACATCTCAGACATAAACTGTTTCAACTCCTATCCTCAAAACAACACGATAGAGCACTGCACACCAGAAAAACTAGACACAAGGACAGCTTTTTCCCGAATGTCATCATCACTCTGCTAAGCAAACAATTCCCTCAACACTGCCCAACTATTTACAAAGTCTGCACTACTATTAATCTTCTCATCACTCTTTATCACCCATCCCCTCCCACTGATGACTATATGACCAGAACCTTGTCTCTTGTATTCTAACTATTTTTATTGACTGTTTCCTAGCATGATTTGATTGCTTATTGTACCCTAAGACTATTATTAAGACTATTATTAAGACCTTGTGACTCTTGACTCTTGACAAATATATCTTTTCTTTTGTGTACATTGAGAACATTTGTGCCAAGACAAATTCCTTGTGTGTCCAATCACCCTTAGCCAATAAAGAATTCTATTCTATTCCAGATGTTAGATTAGTAACACCATTGTTAAATGAATCTGATTTCCCCACTGACTTTCCTAGTCAGAAGGTCACAAAGTAGAATCATATGATCCTGGGGCACTGCAATTATCATAAATGTGGGTTCGTTGTCAAGCATCTGAACGTACATCATGTAACCATGGGGATGCTGCAAAGTTCATAACACACTTTTTTCAATGCCATTATAACTTTAAAAGTCACTAAATGACCTGCTGTAAGTTGAGGACTACCTGTATTTGCAAGGGAAGAATTATAGCCATCCAGCTGTTACAGTGTTAAAAGCAGCCTTTAAATATATTAGCAAACTCAGTAAGCAATCTCAGCTGAAGACGTTTTCTTCCTCTCTAAAGGAGTCAATAAACGGCTGGAGTTATCTTAGAGCAGAGTTCAACATATACTCCAAAACGGGCAGAAGACAATAGAAAATGAAAAAGTGTACTTCATAAATGGACTATTAAAAACACACCCTGAGTTTGTTTTAATGGTGAGCTATTGTCATCTGTTTCTGTCAACCAGAAATGGATACCTACGCATTCTTGTGAAGTAGAAATCATGCACTGTAGATGAGTCATAACGTTGATCTTTCATTCCATAATTGGTTTTGCTGAGCATGCAGCTGCTGAAATGAAGCTTTTTAAGCCAAAGCAGAATTTCCTAACCTTTTTTTCATTTTTCACTTGATAGTCACTATTCAGCTGTTTTTCCAGATGGAAAAAATACATATACTGATATATTTTTCAATTGGGGGGGAAATAATATAGAAAAGTACAGGAAACACCCAGGTCCCAAAGCTGTTCTTCTGATACAAATTATATCACATTAGCTGTCCTTGTAGGTGAAAGGCAAGAAAAAAATAAAACAGCAGAAAAAAAAAACTATTGAAAACCATGTATAAAATGCATTTCCATCTCAAAGTCTTATTTTATTTAAAGACATAGGGAAACTTTGGTTTCGTAAGTTCTTCTCGTCGTGATGAGACAAACTAGGTGCTATATTGGGTACTATTTTTCCTGTCCTAATAACTAGAAACTTATTCAGTTACAGTCTGATTTTGCATGGTCCTTACTTTCTTTCAAGCATATTGTCACAGTCTTCTTAAAAAATAGAAATTTGCTTGAAAGAGAGAAAAAAACATTGAATTCTGCATTATTTATTAAAACATCAATTTTCTACAAAAGGTATCCTAGAAATTATTTCAAACTACTACATGTATTGACAACTGCAAACTTCTTATGGATTTTTGTGTAAAGTTCTTTTTTCTCCAAATATCAATATTTTATCAATTTTTTTTAACTATGAAGGAATACCCCTTTAAAGGTCACATTTTAGTCCAGTATAAAAAACCACTGAGCAGTAAAATCCCTTTTTATTCTTATTTCAGTGTTACAATGTGCTGCCCATAGGTGATTATTATCTGTACTTTTATTTTTAGGAGTGAGCTATCTGTAGACCACAGATCATATGATGGAATTAAATGGAATTGAAAGCTCTTAGTCATCTGAGTTCCTTAAGGCTAGGTCACATCGGCCATCGGATGCAAAACTTATGTAAAAACTACACAGCGGACGAGCAAATTTTCCATCCATTGTTATCCAATCTCAAAAGTGCCCCAAATTTGTATAAACAGAGTGGACAATGACGGAAAGGAATGGATGGGGGGAGGATGTAGCGAGGATGTTAAGCGGATGCTCAATGGAAGCCTAACGGATGGAAGCAGATGAAACATCCGCAGGGCTTCTGGGGGAGAACAGCAAAGCGGACGCAGAGTGGAAGGAGCGGATGCAGAGCGGATGCCAAGCGGATACAGTGGATGCATCACGGATGCTTAGCGGATGCCTAGTGGATGTAAAGCATTCACTGCGCATGCGGGGAGGATGCATTGCATCAGCCCCGTGGATATAAAGGGAAGCAGCTCGCAAGCAGGTCACCATTCAGAGGAAAGACCTGCTGCCAGACACATCTTCAGTCAACAACCATGGGGAAGAAGAGGAAGCCTGTGCCTACTCCTGCCAGCCTTGGCAAGGAGGACAGGACCACCATCCCACCCCCTGGCACTGACTCTGCTTCTGCTGTGGCTTCTGCTGCTGGTGCTGATGCTGCTGCTTCTTCTGCTGCTGGTGCTGACTCTGCTGGTGCTGGTGCTTCTGCTGGTGCTGACTCTGCTGCTGCTGCTGCTGTTGCTGACTCTGCTGGTGCTGCTGCTAGTGCTGCTGGTGCTGCTGGTGATGCTGGTGATGCTGGTGATGCTGCTGCTGATGGTGGTGGTGCTGCTGCTGCTGGTGGTGGTGTGGTGGACCAGCCCCTAGAACCTCAAAGCCCTGCTGATGAGGGCCCAGAAGGCCCTACCAGAGGGAGGAAGAGGCATCGTGGGAAAAGGGGGAGAGGAGAGAGTACTCCATTGCAGAGGAACATGAGGAGGAGGTGTTCAAATGGCTGAGGGAGAATGAGTTCCTCTGGAAGAAGGGACACATGCTCTATCGAGAAACCAAGCGGAAGCAGGCAGCTTGGAGAGAGAAGGCGGAGAGCCTGGGCTACACTTCGGATGTCCTCCTGGGGGTGGTGGAAGCACATGCACACCTGGTACGGGAAGCTGCACCTCAAGAAGTCTGGTCAGGCTGCGGTCAAGCTCACCGACTGGGAGACGTGATGGCCAAGTGCAGCTTCTTGGAGGGTGAGATCCACCACCGAGAAGCAGCCCCTCTGTCAACCCTCTCTCTCAGGCAGCCTACAGAGAGCCAGTCCTCTTCTGGCCAAGAGTCAGCTCCTGTGTCCAGGCAGGTATGTTTGGAGCGCCCCACGATGGAGACCCCCCCGACAGCTGCACTCCCAGTGCTGGAGCACATGGAGGACCCCCTGATGAAGTTGGAGCAAGAAGAGGCCGCTGCCACCAGAGACCAACCCACCCCCACCCTCAGCTCCATCTCCACAGAAAGCAGGCAGAGAGCCAAACTGGAGGGACAGAGCCACACTGTCTTCTTGCAGATCAGGGACACCATCAAGAGCAGCGTAGATCTCCTCTCTCAGCTGGTACACTTCGACATACCATCCTCTAAGAGAAAGCCCTTCCTCACCTACGTGAACCAGACCCTCATGGAAATGCCCAAATCCCAGTACCAAGGAGATCAAGGAGAGGATCACAGGTCTTCTGCACAACCCTCCAGGCCCAGCTGAACCTGCTTTGATCCAGTCCAGGTCTGATCCTCCACCCCAGATGATGTCACAACCCCTCCAAGGCTTTCAACAGCCCCTCACCTACCAAGGCTACGGCTACCAGGAGTTCCAGCAGCACAGGCAGCCCTTCCCAGTCCAGGCATAGGTACATCGCAGACCACAGGTGCCACCAATGCCACCAATACCACCGAGGCCACCGATGCCACCCATGCCACAGATGCCACCGATGCCACAGATGCCACAGATGCCACCGACGCCTCACCTCACTCACCTGCAGACCAGACAGCCCCACTACATTCCTTCCTCCACCGCACAGCCAAGCCCGGCCTCAGAACATCTGTCATCGATCTTGGGACTGACATCCCATGTCATGGAGGAAGGGCCTCTCAACATCACAGGACTGAGCCAACTCTCTGAGAGCTTCCACACACACCATCCCCTGTTGTCCTCTCAGGGCCAGGTACCCCAATGGTGCCTCAGACCAGCACTCCAGCCACTGCCACCTCCACAGCACCTGGACCCTTCACCCCGAGACCATGGGCACACCTCAGAGTGACTGAGGAGTGCCAGAGACTGGGTTGCTACCTGTTGACTTTATCTTTGCTTGGGACACTTTTCCTGGTTCAATTTGCTTTTTTAATAAAGTCCTACAATTTGTTATTAACAAAGGTTATCTTTGCTTCACACACTTGGTTCAGTTCTTTTAGTAAATAAAGTCTTGGTGGAAACTTTTAGAAATGGTTTAAGCCTTTGCATGCTTGTGGGATGGGTAAGGATAGCAGTGGGGTGGGCAGGGATACCTGTGGGATGGGTAATAGCTGTGGGATGGGTAATAGCTGTGGGATAGATAAGCCTCCAGTGCAAGCATTGTGGGACTGTATGGTCCACCCTCCCAGGTGCCACACCTATGGTCCTTTTTTATCAACAACAATTTAATCATTCATCCACACATTTCAACATAAACACAACTCTTTATTAAATGCCCTGTTCATTGTAGGGCCACTCAACATACATGGCACAATCTCATCAGTGTGATGAGACAGGCTCAAGGAAGCATCCATTAAGCATCTATCATCCTGTCTTTCCACTCCACTGCTCCAGCTGGAGAGTTGCACCAGTGTTTCAGGAGGTTGCGCTGTTTCTTCCCTTCATGTGAAGCTCTGTTGGGGACTGGCACATCCACAGTGTCTATCAGGTTTTGCCCTTGCCTCCATTCACCAGACTTCATGTCCCCATTGCCTTGTTGGAGGTCCACGAGACTGTTCTGCAAGACTGGGTAGCGGGTGCGCATGAGATTGTGCAGGATGCAGCAAGCTTCCATGATCCTCCTCACGGTCTCTGGGCGATGCTGCATGGTGGTGAGAAGTACCTGGAACCTGTTGGCCAGGATGTCAAAGGTGTTCTCCACCACCCGTCTTGCCCTGGACAGCCTGTAGTTGAAGATCCTCTCTTCATGGGTGAGGAGTCTGGAAGTGTAGGGCTTCATGAGGTAGGTTGTGAGGGAGAAGGCGTCATCCCCCACGATGAAGTAAGACACATCTTGTGTGTCGTTGGGCAGGGGGTCTGGATCTGGGAAGCCCGTGATGAGGTTGAATTCCAGCCCCTCCTTGAGGTGACTGGTGTTGTATACTTGGGCATCTGAAGATGAGACATTACTTTAAGCATCGATGTACATGAACTTGTAGTCAGCATCGACCATGGCGAAGAGCATGATGCTGAAGAAGCCCTTGTAGTTGCGATAAGTGGACCCTGACTTGACTGGAGCTTTGCAGGCCACGTGCTTGCCATCTATGGCTCCAACGGTGTGGGGGAAGTTCCACTTCTGATACCACTGCTCTGCAACTTTCTTCCTGCCTTCTTTAGTGGAGGGGCACTGGAGGAGCTCCTCCAGGTTTTCTTCTATGATGGCCTGCACCACTTCTCTGATCACAATGCTGATGGTGTTGTGTGGCACCCTCCAGGCATACTGCATGTTCCTGTATGTGGTCCCGGAGGCTAGGTGGCGCAGAGTCAGTGCCACCTTCAGTCCAGGGTCCAGGCTGGGACGGAAGTTGGTGTTTGCCTTGGTCAACCTGGGTCTCAACCACTCCACAACTTCGTCAAAAATGCCTGGTGGCATCCTCATGAAGTGCTGGAATGCACGAGTGTCTTCGTTCCTCAGCTCCACCATCAGCTTGTCATAAAGTGCGTACTCTGTTCTTCTTGCGATCCATCTTCAGATCCACACATTTCTTGAATACCTCCTTTTCCTTGCGTAGAACAAGTGAAAGAGCCTGTAGAGGGCTTCACACTGTTGTAGAATGATGGCGGCTACCAAAAGGAGTGTGCGATGATCCATGATGGGGATGACTAAATGCTGTGGAAGAGCAAGAACAAGAGCAAGGCTGAAGAGGTCTGCACACCAGGGATGCTGGACTGTAAATGAGATCCAGGTGATTTCCTCCCCCTTTTTATAGAAAATATCAGTTTTCCACTAGGTGTCCTTCTGCATCCTCGAGACATCCTCCAGACATCCTAATATCCGAGATAGGTCCCTATACGAACGTTTTTTCCATTTTAATGCTTTATATGCAAGCTGCATCCACTTTCATCCTTTCTATGTCCGTGCTACTAATGCTGTGCGGACGTTCCGCATCCGTTTCACTTCCTCCCTCTTTCCGTTTTCTGCTGGAGCGGATGCAAGTTGCGCAGATGCACAGCGGATGCCGAGTGGATCCAGCGGATGTGTAATGGATGTAGAACGTTTGTTCCCCGTATGTGTTACGGATGTAGAACGGCCGCTGTGGAAAGTTCATCTGCTCAAAAAGTTTTGTGCAGCTCAAAACTTTTTGAGCGGATGAAATGTCAGTGGACGGATGCTGGACAGATAGAGAGGATGAAAAATGGATGCAATGAGTATAGAACGGATGGCAAGCGTTTTTCTCTGTTTTACATCCTCTTTCAATCCATTCGTGCAGTGTGACATGGGCTTTAGGTTCATGTGCTTTTTTTCTGAGCTTTCTCTACAAAGACAAATAGCCTTTTGCATTTTCAAACATGATCCCTTTTACCTTCCTATACGTAATATTATATGTATATTTTAAAAAACAGTAATAAAACCATATACCTCAAATCCTTGGAATATCTGAGCCAGAGCTGTAATTTATTCATTTTTTAAAAAAATATTTATGACAACAAAACTAATAATAACGTGATTCATACTCGCTAAAGAAATTCCCCCATCATGTTAAATCGAGTGTTTCTATTTGATCAAATAATCAATATTCACTTTACCTCAATCTGCCCTTAACCACTTAACTATTCCTTACAAGTTTTCTCATTTCATTGAGTAATCGTTTTATCTGCACATGTTCTAAACTGCGTTCAATTATGTTGCCATTCTTCACTGCTCTGAGTTCCCAAAACAGCTTTGTGTTGTTATGATTTTTGTCATATCAGACATAGAAAAATACTATGGTAGATACTCTGGCACACTCTGAAATTTGATTACTTTCTATTAAAGGGCCCACATATATTAAAATAATACAATATTCCTCTCCTAAAGGGACTGTCACATTGGCCGACAGATGCAAAATGTTTGTAAAAAGGACACAGCGGATGAGAAAATGTTCCATCCATTGTTATCCACTCTCAAAAGTGCCCTGAATTTGCATAACCAGAGCGGACAACAACGGAAAGGAAGGGATGGAGGGAGGGTGTAGAGAGGATATAAAACGGGTGCTCCATGGAAGCCGAGAGGATGGAAGCAGATGTTACATCCGCAGGGCTTCCGGGGGAGCACAGAGAAGCGGACGCGCAGCGGAAGGAGCGGATGCAGAGTGGATGCCGAGCGGATGAAGCAGATGCATCACGGAAGCCTAGCAGATGCCTAGCGGATGCAGAGCATTCACTGCACATGTGGGGAGGATGCATTGCGTCAGCCCCGCGGATATAAAGGGAAGCAGCTCGCAAGCAGGTCACCATTCAGAGGAAAGACCTGCTGCCAGACACATCTTCAGTCAACAACCATGGGGAAGAAGAGGAAGCCTGTGCCATCTGCTGCTAGCCCTGGCAAGAGGGACAGGGCCACCATCCCACCCCCTGGCCCTGACTGCTTCTGCTGGAGCTTCTGCTGCTGGGGCTGACTCTTCTGGTGCTGGAGCTTCTGCTGGCACTGCTCCTGGTGCTGGTGCTTCTGCTGGTGCTTACTCTGCTGGTGCTGGGACTTCTGCTGGTGCTTACTCTGCTGGCGCTGCTCCTGGTCCTGCTGGTCCGGCTGGTGCTGCTGGTGTTCCTGGTCCTGCTGGTGCTCCTGGTCCTGCTGGTGCTCCTGGTCTTGCTGGTCCTGCTAGTGCTCCTGGTCCTGCTGGTCGTCCTGGTGCTCCTGGTCCTGCTGGTGCTGCTGGTGCTTACTCTGCTGCTGCTGATCCTAGTCCTGCTGGCGCTGCTGGCGCTGCTGGTGCTGCTAGTCCTGCTGGTCCTGCTTTTGCTGCTACTGTTGTTGTTGCTGCTGGTGGTGGTGGTGGTGTGAAGAAGCAGCCCCTAGTACCTCGAAGCCCCTCTGATGAGGGCCCATATGGCCCTGCCAGAGGGAGGAAGAGGCATACGTGTGAACAGGAGAGGAGGCAATACTCCATTGAAGAGGAAAATGAGGATGAGGTGCTGGAATGGCTGAGGGAGAATGAGTATCTATGGCGGAAGGGACACAGGCTCCATCGCGACACCAAAAGGAAGCAGGCTGCTTGGAGAGAGAAGGTGGAGAGCCTGGGCTATACTTCGGAGGTGCTCCTCGTCTGGTGGAAGCACATGCACACCTGGTACGGGAAGCTGCACCTCAAGAAATCTGGCCAGGCCACAGTCAAGCTGACGGACCGAGAGACCTACGTCATGGCCAAGTGCAGCTTCTTGGAGGGTGAGATCCGCCACCGAGGAGCAGCCCCTCTCACAACCCTCTCTCTCAGGCATCCCGCTGAGAGCCAGTCCTCTTCTGGCCAAGAGTCAGCTCCTGTGTCCAGGCAGGTATCTGTGAGGCGTGCCATGATGGAGAACCCCCCGACAGCTGCACTACCCATGGCAGAGCACATCAAGGACCCCCTGATGCAGTGGGAGCAAGGAGAAGGCACAACCACCAGAGACCAACCCACATCCACCCCCACCTCCACCTCCACAGAAAGGCAGAGAGGCAGACGGGAGGGGCAGAGCCACACTGTCCTGCTGGAGATCAGGGACACCATCAGAAGCAGCGTAGATCTCCTCTCTCAGCTGGTACACACCGATGTCCCATCCTCCAACTGCAAGCCCTTCCTCACCTATGTCAACCAGATCCTCATGAACATGTCGGAATCACAGTACCAGGTGATAAAGGACAGGATCACCGGTCTTCTTCACAACCCTCCAGACCCAGCTGAACCTGCTCCCACCCAGTCCAGGACTGCTCCTCCACCCCAGGTGATGTCACTGCCCTTCCAAGGCTTTCCACAGGCCCTCACCTACCAAGGCTATGGCTACCAGGACCTCCAGCAGCACAGGCAGCCCTTCTCAGTCCAGGCACAGGTACATCATACGCCACCGGTGCCACCGATGTCACTGATGCCACCAACGCCACCGATGGCACCGATACCAGCCATGCCACAGATGCCACCTATGCCACCGATGCCACCCACACTTCACCTTGCTCAGCTGCAGACCAGATATCCCCACTACACTACTCCTTCCTCCACCCCACAGCCAAGCCTGGCCTCAGAACATCTGTCATCGGTCTTGGGACTGACACTCCATGTCCTGGAGGAAGGGGCTCTCAACATCACAGGACTGAGCCAGCTCTCAGAGAGCTTCCTCCCCACACTGTCCCCTGTTGTCCTCTCGGGGCCAGGCACCCCAATGATGCCTCAGACCAGCAATCCAGCAGCAGCCACCTCCACAGCACTGGAACCTTCACCCCTAATACTGGGCATGCCTCAGAGTGACCAAGAAGGGTACTAGAGACTGGGTGGCTACCTGTTGACTTAAGACACTTGGGTCATTTTTCTTTTACAGCTTGTTATTAATAAAGATCATCTTTGCTTCACAAACTTACTTCATTTATTTTGATAATTAAAGTCTTGGTGGAAACTTTTAGAAATGGTTTAAGTTTTTGCATGCTTGTGGGAGGGGTTAGGATAGCAGTGGGATGGGCAGGGATACCTTTGGGATGGGTTATAGCTGTGGGATGGGCAGGGATAACTTTGGGATGGGTAATAGCTGTGGGATGGATTAGGATACCTGTGGGATAGGTAATAGCTGTGGGATAGATAAACCTCCAGTGCAAACATAGTGGGACTGTATGGTCCACCCTCCCAGGTGCCACACCTTTGGCCCTTTATTATCAATAACAATGTAATCATTGATCCACACATTTCAACATAAACACAACTCTTTATTAAATGCCCTGTTCATTGTAGGGCCACTCAACATGCATGGGACAATCTCATCAGTGTGATGAGACAGGCTGAAGGAAGCATCCTTTAAGCATCTATCATCCTGTCTTGCCACTCCACTGCTCCAGCTGGGGAGTTGCACCAGTGTTTCAGTAGGTTGCGCTGCTTCTTCCCTTCATGTGAAGCTCTGTTGGGGCCTTGCACATCCACAGTGTCTATCAGGTTTCGCCCTTGCCTCCATTCACCAGGCTACATGTCCCCATTGCCTTGTTGGAGGTCCACGAGCCTGTTCTGCAACACTGGTTAGTGGGTGCGCATGAGATTGTGCAGGATGCAGCAAGCTTCCACGATCTTCCTCACGGTCTCTGGCCAATGCTGCATGGTGGTGAGAAGTACCTGGAACCTGTTGGCCAGGATGCCAAATACATTTTCCACCACCCGTCTTGCCCTGGACAGCCTGTAGTTGAAGATCCTCTCTTCACGGGTGAGGTATCTGAAAGTGTAGGGCTTCATGAAGTAGGTTCTGAGGGAGAAGGCATCATCCCCCACAATGAAGTAGGGCACATCTTGTGTGTCGTTGGGCAGGGGGTCTGGATCTGGGAAGCCCATGATGAAGTTGCATTCCAGCCCCTCCTTGAGGTGACTGGCATTGTATACCTGGGCATCTGAAGATGACTCGTTGCCTGAAGCATCGATGTACATGAACTTGTAGTCAGCATCGACCATGGCGAAGAGGATGATGCTAAAGAAGCCCTTGGAGTTGTGATAAGTGGACCCTGACTTGGCTGGAGCTTTGCAGGCCACGTGCTTGCCATCTATGGCTCCAATGGTGTGGGGGAAGTTCCACTTCTGATCCCACTGCTCTGCAACTTTCTTCCTGCCTTCTTCAGTGGAGGGGCACTGGAGGACTCCTCCAGGTTTTCTTGGATGATGGCCTGCACCACTTTTCTGACCACAATGCTGATGGTGTTGTGTGGCACCCTCCAGCTGTACTGCATGCTCCTGTACATCAGCCTGGAGGCCAGGTGGCACAGAGTCAGTGCCACCTTGAGGCCAGGGACCAGGCTGGGCTGGAGGTTGGTGCTCAGCTTGGTCAACCTGGGTCTCAGCCACTCCACAACTTCATCAAACATGGCTGGAGGCATCCTCATGAAGTTCTGGAATGCACGAGTGTCTTCGTTCCTCAGCTCCACCATCAGCTTGTTATACAGTCCGTACTCTGCTCTTCTGGTGATCTCTCTTCGTACCCAGACACTTCTTGGATGTCTCCATTTCTTCGTGTAGAACAGGTGAAAGAGCCTGTAGATGGCTTCGCACTGTTGTAGAACGATGGTGGCTACTAAAAGGAGTGTGTGATGATCCATGGTGGAGATCAATGGATGATGTTGAAGAGCAAGAGCAAGGCTGAAGAGGTCTGCACACCAGGGCTGCTGGACTGAAAGTGAGATCCAGGTGTGTTCCTCCCCCTTTTTATCGGAAATATAGGTTTTCTGCTCGGTGTCCTTTTGCATCCTCTGGACCTCCTGCAGATATCCTAAATATCCGAGATAGGTCCCCTCTGCAAACGTTTTTTCCATTTTAATGCTTTGTATGCAAGCTGCATCCGCTTTCATCCTTTCTCTGTCCATGCTACTAACGCTTTGTGTCCATTCTGTGTCCGTTTTGCTTCCTCCCTGTGTCCGTTTTCCACTGGAGCAGATGTGAGTTGCGCGGATGTGCAGCAGATGCCTAGCAGATATAGCGGATGTGTAACAGATGACGATGGATGTAGAACAAATGTTCCCCGTATGCGTTGCGGATGCAGAACGGACACATTGGATACATTTTCCGCTCAAAAAGTTTTGATCAACTAAAAACCTTTTGAGCGGATGGAATCTCAGTTGACAGATGCTGGACGGATAGAGAGTATGAAAAATGGACTCAGAACGGAAGCATCGCATTAACCAACGGATGGCAAGTGTTTCTCTCTGTTTTACATCTTCTTTCCATCTGTTCGTGCAGTGTGACATGGGTTTTAATTTCTGCAGAATTTCAGTTAGATCCATAGTAACTGACTTTTATCCATCATTCTTATTATCTTTTTATCCTACCAATCAATATTATTTGTCATTTTCTCCTTAACTGAAGTTAACCCCTTCTATTCATCTTTTTCTTTTCACAGACCCATATTATCTGGGTTTGTGCAATTTGCTAAACTGATCAAAGAATAGGTGTTTTGATCATGTAAACTGCCACCTTGAAATAAATAATTTACAGATTTACAAAACAATAGGATGGGAAGGAACCTTGGAGAATTTCTAATCCATACCCCATTCAAGCAGGAAACCTTATGCCAGGGGTCCCCAAACTTGGCAATTTTAAGACTTGTGGACTTCAACTTCCAGAATTCTCCAGCCAACTCCCATTCTGGGAGTTGAAGTCCACAAATCTTAAAGTTGCCAAGTTTGGAGACCTCTGCCTTATGCCATTCCAAATGGCTGTCCAATCTTTTCTTAAAAACCTCCAGTGATGATGCACTTACAATTTCTAGAGGCAAACTTGATTCAAGCAAGTTTTTTTCACATTAAGAAAATGTGCTGCTTCCCAAAATATATTTTATCATATTCTGTCCAAAATATAATTTGGCATGTTTTGTGAATTCAGCCAAAAAGTAATAAACCCTCTAATAAAAACATAACTTTCCTGGTGATACATTTGTAGTCTTCTTCAGATCATCTACTGTGAAACCTGTACATATAACCAACCATATAGTTTCCTCTTAAACCATAATTAAAATTTCATGAGATGTGAACTTCACTTCTAAGCAATAACACTGATGAAACTTCAAAACATATTTCCTCTGTTGCAGCACTAGTTCTCTGGAATAACATCCCCTGCGAATATTTCAGAGGTTTAGATCTTTAAAAATGTCGCCTTCCCCCCAAGTTCTAAAATCGACTGTGTCCATTTGGTGTATAGTTTGCATTGCTACTGAATGTTGTTGTTCCACAGGGATCTGAAGGTCTGGCTTTGACGGTTGAAGTGGGGTCCTAATGGGGGAATATCACACTAGAGGTGATTGATTGACTAATAGTAGTTCCCATCTTCCTCCCATATATTCTTCTCTCTTTCTCTTCATCTTTAGTGCAGTGGTGGGATTCAAAATATTTTACTACCGGTTCTGAGGGTGTGGCTTGGTGGCCATGGCATGGCTTGATGGGCATGGCTTGGTGGGCGTGGCAGGGGAAGGATATTGTAAAATCTCCATTCCACCCCACTCCAGGGAAAGGATACTGCAAAATCCCCATTCCCTCCCCACCTCACTAATCCAGAGATAGTATTTAGCAAGTTCTGACCAATTCTGGAGAACCACTTCTAGTAGTAAAATTTTGAGTAGTTCAGAGAACTACTCAATTTTGGAAATTTTGAGTAATTTGGAATACCACCTCGGACTGCCCCTGCCCCCATCTATTCTCTCCTCCCGTGTCCCAGCTGATTGTTTGGGTCTCCTGGATCTTCTTTTGTTGCCCTGCACAGGAGAACAGAGTTGGAAAGCAGGTCTGTGGGGTGGGGAGGGAATGGGGTATTGCAGTAACCTTCAGCTGCCACACCCACCGTGCCATGCCCACCAAGACACACCCACCAAGACACACCCAAAGAACCAGTAGTAAAAAAATTTGAATACCACCACTACAATCTGCTTTTCAGCTGCGTCCTCCTGTGCAGGGCAACAAAAGAAGATCCAGCCAATCAGCTGGGACTTGGGAGGCAGAGAATAGATAGGGGAGGAACCAGTCAGAGATGGTATTTGCTGGTTCTCTGAACTACTCAAAATTTCTGGTACCAGTTCTCTAGAACTGGTCAGAACCTGCTGAATACCACCTCTGCTTTAGCTCTTATATTCTATTGCAATTTTAATGTGATTTTATACATTTATTGATACATTTATTATTTAATTTCAACATTGTAAGACATCCAGAATTATTACCTTATGGTGAAATGGGTAGCAAACAAATTTAATAAATAAAAAAAATTGTACATGAAGAACAAAGACATCTCAGTGAAAAAAAAAAAGTTCTGCTTAATTAAAACAATGTTCTTTCCACAGTTAGCTCACAGCTATGACATGCAACTAAGAAATAATGAGATAAAGACATCTTCAGATTCTGGATTTAGAAATGGTTACTAACTCTATCATGGATCACAAGCAGAACAAACTAATTCAGGGAAAAATGATATTGTCTCTTCATTTAAGCCCATGTCACACTGCCCAACAGATGCAGAAAGGACACAGCAGACGAGCAAAATGTTCCATCCATTGTTTTCCGCTCTAAAAAGGGGCAAAAATTTGCATAACCGGAGCGGATAACACGGATGTAGGGAGGACGCAGGGCGGATGCAAAGCGGATGCAGAACGGAAGCCCAGCGGATGGAAGCAGATGGGAGTGGATGGCACATCCACAGGGCTTCCGGGGGGCCTCAGCGAAGCGGACGAAAAACGGATACAGCGGATGCAGAGCGGACGCCGAATGGATAAAGCGGATGCACAGCGGATGCAGAGTGGAAGCCTAATGGATGCCTGGCATTAATTGCGCATGCGGGGAGGATGCATTGCAGAAGCCACACGGATATAACGGAAGAAGCTCGGAAGCAGGTCGCCATTCAGAGGAAAGACCTGCTGCCGGACGGATTGGCTGCCTTGCCTGGCCTGCCTGCATGTCTGCCTGCCAGCCTTGCTGCCAGCCTCCCTGCCAGCCTTGCTGCCAGCCTCCCTGCCAGCCTTGCTGCCAGCCTCCCTGCCAGCCTTGCTGCCAGCCAGTCTGCCTGCCAGCCTTGCTGCCTGCCTTCCTGCCAACCTTGGTTCATGTCTGCCTCCCTGCCAGCCTTGGTGCCTGCCTCCCTGCCAGCCTTGGTGCCTGCCTCCCTGCCAGCCTTCCTGCAAGCCTTGGTGCCTGCCTGCTTGCCAGCCAGCCTTCTTGCCTGCCTCCCTGCCAGCCTTCCTGCCAGCCTAGGTGCCTCCCTGCCTGCCAGCTTTCCTGCCTGCCTTGGTGCCAGCCTCCCTGCCAGCCTTCCCGCCAGCCTTGGTTCCTGCCAGCCTCCCTGCCAGCCAGCAAACCCACAATCTTGTGGAAGCACAGCAAGCCTCAGCCATCTGCTACCAGCCCTGGCAAGAGGGATAGGGCTACCATCCCGCCCCCTGGCCCTCACTCTGGTTTTACTGGGGTTTCTGCAGCACGGGCTCACTCTTCTGGGGCTGGTGCTTCTGCTGCTTCTGTTTCTGGAGGAGCTGATGACAAGCACTCCAGCACCAGCCACCTCCACAGCACCTGCACCCTTCACCCCTGAGACTGAGCGACCAAGAGGAGTGCCAGAGACTCATTTTTGTCTTATAGCTTGTTGTTAATAAAGTCTATTTTTGATTCACAAACTTGCTTCATTTTTTTTTAAAAAAAAGTCTTGCTGGAAACTTTTAGAAATGGTTTAAGCCTTTGCATGCTTGTGGGATGGGTTAAGATAGCTGTGGGATGGGTTGAGATAGCTGTGGGATGAGCAGGGATAGGCTTCCGCTGTGCATCCGCTTCATCCGTTCGGTGTCCGCTCTGCATCCACTGTATCCGTTCTGCATCTGTTTTGCTGAGGCCCCCCGGAAGCCTATCGGTTACGCCATCCTCTCCCATCCGCTTCCATCCGCTGGGCTTCTGTTCCGCATCCGCTTTGCATCCGCCCTGCGTCCTCCCCGCGTCTGTGTTATCCGCTCCGGTTATGCAAATTTTTGCCCCTTTTGAGAGTGGATAACAACGGATGGAACATTTTGCTCGTCCGCTGTGTCCTTTTTGCATCCGTTGGGCAGTGTGACATGGGCTTAACCACTGTACCACAAGGGCTCTCACAAATGTGCAGTATAACTTTCCAAAGTTATATTTTTATTGTTATTGGAATGCAAATAGCATTAGTTCTTACTGTAGACTTATATGCCTCTCCTTAGTGCTTTATAGGACTCTCTGGACAGTTTAAAATGTCAGCATATGGCTCCAACAATTTGGGTCCTCATTTTACTGACCTCCAAAGGATGGAAGACTGAGTCAACCTTGAGCCTGTCATGATTGAACTCCAAACTGTGGGCAGAGTTAACCTACAATACTGTATTCTAACTACTGCGCCACCAGTGCAAATACTTCCATATCACTCAAAGATCATGTTTCAACCTGAGTCCAGAAAAAATTACTTGCCTCTAGTCCAGTGCTTCCTAAATGTTTTCTTTCATTACCAAAATCCACTTATCATAAATCTAAGGACCAGTCATATCTCTTCCTTTAGCACCATCAAAACTTCAAATGGTTGCTAAACAAAGGATCATAGTTTGAAGATTGCCTATATTATCAAAATAATATCATTGAATAATCTTCATATCATTTTGACAAATTACCATTGGTAATTTACCAATGTTCATCCTAATAGGTATAATTTCAGAGATTTTCAAATATATATTAGTACACATGATCATCTTTAAGTCAATTTAAATTTCCCTATTGTGATTACCAATAGTAAGGGATTTGTATGTGTTGTTACCCAAAGAAAAATCACTTTTGGATTTACCTAGGTTTGAAAAGTGCTGCCCCAGCCGAAATATATCTATTTTTGAAATGTATAATGAATTTGGTGAGTAATTGGAACTGGACTGAACTTCTCGTGTGTGCTTGGGGTTTCCACAATCTTATATTTTCTTCTTCTTATAATTTGTTCATTTTACAAACACAATCAGAAATGATAAAAGGACGAAAAAGAGGGGAAATAAAAATAAAAAATCATATAGTCATGAAAAACATAACTATGTTATAAAATCTGAAAAGAATCATGAATTAAATCTGCATATTAAAATGTAATAAATCAATTTATAGACTTAAATTAGCATTAAGGTACATCAACATTAAAAATATGTTTATACAACCATTAATAATTGCAGCCAATATTACTCAAATTATAAGTTATAAATGGAAATAAAAGTTGCAGTAATTTCTGCCTAATATTCAAAATTTGTCAGGTTTAAGAAATCATATAAAATTTAATACTACAATTATATATTATGAAAAACCAGGATTGCTGCAATCTTAAGTACATTTAACCTCAATTTGACAGAACTGAAATATCTTTCTCATAAACCTGTACTGCTAGAATCTATTTATATACGTCCTTAGACTGACTTTAACAACTGATTTCTTCCAACGTCTCATTTAAGTACAGGCTATAGTGTTAATGACTTTTGGTAAGTTTTTGAGAGCAATCCAAGGTGCTGGTTGTCTCCTTTAAAACCCTTATGGCTAAGTGCTAGTTTACTTGAAGTCCCATCTGTCCACGGGGCTGGTGCACATGCATGTACCAGGAAGCTACATTTCCAGTACACTCCTACACGTACATCAGGGAGCTGCTTTTCTGGTTTCTGGATCACACACGCACTCCTGTTTCACATGCGCACTCAATACCAAAAAGGTTAGCCATCACTGAACTAGGAAGTATCACACCTCCATAGTCATAGTGTCTGCTTTGTGGAATAAGCTCTTCCTAAATGCCCTGTCACAGTGCCCAATGGATGCAAAACGTTAGTAAAAAGGACACAACGGACGAGAAAAATGTTCCATTCATTGTTATCCGCTCTCAAAAGGGGCAAAAATTTGCATAACCAGAGCGGATAACACGGAAAGGAACGGACGAGGGGAGGACACAGAACAGATGGAAAGTGGATGTGGAACGGAAGCCTAGCGGATGGGAGTGGATGGGAGTGGATGGCACATCCGCTAGGCTTCCAGGAGACCTCAGCAAAGCGGACGCGGAACGGAAAGAGCGGATGCAGAACGGACACTGAGCGGATGAAGTGGATGCACAGCGGAAGCCTAGCAGAGGAAGCGGATGTAGAGAGGAAGCCTAGCGGATGCACAGCAGAAGCCTAACGGATGCTGAGCATTAATTGCGCAAACGGGGGGGATGCCCCGCGGATATAAAGGTAAGCAGCTTGGAAGCAGGTCACCATTCGGAGGAAAGACCTGCTGCCGGATGCATTGACTACCTTGCCTGCCCTGCCTGCATGCCTGCCTGCAAGCCTTGCTGCCAGCCTTCCTGCCAGCCTCCCTGCCACCCTTGCTATCTGCCTGCCTGCCAGCTTTGCTGCCAGCCTTGCTGCCAGCCTTGCTGCCAGCCTTACTGCCAGCCTCCCTGCCAGCCTTGCTGTCTGCCTGCCTGCCAGCCTTGCTACCAGCCTGCCTTCCAGCCTCCCTGCCAGCCAGTCTGCCTGCCAGCCTTGGTGCCTGCCTGCCAGCCTTGGTGCCTGCCTGCCTGCCAGGCTTCCTGCCAGACTTCCTGCCAGCCTGCCTGCCAGCCTTGGTGCCTGCCTGCCTGCAAGCCTTCCTGCCAGGCTTCCTGCCAGGCTTCCTGCCAGCCTGCCTGCCAGCCTTGGTGCCTAGATGCCTGCCAGCCTCCCTGCCAGCCTCCCTGCCAGCCAGCAACCCCACAACCATGGGGAAGAAGAGCAAGCCTCAGCAACCTGCTACCATCCCTGGCAAAAGGGACAGGGCCACCCTCCCGCCCACTGTCCCTGACTCTGCTTCTGCTGGGGCTTCTGCTGCTTCTGCTTCTGGAGGAGCAAATGATGATGCTTCTGGCGGTGCTGCTTCTGCTCGTGCTTACTCTGCTGAAGCTGCTCCTGGCGGTGGTGCTTCTGCTGCTGCGTACGCTGCTAAAGCTGCTCCTCGTCCTGCTGGTCCTGCTCGTCCTGCTCGTACTCCTGGACTTGCTCGTCCTGCTCGTACTCCTGGTCTTGTTCGTCCTGCTCGTCCTGCTCGTGCTCCTGGTCCTGCTCATGCTCCTGGTCTTGCTGGTGCTGATGATGCTTACTCTGCTGCTGGTGATCCTGGTCCTGCTGGTCCTGCTGCTGCTGCTGCTGATGATGATGATGATGATGATGATCCTGCTGGTGATGATGATGATGATGATGATGATGATGATGATGATGATAATGATGATCCTGCTGCTGCTGCTGCTGCTGCTGCTGCTGGTGTGGACAAACAGCCCCTACTACCTGGGAGCCCCTCTGATGAGGGCCCATCTGGTCCTGCCAAAGGGAGGAAAAGGTGAATGCAACAACGAGAGAGGAGGCAATACGCCATTGAGGAAGAACACGAGGATGAGGTGCTGGAGTGGCTGAGAGAGAATGACTATCTGTGGCGAAAGGGACACCGTCTCTACAGGGACACCAAGTGGAAGCATGCTGCTTGGAGAGAGAAGGCGGAGAGTATGGGCTACACTTCGGAGGTGCTTCTCGGCTGGTGGAAGCACATGCACACCTGGTATGGGAAGCTGCACCTGAAGAAATCTGGCCAGGCCACGGTTAAGCTGATGGACTGAGAGACCTACGTCATGGCCAGGTGCAGCTTCCTGGAGGGTGAAATCCTCCACCAAGGAGCACCAGCAGCCCCTCTCATGACCCTCTCTCTCTGGCAGCCTGCTGAGAGCCAGTCCTCTTCCGGCCGAGAGTCAGCTCCTGTCTCCAGGCAGGTTTATGTGGAGCGTGCCACAGCGGAGAACCCGCGGACAGGTGTTTTAACCATGTTGGAGCGCGTGGAGGACTCCCTGGTGCAGTGGGAGAAAGGAGATGGCACGTCCACCACAGCCCTACCCGCATCCACCCCCAGCTCCACCTCCACAGAAAGGCAGAGATCCAGACAGCAGGAGATGCAGAGCCACACTGTCCTGCTGGAGATCAGGGACACCACCCGGAGCAGCATAGATCTCCTCTCTCAGCTGGTCCACACCGACTCCTCATCCTCCAACCGCAAGCCCTTCCTCACCTATGCCAACAAGACCCTCACAGACATGGCAGAACCCCAGTACCAGGTGGTGAAGGACCAGATCACCGAGCTGCTTCACAACCCTCCAGACCCAGAGGTACCTGCTCCCACCCAGTCCAGGTCTGCTCCTACACCCCAGGTGATGTTCCTCCCATTCCAAGGCTTTCCACAGCCCCTCACCTACCAGGGCTACGGATACCAGGAGGTCCAGCAGCACAGGCAGCAGCCCTTCCCAGTCCAGGCACAGAGTCATCGGATGACACCGTTGCCACCGGTTCCACTGATGCCAATGATGCCACCCACGCCAACAATGCCACCCACGACACTGATGCCACCCACGCCACCGATGCCACCCATGCCAGTCCTCACCCAGCTGCAGACCAGACAGCCCCACTACACTACTCCTTCCTCCACCCCACAGCCAAGCCCAGCCTCAGTACATCTGTCCTCAGTACTGGGGCTGACACCCCATGGCATGGAGGAAGGACCTCTCAGCATCATGGGTCTGAGCCAGCTGTCTGAGAGCTTCCTCAACACACCATCCCCTGTTCTCCTCTCGGGGCCAAGCACCCCAATGGTGCTTCAGACAAGTACCCCAGCACCAGCCACCTCCACAGCACATGGATACTTCACCCCTGAGACTGGGCACACCTCCGAGTGACCAAGAGGAGTGCCAGAGACTGGCTGGCTGGCTACCTGTGGATTTTATTTGGACACTTGACCTGGGTCATTTTTCTTTTACAGCTCGTTGTTAATAAAATCTATCTTTGATTCACACACTTGCTTCATTTCTTTTTTTTAATAAAGTCTTGGTGGAAACTTTTAGAATTGGTTTAAGCCTTTGCTTGCTTGTGGGATGGGTTAAGATAGCAGTGGGGTGGGCAGGGATACCTTTGGAATGGGTAATAGCTGTGGGATAAATAAACCTCCAGTGCAAGCATAGTGGGACTGTATGGTCCACCCTCCCAGGTGCCACACCTATGGCCCTTTATTATCAATAATAATGTAATAATCATCCACACATGTCAACATAAACACAACTCTTTATTAAATGCCCTGTTCATTGTAGGGCCACCAAACATACATGGCCCAGTCTCATCAGTGTGATGAGACAGGCTGAAGGAAGCATCCATTAAGCATCTATCATCCTGCCTTGCCACTCCACTGCTCCAGCTGAGGAGTTGCATCTGTGTTTCAGGAGGTTGCGCTGCTTCTTCCCTTCACATGAGGCTCTGTTGGGGCCTTGCACATCCTCAGTGTCTATCAGGTTTTGCCCTTGCCTCCATTCCCCAGGCTCCATGAACCCATTACCTTGTTGGAGGTCCAAGAGCCTGTTCTGCAAGACTGGGTAGCGGGTGTGCATGAGATTGTGCAGGATACAGCAAGCTTCCACGATGTTCCTCACCGTCTCTGGGCAATGCTGCATGGTGGTGAGAAGTACCTGGAACCTGTTGGCCAGGATGCCAAAGGCATTCTCCGCCACCTGCCTTGGCCTGGATAGCCTGTAGTTGAAGATCCTCTCTTCACGGGTGAGGCATCTGGAGGTGTAGGGCTTCATGAGGTAGGTTCTGAGGGAGAAGGCGTCATCCCCCACAATGAAGTAGGGCACATCTTGCGTGTCATTTGGCAGTGGGTCTGGATCTGGGAAGCCCATGATGAGGTTGCGTTACAGCCCCTCCTTGAGGTGACTGGCGTTGTATACCTGGGCATCTGAACATGAGCAGTTGCCTGAAGCATCGATGTACATGAACTTGTAGTCAGCATTGACCATGGCGAAGAGGACGATGCTGAAGAAGCCCTTGTAGTTGAAATAAGTGGACCCCGACTTGGCTGGAGCTTTGCAGGCCACGTGCTTGCCATCTATGGCTCCAACGGTGGGGGGGAAGTTCCTCCTCTGATACCACTGCTCTGCAACTTTCTTCCATCCTTCTTCAGTGGTGGGGCAATGGAGGAGTTCCTCCTTGTATTCTTCGATAATGGCCTGCACCACTTCTCTGACCACAATGCTGATGGTGTTGGATGGAACCCTCCAGCCGTACTGCATGCTCCTGTAGGTGGTCCCTGAGGCCAGGTGGCGCAGAGTCAGTGCCACCTTGAGCCCAGGTTCCAGGCTGGGTCGGAAGTTGGTATTTGCCTTGGTCAACCTGGGTGTCAGCCGCTGCACAACTTCGTCAAACATGGCTGGAGGCATCCTCATGAAATTTTGGAATGCACAAGTGTCTTTGTTCCTGAGCTCCACCATCAGCTTGTTGGACAGTCTGTACTCTGCTCTTCTCCCGATCCATCTTCGGACCCAGAAACTTCTTGCTGCCTCTTTTTCTTCCTGTAGTAGAGTTCACAGAGCCTGTAGATGGCTTCGCACAGTTTCAGAACGATGGTGGCTGCCAAAAGGACTTTGTTATGATCCATGGTGGACATGACTGGATGCTCTGGAAGAGGAAGAGTCAGATGAATGCTGCAGAGGTCTACACAGGTGGGCTGCTGGTCTGAAAGTGAGATCCAGATGTGTTGCTCCTCCTTTTTATAGGCAGTATAGATTTTCCACTATGTGTCCCTTTGCATCCTCGAGACATCCTCTAGACATCCTTAATATCCGAGATAGGTCCCCTTTGCGAACGTTTTTTCCATTTTAAATGCTTTCTTTGCGAGCTGCTATCTGCTTTCATCCTTTCTCCATCCATTCTGCATCCGTTCTGCATCCGTTCCGCGTCCGTTCCGCTTCCTCCCTGTGTCCGTTTACTGCTGGAGTGGATCGAGTTGCGCAGATATGTAGCGGATGCCTAGCGGATATAGCGGATGTGTAACACATGCAGAACAGATGCCTAGCGGATGCCTAGCGGATGCAGAACAGATGAATTGGATACATTTTCCACGCAAAAGTTTTGAGCAGCTCAAAACCCTCTGAGCGGATGAAACATCAATAGACGGATGCTGGATGGATTGAGAGGAAGCAAAATGGAGGCAGTGAGTACAGAACAGAAGCATCACGTTAACCAACGGATGGCAAGTGTTTTTTTCCATTTTACACATCCTCTTTCCATCCATTGGTGCAGTGTGACAGGGGCTTAAGATTCAGAAGGCTCCAACCCTTCTAGAAGGCCCTGAAAGACCTGATATTTGCCCTGGGCACTGAGGCTGAGATGTTAACAGATGTTAAGCCCATGTCACACTGCCCAATGGATGCAAAAAGGACACAGCGGACGGGCAAAATGTTCCATCCATTGTTATCCGCTCTCAAAAGGGGAAAAAATTTGCATAACCGGAGCGGATAACACGGACGCAGGGAGGACGCAGGGCGGATGCAAAGCGGATGCGGAACTGAAGCCCAGCGGATGGAAGCGGATGGGAGCGGATGGCCTCTAGGCTTCCGGGGGGCCACAGCAAAGTGGACACGGAACCGATACAGCGGATGCACAGCGGATGCAAAGCGGATGAACCGGACGCAGAGCGGAAGCCTAGCGGATGCACAGCAGAAGCCTAATGGATGCCTGGTGTTAATTGCGCATGCGGGGAGGATGCATTGTGTCAGCCCCGCGGATATAACGGAAGCAGATCGGAATCAGGTCGCCATTCAGAGGAAAGACCTGCTGCTGGACGGATTGGCCCTGCCTGCATGTCTGCCTGCTGGCCTTGCTGCCAGCCTTGCTACCAGCCTTGCTGCCAGCATTGTTGCCAGCCTCCCTGCCAGCCTTGCTGCCAGCTAGTCTACCTGCCAGCCTTGCTGCCAGCCTTCCTGCAAGCCTTGGTGCCTGCCTCCCTGCCACCCCTGGTGCCAGTCTTCCTGCCAGCCTTGGTGCCTGCCTCCCTGCCAGCCTTCCTGCCAGCCTTGCTGCCAGCCAGTCTGCCAGCCTTGGTGCATACCTTGGTGCCTGCCTGCCTGCCTGCCTGCCAGCCTTCCTGCCAGCCTTGGTGCCTGCCTGCCTGCCTGCCAGCCTTCCTGCCTGCCTTGGTGCCAGCCGCCCTGCCAGCCGCCCTGCCAGCCTTGGTTCCTGCCAGCCTCCCTGCCACCCAGAAACCCCACAATCTTGCGGAAGCTCAGCAAACCTCAGCCATCTGCTGCCAGCCCTGGCAAGAGGGACAGGGCTACCATCCCGCCCCCTGGCCCTCACTCTGGTTCTGCTGGGGCTTCTGCAGCATGGGCTCACTCTTCTGGAGCTGGGGCTTCTGCTGCTTCTGCTTCTGGAGGAGCTGATGACAAGCACTCCAGCACCAGCCACCTCCACAGCACCTGTACCTTTCACCCCTGAGACTGAGCGACCAAGAGGAGTGCCAGAGACTCATTTTTGTCTTATAGCTTGTTGTTAATAAACTCTATTTTTGATTCACACACTTGCTTCATTTCTTTTTTTTAAAAAAGTCTTGCTGGAAAATTTTAGAAATGGTTTAAGCCTTTGCATGCTTGTGGGATGGGTTGAGATAGCTGTGGGATGGGCAGGGATACCTGTGGAATGGGTAATAGCTGTGGCATAGATAAACCTCCAGTGTAAGCATAGTGGGACTATATGGTCCACCCTCCCAGGTGCCACACCTACGGCCCTTTATTATCAATAATAATGTAATAATTATCCACACATGTCAACACAAACACAACTCTTTATTAAACGCCCTGTTCATTGTAGGCCAACCAAACATACATGGCCCAATCTCATCCATGTGATGAGACAGGCTGAAGGAAGCATCCATTAAGTATCTACCATCCTGTCTTGCCACTCCACTGCTCCAGCTGGGGAGTTGCACCATTGTCTCAGAAGGTTGCGCTGCTTCTTCGCTTCATGTGAGGCTCTGTTGGGGCCTTGCACATCCTCAGTGTCGATCAGGTTTTGCCCTTGCCTCCATTCCCCAGGATCCATGTCCCCATTGCCTTGCCCTGGACAGCCTGTAGTTGAAGATCCTCTCTTCACGGGTCAGGAGTCTGGAAGTGTAGGGCTTCATGAGGTAAGTTGTGACGGAGAAGGCGTCATCTCCCACAATGAAGTAGGGCACATCTTGTGTGTCGTTGGGCAGGGGTTCTGGATCTGGGAAACCCACGATGAGGTTGCCTTCCAGCTCCTCCTTGAGGTGACTGGCGTTGTATACCTGGGCATCAGAAGATGAGCCGTTGCCTGAAGCATTGATGTACATGAACTTGTAGTCAGCATCGACCATGGCGAAGAGGATGATGCTGAAGAAGCCATTGGAGTTGAAATAAGTGGACCCCGACTTGGCTGGAGATTTGCAAGCCACGTGCTTGCCATCTATGACTCCAACGGTGTGTGGTAAGTTCCACTTCTGATACCACTGCTCTGCAACTTTCTTCCATCCTTCTTCAGTGGAGGGACACTGGAGGAGCTCCTCCAGGTATTCTTTGATGATGGCCTGCACCACTTCTCTGACCACAATGCTGATGGTGTTGGATGGCACCCTCCGGCCGTACTGCATGCTCCTGTAGGAGATCCCTGAGGCCAGGTGGCGCAGAGTGAGTGCCACCTTGAGCCCAGGTTCCAGGCTGGGCCGGAAGCTGGTGTTTGCCTTGGTCAACCTGGGTGTCAGCCGCTACACAACTTCGTCAAACATGGCTGGCGGCATACTCATGAAGTTCTGGAACGCCCGAGTGTCTTCGCTCCTGAGCTCCACCATCAGCTTGTTGTACAGTCCGTCCTCTGCTCTTCTGGTGAACCATCTTCGGATCCAGACTGTTTTTGGGTGGCTCCATTTCTTCTCGCAGTAGAGTTCACAGAGCCTGCAGATGGCTTCGCACTGTTGCAGAATGATGGTGGCTGCCGAAAGGACTTTGTTACAATCCACGGTGGACATGACTGGATGCTGTGGAAGAGGAAGAGGCAGATGAAGGCTGCAGAGGTCTGCACCGCTGGGCTGCTGTTCTGAAAGTGAGATGCAGGCGAGTTGCTCCCCCTTTTTATAGCCAGTATAGGTTTTTCACTAGGCATCCTCTAGGCATCCTCAAGGCATCCTCTAGACACCCTTAATATCTGAGATAGGTCCCCTCTGCGAATGTTTTTTCCATTTTAAACGCTTTGTTTCCACTAGGCATCCATTCTACATCCGTTCTGCATCCGTTCCATGTCCGTTCCACTTCCTCCCTGTGTCCAGTCGGATGCAAGTTGCGCAGATGCGTAGCGGATGCCTAGTGGATGCAGAACGGATGCAGAATGGATGCCTAGCGGATGCCTAGCGGATGCAGAACAGACGAACTGGATACATTTTCCACGCAAAAGTTTTAGGCAGCTGAAAACTTTTGGAGCGGATGAAACGTCAATAAACGGATGCTGGACGGATAGAGAGGAAGCAAAACGGAGGCAGTGAGTACATCACGTTTTCGAACAGATGGCAAGCTTTTTTCTCCGTTTTACATCCTCTTTGCATCCGTTAGTTCAATGTGACATGGGCTTTAACAGGATGGGCTCATTTATATTGCTTGATAAATATTTTATAGTGTTTTAAACTTTTTGTTCAGTGCTCAGAATTTAATTGGTTAAGATGGATGGTCACATAAATGTGTTAAATAAATACATACATTCTAATGAACCAGTTAATGTCCATATAGTCTGTCCCTTCCAGCTATATCTGTTTCATTCTTATGCCTAAATAGATACAGCCATCAAAACCAAAGTTCAGCAGCAATGTGCCAGGTGTTCAGTCAAGATGGGTGGCTACTGCTACCTCATTGGACAACTCTTTTGTTGCTGTGTCCTCCTTTTTTTGTGGAAAGAAATTGCCGGTCACTTTTCTTTCTGTGGGCAATCTAACAGGACACCGTTACTAATAGTAGCTATAGAAGAAATTAGAGAACTGCAAGGCAAAGCAACCACCTGGCCAAATACTACTATGAACAATAGCCAAAGTGCAGGTTATGAAAGTAAAGCACAGCAGATGAACTGGATAGTAATGCTTAAGCTGAAAAAAACACGAGTTCTAACGCAAAGCAGGAAAACTTAAGGAGAATTTTCCTCCTCCATTCATATCATGCTTGACATTTGTCTTGTATGGTTACAGTTCATTTCCTTTTACACTACATTCATCTAATTATTACAGAAAAACTATCAATTCATCATACAAAAATGGGTTTTGTTTATCAGCCATTTTGTTGCAATTTGATGGTCCTGATTTGGACTAGGAGGGAATGACTAGGCCAAACTCATCCAGCTGGCTTCTCTACCTTAGAGAGGACCAAGATTGAGCCACTGTATCACTTCTCATGGATGAAACCTGTTCTTGCTTCATATTCACAATACTACAACCCAGCAGGGTAGACATTACCACACCTTGTACAATTGTCTGTTTGAATGGGTGAGTGCTTGTGTGTTTGAGGGTAAAAATTTCCACTGAAGGAATTCTTAATTATTTTGTTGTAAAGTGCTATCCATTTTTCCTGGCAGTTTTATTTCAGGGTTCTGTTCTGAGAAAGTTATCGAGGGCTGTCAATTGGGTGGCATTTATTTCTTTTGCCTGTGATCTTTTAATTCATTTCTTCTACTCATTTCTTGTCCTGGCATTTCTTTGAGCTAGGAGTCAGGCGCAGGTGCCCTACATTTGTTTGCAATGTCCAAATCTGACTGCAAATTACATAAAATAATTGGTTTTCTCTATCTGGCCCAGAATTCAATATCCAGAAATAACCTGCTGAATGTCCGTCCCTACGGGGCAAGGTATGAGGACAATCATTTCCACAAATTGTACATTGGGGATAAAGTAAAACCAAACTATGCAAGGCTGAAACAAATGTGATTTTGGTTTTAAGCTGTTTTATATTATTTTCATATTCCTTTAATTCTTTACACATTTGAACTGATTAAATTCTCTCCAAAGAATTTCTGTGGTTGACTGGGATGAAAAGATAATAAAAAAACAAAATAGCAGGGAGAAAAAACTGAAATCCTGATTTTAACTCTGGTTTCCTCAACAAGCCTTAGTATTTCTTGTAAATCTAATACATAAAATATCAAGCTATATTTAATGAATCTGTATAGGATACTAAGCAAAAATATCATTGTTTATGATTATGTGTGAACTAGAGTTCACAAGTAAATGATTAGCTATTTTTATAATGAAGATAAAAATTGTTTTTACATTTTGTAATGTATAATGAAACTTTACTGCATACAGTACACTAGGATTTTTGAAAGGATTCCAAAAATGTTAGTAGTAATAAAATACTCTGCAGAAAAGTGAAATATTTTTCTTGAGTAAAGTATGTGATTGTTGATTTAAAAAGACTTCTGTCCTGAAGGTATCCATGTGTGTGTGTGCGTGCATGCACATGCACACACACACATATTATTTTGCCTTACGTAATGTATTATGCTGAGGAAGAATCATCATTTTGGCTTTTTTTAATTCAAGTAATTTAACCAGCTATAAAAACATTAAACTTCAATTCTGAAAAATGTGTAGAAAGAAGAACATATAGGTTTCAGAAGAACTCCTTAGTACTAGAATTCTACTATTAATTTATAAAATTTAAATACTATCCTTGTTTTTATTCAATTCCATTATAAAAAAATAGCTATTTTGCATTTCCTGTTTTCAGGAAGGTTTAGAAAGAAATGTGTTAATTGCTTAAAGCACATGCATCTTGCATACAGAAATAGGTTTAGTCATGATTCAAAAGATTTAATTTAAATACTTGGACATTATGTAAAACCTTTCTCTCTGGAGAAGGCTCTAGTAGCAGAAAAAATGGAAGGAATGAGAAGAGGATGACCAATACCAATTTGGATTTACAACAGAGATGGATGAACGATTGGAACTCTTGAAGGATGAAGTCACAAGCAGGTCACCATGAGAAAATTTATCAATATGGTTGCTAGGAGTTGACATCGACTTGATGGCACATAATCCATCAATTGATCAATCAAGATTTTTTTTTTGCAACATTGGACCACTGAATATTTAAAGACCTGGGATAGGCAGATTATTGTTTTGTGTTCCAACTATGGGATTTTTATTATCCAAATATAATAGTACTGAACTGTTAGGAAGTTGTCAGAATTCATAAATTGTACTGATTAATTATTTGGGGGGACTCTGTCATAGGATGAGTTGCAATGGTAAATTTGGAATGATGCAATGGTCTCAAGGCTAAAGATTTAAGAAGCTTCATGCTCAGTGAAAACATTTGTCATATAACTAAAAATGTGTAAAAGGACAGAAACACTGAGTATTGGAGAAGGAGGTTTCCAGGAAATCCAATAGCTATTTTGTACAGTGGATACTGGCAATACTGTGTACATGGAAGAGACATTTGCAATTGGAAACCCAGTTGAAGCAAGCAGAACCCGAGAGGACAATCTTTTGAGAAAAATGGCCAGTGGGAAAGATGTTAATTTTTGAATAACGGACCAGATGTCAGAAAGGGCAACTCATCAAAAGTTCTAGAAGCCAAAAAGCCCAGAAAATAAATCATCCCCATTTTTCTTCTTGTTCCCTCTATGAAAAGTATTCTCAGAAGTCAAAGAACAGAGACAGAGAAGGAAAGACAAAAATAGATAAGACATTGTAAAATAAAAAACCTCTCACTTTGAAATTTTTATAGATCTGTATATGGATAGTTTATATTAAAACTATGTTAAATATTAGGGTAAACAGAAAAGAACTGTAGTACCTTTCCATTTTTGCCACCATTTTTGAGTCTATTTTGATAGACTCAAAATCCATTTAGCTGTTAAAATAACTTCTCTATTTGACCTTGAAAACGAACTTGTACTTTTTCCTCATGCTTTTGTTTGTTGCTTCCAGTTTAACTTTAATCCCTTCTGTATCTCCTGCTTCATCTTTGCAATCTGTAAAGCAACAACTTCAGTTGGTTTACGCACACAACTGTCTCAAAGCTTTCCATTTATAAATACAGATAAAATATTTGGACCAGATGTACAGTTCAGTTCAAATTATAATTAGACCATCAACACTTTATCAGTTTATAGGTGTTCTGTTTTTCTTTTCTTTTTAAAAAAGTAGATTCAAGGAAAACATTGCAACATAGGAAATAGTTATATGAATCTACTTTATTTTAATTTACTGGGGAAAGAAGGGAGGGAGGAAGAAGGAAATCAGACAAGTTTATGTTTTTGGGAATTTAAAAATACTTACCTACTTGACACAATGCAAGAAAAGAGTGGTTTTATATATGAAAGAGACCATTCCAGCGAAATTGATTTATACTGATGACGACGGAAGAATACTAATGGTGGAAATAATGGATAATAATATGAAAACACTCCTGATTGCAATCTATGCCCCGAATGACAAACAAGAAGAATTTTATAAAAAATTACATGTGAAAATAATTGAACTGGACTGTGCTAATATAATTATGATGGGAGATTTTAATGGAATTGTAGACAACAATTGTCAATTCTCAAATTAGAACAATCCTTGCTATAAGACCATTATTTTTCAGCCTATATAGATATGAATGAAAAGATTGTGGGCTCCTTAGTTTTGAGCAGAAGGTGTATTGTTTAGTTTTAGCATTTCTTTCTCTCCATGTATCTTTTAAGTTTATTTCATCTACCATTTTTAAAAAAGATTTAGGGAGAGTTTTTCTGTTTTGCTTTATTGTCTTCTGTGCTGTATAGTCCAGTTTGTTGTCTACAATTTCATTAAAATCTCCCATCATAATTATATTAGCACAGTCCAGTTCAATTATTTTCACATGTAATTTTTTATAAAATTCTTCTTGTTTGTCATTCGGGGCATAGATTGCAATCAGGAGTGTTTTCATATTATTATCCATTATTTCCACCATTAGTATTCTTCCGTCATCATCAGTATAAATCAATTTCGCTGGAATGGTCTCTTTAATATATAAAACCACTCTTTTCTTGCATTGTGTCAAGAAGGTAAGTATTTTCCCTAGTTTTGGCTGTATCAACAATTGTTCATATTGCTTTTTAATATGTACTTCTTGTAGGCAGATAATATCAAATTTTAATTTCTCTAATTTAGGGAAAGTTGTCCCTCTTTTAATGGCTAAATTAAATCCATTTATATTAATTGTAATCAATTTTTCTCTTCCATGTTTATATTTTATAATTAGGTTTGGCAGTTCTCGTGGATCTTGGTTCACGTTGTTCTTTGGCTTCCTCCTTTCCACCAACTGCACCTTCCTTGTTTCCAGTTGTCATTTGGCAGTCCTCTTGGAATTCAATTAGTAAAATTTCTTTTTCTGCCTCTTCCTCTTTCCCTCTGAAAAATTCTGTATAAAATGATTCAGCTTTCTCAATTGAATCAATTCTGAATCTCTGTTCTTGCCATGTGAACATTAACCTTCTGGAATCAATCATCTATAATTCACCTCTTTTTTAAGAAGCAATTTGGTCAAGAATTGGTATTCTCTTCTCATCTCTCTCACTCTTCTGGGTACTTGTTTCAAAACCACAATCTCCTTATCTTTATATTTCAATGTTTTCTCTCTTGCCACTTGCAATATTTGCGTTTTAATGGCTTTCTTTGTAAATCTGATGTGAATTCTTGGTACGCTATTTCTCATTGCGTATCTTGTGAAGACTCGATAGACCTCATCTATTCCATCCATCATCTTCTCTTCAGTTATTTCCAAAGCTTCAGCCAATATTTCGATCATTATCTCAGCTAGATTTTGTCCTTTTTCTTCCTCGATGTTTTGAAATCAGAGATTTGCAGGAGGCAGCAAGCTTCCACGATGCTCCTCACAGTCTCTGTGTCATGCTGCATGGTGGTGAGAAATATCTGGAACCTGTTGGCCAGGATGCCGAAGGCATTCTCTACCACCTGTCTTGCCCTGGACAGCCTGTAGTTGAAGATCCTCTCTTCACAGGTGAGGTATCTTGAAGTGTACGGCTTCATGAGGTAGGTTCTGAGGGAGAAGGCGTCATCCCCCACGATGAAGTAGGGCACATCTTGCGTGTTGTTGGGCAGGGGGTCTGAATCTGGGAAGCCCATGATGAGGTTGCATTCCAGCCCACCCTTGAGGTTACTGGCATTGTATATCTGGACATCTGAAGCTGACCCATTGCCTGAAGCGTCGATGTACATGAACTTGTAGTCAGCATCAACCATGGCAAAGAGGATGATGCTGAAGAAACCCTTGTAGTTGTAATAAGTGGACCCTGAGTTGGGTGGAGCTTTTCAGGCCACGTGCTTCCCATCTATGGCTCCAACGGTGTGGGGAAAGTTCCACCTCTGATACCACTGCTCTGCAACTTTCCTCCAGCCTTCTTCAGTGGTGGGACACTGGAGGAGCTCCTCCACGTATTCTTCAATGATGGCCTGCACCACCTCTCTGACCACAATGCTGATGGTGTTGTGTGGCACCCTCCAGGCATATTTCATGTTTCTGTATGTGGTCCCAGAGGCCAGGTGGCACAGAGTCAGTGCCACCTTCAGTCCAGGGTCCAGGCTAGGACAGAAGTTGGTGCTTGGCTTGGTCAATCTGGGTCTCAGATGCTCCACAATTTCATCAAACATGGCTGGTGGCATCCTCATGAAGTGATGGAATGCACGAGGGTCTTCATTCTTCAGCTCCACCATCAGCTTGTCATAGAGTCCAAACTCCACTCTTCTCCTGATCCATCTTTGGACCCAGACAGCTCTTGGACGTCTCTTTCTCCTTTTGTAGAAAAGGTGAAACAGTCAGAACAGGGCTTGGTTCTGGTGTTGAATGATGGCGGCTACCAAAAGGAGTGTGCAATGATCCATGGTGGAGATCAATGGATGATGTGGAAGAGCAAGGGCAAGGCTGAAGAGGTCTGCACACCAGGGCTGCTGGACTGAAAGTGAGATCCAGGTGATTTCCTCCCCCCTTTTATAGGAAATGTCGGTTTTCTGCTAGGTATCCTTCCACATACTCTAGACATCCTCCAGACATCCTAAATATCCGAGATATGTCCCATATGCGAACGTTTTGTCCGTTTTAATGCTTTATATGCAAGCTGCATCCGCTTTCATCCTTTCTATGTCCGTGCTACTAACGCTGTGTAGACGTTCCACGTACCTTTCACTTCCTCCCTCTTTCTGCTTTCTGCTGGAGTGGATGGGAGTTGCGCGGATGCCCAGAGGATGCCAAGAGGATACATCGGACGTGTAAAGGATGACAACGGACATAGAATGTTTGTTGGCCGTATGTGTCGTGGATGTAGATAGTACACGGTGGAAAGTTCATCCGCTCAAAAAGTTTTGTGCAGCTCAAAACTTTTTGAGCGGAGGAAATAGCAGTAGACGGATGTTTGATGGATAGAGAGTATGAAAGACATACGCAGTGAGTACACAACGGATGCATAGCGTTTTCCAATGGATGGCAAGCTTTTTTTTCCATTTTACATCCTCTTTGCATCCGTTGGTGCAGTGTGACATGGGCTTTAATGGCTGCCTCTTTGCTGCTGGTAAGAAGAGCTTCTCCTGAATCTACCAGGGACTTTGCAGTATCCCTGGGATCAACAGGATGTACTCTTCATTTTCACCATCTCTTCAGGACGGTTTAGATCTGATAGGACCGTCCAGGAGCAAAGATATCAGCAGAGATCTCAGACCTCCAAGATTGCATGTCGTATTGTCGTGACGCCAGCTCCGCCCACCGGCTCCTTAGTTTTAAAAAGTGCTTTGAGAGATGAAATTACCTTATTGTTATTGTTTTTTCATTTGGAATAAATATTTAATCCAAACAAACTGTCTAGCACTTGGCACCAGAGTTCTCTACAACACAAATAATCAATTTTGCAAACTGAATTACAGTCTATTCCATAAAAACAAAGCAAAAAATCACTTAAAAACAAGCAAATGTCAAGAAACACTGTTTGAAAATCTCTGAACTAATTTATGTGAAAGTTAGCATAAGCATTATGAGCCGTGGTGGTGCAATGGTTAGAATGAAGTATTGCAGGCTAATTCTTCTGACTGATTTACAGTTCAGCAGTTCGAATCTCACCAGCTCAAAGTTGACTCAACCTTTCATCCTTCTGTGGTCACTAAATTGAGGACCCAGATTGTTGGGGGCAATATGCTGACTCTGTAAACCGCTTAGTGAGGGCTGTAACGCATTGCAAAGTGGTATATAAATCTGAGTTATACCAGTAAATTTATCCCATATCAATAAAAAGAAAACATTCATGTTTTACTCATGTTAAATATAGGAATGTGCAACTTTTTTTTTCTAAATTTTGTTCTGGCTCTGCAAAACACAGCAAAAGTAAACTATCTTTGGAATCACCTGAAACTGCAGACTTGAGTCCTAAACTGAATTTGATATCTCTGTCTCTCTTTACTTTAAAACAAATAATTAGCTGAGAAATTGCCATATGACCTTCTAATAATCGTTGACAGAAACAACTTTAAAAATTGCCTAGCTTCACAGTAAAAATGTCCACTGATAACAATTACTATGAAATATACAAATGCATCTTTGACTTTCTGGGATTTTCTTTCCTATAATTGGATGCTTGGAGACAAAGAAAAGAGAGCTATTATTATCTCACCCTGTTTGTGGGTTTCCACTCAAACAATTCCTGGCATAGCAGATGTAATTGAGCCCATCAAAGAAACATTGGTGATACATCTCAAAAGTGCTTTTTCAAAATGCAATTTGACTATTTTTTTTCTTTTCCCTTGCCTTGAAGAAGAAAAAGATGTTTTGCTTCTCATTCAAGAAGTTTCAACAGTTCTGGCTGGATATTGGAGAGGGTATGCAGAAGGATTATATATATTTGCAGTCATCTGGTCATTAGCAGTCTCTCTGAGAGCTTTTGAGATCCACTTGAGGGTTTATCTGTGCCTTCAGGGTCACCTGAATCAGAGTGCAAATGCGTGTGGAATCTTCTTGGAACTGCTGAAAGGACTGCATTGTAGACAAGTGATAGACAGTGTTGTATTCCTCCCCTTCTGTTGAGGGAGGGATGTTCAATTCTAAAGGTCCCACTGGCCGACGGATGCAAAACTTATGCATAAGGATACAACGGACAAGCAAAATTTCAGGGGTGGCTCCATCCCATTATCATCCACTCCAAAAAGTGGTGAAAATTTGCATAAACAGAATGGAAAAAAACGGAAAAGAACAGATGTGGGTAGTATGTAGCGGGGATGTTAAACGGATGTTCATAGGAAGCCTAGCAGATGGAAGCAGATGACACCTCCGAAGGGGTTCCAGGGGAGAATTTTGAAGCGGACGCATAGTGGATGAAACAGATGCATCATGTACGCCTAAAGGAAAGAAAGGGGATGCCACATGGATGTATATCGGATGCAAACCGTTCACTATGCATCCTTACTATTTCCGTGCTACTAACGCTGTGTAGACATTCCATGTACCTTTTGTTTCCTCCCTCTTTCTGTTTTCAGCTGCAGCAGATGTGAGTTGCGAGGATGCCCAGAGGATGCAGAGAGGATACAGCGGACATTTAGCAGATGATAAATGGACATAAACATTTGTTGCTCATATGTCACGGATTTACATCATACACGGCGGAAAGTTCATTCATTCACAAGGTTTTGTGCAGCTCAAAACTTCTTGCACAGATGAAATCGCGGTGGACGCATGCTTGACGGATAGAGCGTATGAAACATGTATGCAATGAATACACAACGGATGCATAGCTTTTTCCAACGGATGGCAAGCTTTTTTTACCATTTTACATCCTCTTTGCATCTGTAAGTGCAGTGGGACAGGGCCTTAACACAGATGGCCTCTTTTAAGCCAATGGTCCTCTCTATCCAAAATATGGACTTTGCAGTCTATAAAAGAGTGGCCTTTGTCTTTCAAAAATCATACCCATCAGGACAATCTTGTTGAATCTTGTCCTGATGGGTATGATCTTCTATGTTGTGCCATGCATTTATGAAAGGGTTGTTTGGTTTTTCCAATGTACAGACCTGCACATGTCTCATTGTATTGCGTATATTACATTGCTCAGTTTGTGTCTTATTGTTTGGTGTTTTACTGGTAAGGTGGACAAGTTTCTGTCTTACTGTATTCTTCAGTTTAAAGCCCATGTCACACTGAACCAACGGATGCAAAGAGGATGTAAAACGGACCAAAAACCTTGCCATCCGTTGGTTAACGCGATGTATCCGTTCTGTACTCACTGCCTCCGTTTACCTTCCTCTCTACCCGACCAGCATCCGTTTATGGACGTTTCATCAGCTCCAAAAGTTTTGGGCTGCCTAAAACTTTTGCGCGGAAAATGTATCCAGTTCGTCCGTTCTCAATCCGCTATGCATCCACTACGCATCTGTTACGCATCCGCTAGGCATCCTCTATATCCGCTAGGCATCCGTTCCGCATCCGCGCAACGCACATCTGCCTGGATGCAGGGAGGAAGCGGAACAGATGTGGAACGGATGCAGAACGGATGCAGAACGGATGCCTAGCGGAAACAAAGCATTTAAAGCAGAAAAAACGTTCGCAGAGGGGACCTATCTCGGATATTAAGGATGTCTAGAGGATGCCTAGAGGATGCCTAGAGGATGCCTAGCGGAAAACCTATACTGCCTATAAAAAGGGGGAGCAACTCACCTGCATTGCACTTTCAGAACAGCAGCCCAGTGGTGCAGACCTCTGCAGCCTTCATCTGGCTCTTCCTCTTCCACAGCATCCAGTCATGTCCACCGTGGATTGTAACAAAGTCCTTTCGGCAGCCACCATCGTTCTGCAACAGTGCGAAGCCATCTGCAGGCTCTGTGAACACTACTGCGAGAAGAAAAGGAGCCACCCAAAAAGAGTCTGGGTCTGAAGATGGTTCGCCAGTAGAGCGGAGGACGGACTGTACAACAAGCTGATGGTGGAGCTCAGGAGCGAAGACGCTCGGGCGTTCCAGAACTTCATGAGTATGCCGCCAGCCATGTTTGATGAAGTTGTGTAGCGGCTGACACCCAGGTTGACCAAGGCAAACACCAGCTTCCGGCCCAGCCTGGAACCTGGGCTCAAGGTGGCACTCACTCTGTGCCACCTGGCCTCAGGGACCTCTTACAGGAGCATGCAGAACAGCTGGAGGGTGCCATCCAACACCATCAGCATTGTGGTCAGAGAAGTGGTGCAGGCCATCATTGAAGAATACAAGGAGGAGCTCCTCCAGTACCCCTCCACTGAAGAAGGATGGAAGAAAGTTGCAGAGCAGTGGTATCAGAAGTGGAACTTCCCCCCCACCATTGGAACCATGGATGGCAAGCACGTGGCCTGCAAATCTCCAGCCAAGTCGAGGTCCACTTATTTCAACTCCAAGGGCTTCTTCAGCATCATCCTCTTTGCCATGGTCGATGCTGACTACAAGTTCATGTACATCGATGCTTCAGGCAGCGGCTCATGTTCAGATGCCATGGTATACAACGCCAGTGACCTCAAGGAGGGGCTGGAAGGCAACCTCACCATGGGCTTTCCAGATCCAGACCCCCTGCCCAACGACACGGAAGATGTGCCCTACTTCATCGTGGGGGATGACGCCTTCTCCCTCACAACCTACCTCATGAAGCCCTACACCTCCAGACTCCTCACCTGTGAAGAGAGGATCTTCAACTACAGGCTGTCCAGGCCAAGGTGGGTGGTGGAGAATGCCTTTGGCATCCTGGCCAACAGGTTCCAGGTACTTCTCACCACCATGCAGCATTGCCCAGAGACTGTGAGGAGGATCATGGAAGCTTGCTGCATCCTGCACAATCTCATGCGCACCCGCTACCCAGTGTTGCAGAACAGGCTCGTGGACCTCCAACAAGCCAATGGGGTCATGGAGCCTGGGAAATGGAGGCAAGGGCGAAACCTGATCGACACTGAGGATGTGCTAGGCCCCAACAGAGCCTCAAATGAAGCGAAGAAGCAGCGCAACCTCCTGAGACAATGGTGCAACTCCCCAGCTGGAGCAGTGGAGTGGCATGACAGGATGGTAGATGCTTAATGTATGCTTCCTTCAGCCTGTCTCATCACACAGATGAGATTGGGCCATGTATGTTTGGTTGGCCTATAATGAACAGGGCATTTCATAAAGAGTTGTGTTTATGTTGACATGTGTGGATAATTGATTACATTATTATTGATAATAAAGGGCCATGGGTGTGGCACCTGGGAAGGTGGACCATGCAGTCCCACTATGCTTACACTGGAGGTTTATCTATCCCCACAGCTATTACCCATTCCAAAGGTATCCCTGCCCATCCCACAGCTATCTTAACCCATCCCACAAGCATTCAAAGGCTTAAACCATTTCTAAAGTTTTCCACCAAGACTTTATACAAAAAAAGAAATGAAGCAAGTATGTGAATCAAAAATAGACTTTACTAACAACAAGCTATAAGACAAAAAAGAGTCTCTGGCACTCCTCTTGGTCGCTCAGTCTCAGGGGTGAAGGGTGCAGGTGCTGTGGAGGTGGCTGGTGCTGGAGTGCTTGTCATCAGCTCCTCCAGAAGCAGAAGCAGAAGCAGCAGAAGCACCAGCCCCAGAAGAGCGAGCCCGTGCTGCAGAAGCCCCAGCAGAACCAGAGTGAGGGCCAGGGGACAGGATGGTAGCTCTGTCCCTCTTGCCAGGACTGGCAGCAGATGGCTGAGGCTTGCTGTGCTTCCGCATGGTTGTGGGGTTGCTGGCTGGCAGGGAGGCTGGTAGGAACCAAGGCTGGCAGAAAGGCTGGCAGGCAGGCAGGCACCAAGGCTGGCAGGAAGGCTGGCAGGCAGGCAGGCACCAAGGCTGGCAGGCAGACATGAACCAAGGCTGGCAGGAAGGCAGGCAGCAAGGCTTGCAGGCAGACCAGCTGGCAGCAAGACTTGCAGGGAGGCTGGCAGCAAGGCTGGCAGGGAGGCTGGCAGCAAGGCTGGCAGGGAGGCTGGCAGCAAGGCTCGTAGCAAGCCTGGCAGCAAGGCTGGCAGACAGACATGCAGGCAGGGCAGGCAAGGCAGTTGATGTGTCCAGCAGCAGGTCTTTCCTCTGAATGGCAACCTGCTTCCAAGCTGCTTCCGTTATATCCGCGGGGCTGACGCAATGTATCCTCCCCGCATGCACAGTGAATGCCAGGCATCCATTAGGCTTCCGCTGTGCATCCACTGTGCATCCGCTCTGCATCTGCTTTATCCGTTCGGCGTCCGCTGTGCGTCCGCTGTATCCGTTCCGAGTCCGCTTTGCTGAGGTCCCCCGGAAGCCCTGCGGATGTGCCACCCACTCCCTTCCGCTCCCAT
>BLBF01000010.1:49575934-49613675 GCA_015471245.1 Laticauda colubrina | reverse complement strand
CTGGCAGCAGATGGCTGAGGCTTGCTGTGCTTCCGCATGGTTGTGGGGTTGCTGGCTGGCAGGGAGGCTGGTAGGAACCAAGGCTGGCAGAAAGGCTGGCAGGCAGGCAGGCACCAAGGCTGGCAGGAAGGCTGGCAGGCAGGCAGGCACCAAGGCTGGCAGGCAGACATGAACCAAGGCTGGCAGGAAGGCAGGCAGCAAGGCTTGCAGGCAGACCAGCTGGCAGCAAGACTTGCAGGGAGGCTGGCAGCAAGGCTGGCAGGGAGGCTGGCAGCAAGGCTTGCAGGGAGGCTGGCAGCAAGGCTCGTAGCAAGCCTGGCAGCAAGGCTGGCAGACAGACATGCAGGCAGGGCAGGCAAGGCAGTTGATGTGTCCAGCAGCAGGTCTTTCCTCTGAATGGCAACCTGCTTCCAAGCTGCTTCCGTTATATCCACGGGGCTGACGCAATGTATCCTCCCCGCATGCACAGTGAATGCCAGGCATCCATTAGGCTTCCGCTGTGCATCCACTGTGCATCCGCTCTGCATCTGCTTTATCCGTTCGGCGTCCGCTGTGCGTCCGCTGTATCCGTTCCGAGTCCGCTTTGCTGAGGTCCCCCGGAAGCCCTGCGGATGTGCCACCCACTCCCTTCCGCTCCCATCTGCTCAGCTTCCGTTCCGCATCCGCTTTCCATCCGCTCTGCGTCCTCCCCGCGTCCGTGTTATCCGCTCCGGTAATGCAAATTTTTGCCCCTTTTGAGAGAGGATAACAACATTTGGAACATTTTTCTTGTCCATTGTGTCCGTTTTGCATCCGTTGGCCAGTGTGACATGGGCTTAAGTATGCATGTATGCTATGTTGGTTGAAAATCCTCCTGGGCTTTTCAGATATTCCTGCAATGTATGGAATGACAGTGTTGCTTTCTTTGTTATTCTCTCCTTTCTCAGTTATAGAGAACATCCTGTTGGGTTTAAATGATACATTGATACATTGGTGATGTATTATTTATTACATAATATCAACTCACAATGCTGCTCATGTGTTAGTTTTGAGATTTTACAAATTACTTATCGAGAATCTCTCATCCCATTGTTTTATGTATCATTCTCATATTAGTCTTGCAACTTTCAGAAACACGATGTTTACACTGGGCATTCTTTCTGTGGTAGTGTTAACTTTCACTAACATATTAACAGTTTTAGGCTTTCTCCAATCCAGTAACTTTAGAAGCTTTGTCTTCACTTAGCAAGGAAATGGAGCCCAGGTGCTAAATTTTGCATGAGGCAAAATTTTATGAAGCCAATTTCATGTGGTGAAAGTGTAGATATCAGTATCTTATCCCTTTTATTGGTATATTTCTTACCACCCCCCAATAATCCCTTCAAGTAAGGAATACATCAGCCTGAAGCTACCTTATATATAATGCCTATAAAGCCCATGTCACACTGCACCAACGGATGGAAAGCGGATGTAAAATGGACAGAAACACTTGCCATCCATTGGTTAACACGATTCATCCGTTCTGTACTCACTGCCTCCGTTTTTCATCCTCTCTATCCGTCCAGCATCCGTCGACTGAGGTTCCATCCATTCAAAAAGTTTTGAGCTGCTCAAAACTTTTTGAGTGGATAAAGTATCCAACGCGTCCATTCTGCATCCGCAATACATATGGGGAACATCCGTTCTACATCCGTCGTCATCCACTATATCCGCTAGGCATCCGCTGCGCATCCGCGCAACTCAAATCCACTCCAGTGGAAAACAGACACAGGGAGGAAGCGAAATGGACACGGAACAGACGTGCAGCATTAGTAGCACGGACAAAGAAAGGATGAAAGCGGATGCAGCTTGCATACAAAGCATTTAAAATGGAAAAAACGTTTGCAGAGGGGACCTATCTCAGATATTAATGATGTCTAGAGGATGCCTAGAGGATGCAAAAGGACACCTAGTGGAAAACCTATATTGCCTATAAAAAGGGGGAGGAACTCACTTGGATCTCACTTTCAGTCCAGCAGCCCTGCTGTGCAGAACTCTGCAGCCTTCATTTGGCTCTTGCTCTTCCACAGCATCCAGTCATCTCCACCATGTGTCGTAACACACTCCTTTTGGTAGCCACCATCGTTCTGCAACAGTGCGAAGCCATCTACAGGCTCTTTCAACGGTTCTACGGGAAGAAAAGGAGGCATCCAAGAAGTGTCTGGGTCTGAAGATGGATCACGAGAAGAGCCAGTACAGATTGTACAACAAGCTGATGGTGGAGCTGAGGAACAAAGACCCTCGTGCATTCCAGAACTTCATGAGGATGCTGCCAGCCATGTTTGACAAAGTTGTGGAGTGGCTGAGACCCAGTTTGACCAAGGCAAACACCAACTTCCGGCTCAGCCTGGACCCTGGACTGAAGGTGGCACTGACTCTGCGCCACCTGGCCTCAGGGACCACGTACAGGAGCATGCAGTACGGCTGGAGGGTGCCACACAACACCATCAGCATTGTGGTCAGAGAAGTGGTGCAGGCAATCATTGAAGAATACCTGGAGGAGCTTCTCCAGTGCCCCTCCACTGAAGAAGGCAGGAAGAAAGTTGCAGAGCAGTGGTATCAGAAGTGGAACTTCCCACACACCGTTGGAGCCATAGATGGCAAGCACATGGCCTGCAAAGCTCCATCCAAGTCAGGGTCCACTTATTTCAACAACAAGGGCTTCTTCAGCATCATCCTCTTCGCCTTGGTCAATGCTGACTACAAGTTCATGTACATCGATGCTTCAGGCAATGGGTCATCTTCAGATGCCCAGGTATACAACACCAGTCACCTCAAGGAGGGGCTGGAACACAACCTCATCATGGGCTTCCCAGATCCAGACCCCCTGCCCAACGACATGCAAGATGTGCCCTACTTCATCATGGGGGATGACGCCTTCTCCCTCAGAACCTACCTCATGAAGCCCTACACCTCCAGATGCCTCACCCATGAAGAGAGGATCTTCAACTACAGGCTGTCCAGGCCAAGGCGGGTGGTGGAGAACGCCTTTGGCATCCTGGCCAACAGGTTCCAGGTACTTCTCACCACCATGCAGCATTGCCCAGAGACGGTGAGGAACATCATGGAAGCTTGCTGCATCCTGCACAATCTCATGCGCACCCGCTACCCAGTGTTGCAGAACAGGCTTGTGGACCTCCAACAAGGCAATGGGGACATGGAGCCTGGGGAATGGAGGCAAGGGCAAAACCTGATAGACACTAAGCATGTGCAAGGCCCCAACAGAGCTTCACGTGAAGGGAAGAAGCAGTGCAACCTACTGAGACACTGGTGCAACTCCCCAGCTGGAGCAGTGGAGTGGCAAGACAGGATGAAAGATGATTTAATGGATGCTTCTTTCAGCCTGTCTCATCACACTGATGAGATTGGCCAATGTATGTTGGGTGGGCCTACAATGAACAGGGCATTTAATAAAGAGTTGTGTTTATGTTGACATGTGTGGATGAATGATTACCTTATTATTGATAATAAAGGGCCTTAGGTGTGGCACCTGGGAGGGTGGACCATACAGTCCCACTATGCTTGCATCTATCCCACAGCTATTACCCATCCCACAGGTATCCCTGCCCATCCCACAGCTATTACCCATCCCACAGGTATCTCTGCCCATCCCACTGCTATCTGTACCCATCCCACAAGCATGCAAAGGCTTAAACCATTTCTAAAAGTTTCCACCAAGACTTTATTGACAAAATTAAATGAAGCAAGTGTGTGAAGCAAAGATAATCTTTATTAATAAAAAGCTGTGAAAGAAAAATGACCCAAGTCAAGTGTCCAAAGCAAAAATAAAGTCAACAGGTAGCCACCCAGTCTCTGGCACTCTTCTCAGTCAGTCTGAGGCATTCCCATCATCTCAGGGGTGAAGGATCCAGGTGCTGTGGAGGTGGCTGCTGCTGGAGTGCTGGTCTGAGGTGCCACTGGGGTGTCTAGCCCCGAGAGGACAATAGGGGATGGTATTTTGAGGAAGCTCTCAGACAGTTGGCTCAGCCCCGTGATGTTGAGAGCCCCTTCCTCCATGACATGGGGTGTCAGCCCCAATACCGATGACAGATGTTCTGAGGCCGGGCTTGGCTGTGGGGTGGAGGAAGGAGCAGTGTAATGGGGATGTCTGGTCTGCAGCTGGGTGAGGACTGGCGTCGGTGGCATCAGTGGTGTGGGTGGCATCTGTGGCATGGCTGGCATCAGTGGCATGGGTGGCATCAGTGGCATCAGTGGCACCGGTGGCATACGATGTACCTGTGGCTGGACTGGGAAGGGCTGCCTATGCTGCTGGACCTCCTGGTAGCTGTAGCCTTGGTAGGGGAGGGCCTGTGGAAAGCCTTGGAAGGGCTGTGACATCACCTGGGGTGGAGGAGCAGGCCTGGACTGGGTGGGAGCAGGTTCAGCTTGGTCTGGAGGGTTGTGAAGAAGATCTGTCATCCTGTCCTTCACCATCTGGTACTGGGGTTCCGACATGTTCATGAGGGTCTGGTTGATGTAGGTGAGGAAGGGCTTGTGGTTGGAGGATGGGGCGTCAGTGTGCACCAGCTGAGAGAGGAGATCTACGCTGCTCCTGATGGTGTCCCTGATCTCCAGCAGGACAGTGTGGCTCTGCCCCTCCGATCTGTCTCTCTGCCTTTCGGTGGAGGTGGAGCTGGGGGTGGATGTGGGTTGCTCTCTGGTAGAAGTGCCCTCTCCTTGCTCCCACTGCATCAGGGCGTCCTCCATGCGCTCCTCCATGGGTAGTGCAGCTGTCGGGGGGTTCTCCATCGTGGCACATTCCACAGATACCTGCCTGGGCACAGGAGCTGAGTCTTTGCCAGAAGAGGACTGGCTCTCAGCAGGTTGGCTGAGAGAGAGGGTTGTGAGTGGGGCTGCTCCTTGGTGGAGGATCTCACCCTCCAAGAAGCTGCACTTGGCCATCACGTAGGTCTCTCTGTCCATCAGCTTGACCGCGGCCTGGCCAGATTTCTTGAGGTGCAGCTTCCCGTACCAGGTGTGCATGTGCTTCCACCAGCCGAGGAGCACCTCCGAAGTGTAGCCCAGGCTCTCCGCCTCCTCTCTCCAAGCAGCCTGCTTCCTCTTGGTGTCTCGATAGAGCCTTTGTCCCTTCTGCCAAAGATATTCATTCTCCCTCAGCCACTCCAGCACCTCCTCCTCATGTTCCTCTTCGATTGTGTATTGCCTCCTCTCCCGTTCACGCGTTTGCCTCTTCCTCCCTTTGGCAGGGCCATATGGGCCCTCATCAGAAGGGCTTCAAGGTTGTAGGGGCTGCTCCTCCACACCACCACCAGAAGCAGCAGCAGCAACAACAACAACAGTAGCAGCAAAAGCAGGACCAGCAGCACCAGCAGCACCAGCAGCACCAGCAGCACCAGCAGCACCAGCAGCACCAGCAGCAGGACCAGGAGCACCAGCAGGACCATGAGCACCAGCAGGACCAGGAGCACCAACAGGACTAGGAGCACCAGCAGGACCAGCAGGACCAGGAGCAGCGCCAGCAGAGTAAGCACCAGCAAAAGCACCAGCACCAGGAGCAGTGCCAGCAGAGTAAGCACCAGCAGAAGCACCAGCACCAGGAGCAGTGCCAGCAGAGTAAGCACCAGCAGAAGCACCACCACCAGAAGCAGCATCAGCAGAAGCACCACCTCCAGAAGCAGCATCAGCAGAAGCCCCAGCACCAGAAGAGCGAGCCCGGGCAGCAGAAGCCCCAGCAGAAGCAGAGTCAGGGCCAGGGAGTGGGAGGGTGGTCCTGTCCCTCTTGCCAGGGCTGGCAGCAGATGGCAGAGGCTTCTGTTTCTTTCCCATGGTTGTTGGGTTGCTGGCTCACTGGCTGGCTGGCTGGCTGGCAAGCTGTGTCTGGAAGCAGGTCTTTCCTCTGAATGGTGACCTGCTTGCGAGCTGCTTCCCTTTATATCCACGGGGCTGATGCAATGCATCCTCCCCGCATGCGCAGTGAATCCTAGGTGTCCGCTAGGGATCCGCTAGGCTTCCGCTCTGCATCCGCTTCATCCACTCGACATCCATTCTTTCCGTTCCGTGTCCGCTTCGCTGTGCTCCCCCAGAAGCCTTGCAGATGTGCCATCCACTCCCATCCACTTCCATCTGCTAGGCTTCCCTGGAGCATCTGCTTTCCATCCGCCCTACGTCCTCCCCCCATCCGTTCCTTTCCACGTTGTCCGCTCTGGTTATGCAAATTCGGGGCACTTTTGAAAGTGGATAACATCAGATAGAACATTTTGCTCGTCCGCTGTGTCCTTTTTACAAACGTTTTGCATCCGTTGGCCAGTGTGACAGGACCTTAAAGCCTTAGCTTGTACATCATCCTGAAGAAAATCTAGGTTGTCAGCAATTAGACCCCTCGAATATTGTTTCTTCCATTTACTAGTTTAGCTTGTGTGTGCAAAGAGTAATCTGACATATGAAAAGTACAAATTTCACTTTGAACTGGTAGATAAAAAGAACCCAAGAGGAAAAAGGAGCAACCTGTTTATTACAATCCGAAGACAGAACAAAGCTTTTGTTTAAGTTATTGAATAGAGCCAGAAAAAAAGTTCATTCCTAAAGTGCCTTTTGTGCCCTATAAACATCTGATGTAGTGACAGTCTAGGAAAATTATGCTATATATTTCTTTCTAGAACAAATATGGCATTAGGAGAGGAGCAGTAGCAATATATGATTCTAAATAGATTCATAGGTTCATATGAGATATATTATTTTGTCTCTGGAAAATTACTTTACCATTATATTTTATCTGTGTATCTATTCTTTGAGTTCACCAGCAACAGTACATTGATATGATAAAATAAGGAAACAATATTATATGATAGAATTAGGCAACCTCGCATCTCCAAGCATTTACACAGCAACTTCAATAATAACTGGCCATTGATACAAAAATAATAGACACTATACTCTAAAATACAAGGTAAATCCTACTCTGACTGTATCTCTTATACAAGACATACCTTTGTTATAATGTAGAGCAAGAGTGTCAAACTTAAAGTCAAATCCAGCCCAGTGGGTGCTTAGATCTGGCCCACGGGGCCATCTGGAAATAGCAAAGGACCAGCCTGTGACCCCTCTGCCAGTGAAAATGGAGCTCATGAATGCTTTCTGCAGCCCTCCCAAGCTCCATTTTCACTGGCAGAGGCCTGGAGAATCCAACCCCCAATTAGGCCACCATGGAAGGCTCCAACATAAGTGATGTTGAGCTGGACATGCCCACCCTGGCCTTGTCCCCCGGTCCCACCAGGCCTCAATGAAACACCCCTGATGTAAAGTATTACAATGTGGAGATTCCCAAAATACCATTTTGGTTGAGATCTCAATGGTATAACCTTACAAAATAAACATAAGAGAGTCATAACAGGGCAGAGATGACAGAGAAGAAGGAAGGTTTTAGCTGGGATGGGTTAAAAGTTTTTCTCTATTTAATCCAAAACAAGATTTGCCCCCAAAAAGTTGATCAAATTGAAATCAGAGAGGAGGTACCAGCAGCAAGCTGAAAACAGCCACACAATGATCTGATGATAGCAAAGGATTGATAGCAAAGTTCTCTGCCTGGAGTACCGCATATTACAACTTTCTTGATCTGCATTCAGATCAAGCATCCTACCACTTGTGTTGGTCTACCAAGATTTTAAGTCAAATTGATGGTTGTCATGGTAATCAAGAATTTCTTAGTTGTGCCAGACTTTACATTGTATCATAGAAAGTTAAAATCTCCCAAAACTATCAATCTTGCAATCTTGTTTTCTTGCAAAAGTTTCATTATCAAACTAGGTAACATGATCAGTGATGATCTTATATAATTTGGAATGAAATGTTTGCAGGAAAACAATCAAGCACCAAGGCTACCACAGTTCAGTTCTGAGTTACAAATTATGTCGTCTATTGGTAATATGAGTGTTATTAACTTTTACCTCTTAAGGCTGAACCATTTTTGAGCCAGATCAGGAGTACAATTTGTAGAAGGAGGGAACAAATCAGATAAAAACACAAATAATCCACGGCCATCCAAATGCTGATGAAATTATAGACTAATTCTATCTTTTCTTCAAAATATATAAGTGTGCGTGTAAAAAACCCTCTCATATAATATTATATATTGATGCAAACTTTCAGATATTCAGAATGTAGAATAATTTAAATAACTTAAAGAGCAGTCGTTAGAATACAGTATTGCAGGCTAATTCTGCTGACTGCTGACTGAAAGAATTTTGGCAGTTTGACTCCCACTGGCTAAAAGTTGACTCAGCCTTCCATCCTTCTGAGGTTGGTAAAATGAGGACCCGGATTGTAGGGGCAATATGCTGATTCTGTAAACTGCTTAGAAAGGGCTGTAAAGCACTGCAAAGCATTGTATAAGTCTAAGTACTATTGCTAAGATCAAATGCAACTGTTGAGTTTAGACTAAATTACAATGGATTTTAAAATAAGATTTATAGTCTATCAGATGCTTTTATTATGGTCATAATACAATGTACAATGTAAGATAGCTTCCTTGTGTTGCACCCTAAACAACCTGACTTTGTCACAGCTATATAGTCTACACCTTCTGGCTTCTGTTCCACAAAAGGATTGCCCAGCAAGAAGCACCAGCATGTGTATCAAAAATAAAAACAAAGTTTAATGCTGTATATTACACCATACAAAATAAATAAATCATGGTAATGAGTTAACCTGAAGTATCTATCAGGTAAGTATATATACCTGTTCTGCCAAAATCCTCTTGACCTCTAGATGGAGTTAAAGAGTTAGAATTCCTGTAGACAAACCTGTGAGAAAGTGTCAAAATGTTTATATACTGTTTTGTCTCTGAGACTGTCTGAATAATTTTAAAGCAAACAAGATCAGTCCAAAATTATTTGCAATATACACCAGGTGATATGATACAGAGCTGATTTTAGATCCAGATGATATGACACAATTGATTGTGAGTTCTTCACACATAATCTTAGTTGTGGAAGTATAATTTACTTGTGGCATGCTCCAATCAAGGGCAAATTGTATATCTCAGGAGTTTTTCTCACACGAGTAACACATACTGCCTGATTAAATACCAATCGGATAGGAAGTACACTGATAATTGGATAGCATCATTCGCATTCAGTCAACATTCTCGTGGGATGGCATCATTGAAAAACTACTACTACTTTGCTGTCTGTCAAAGCGGCCACTGAAAGGAGATTAACAACAACTGAAATCAGCTAAAAATGCATAACTTCAGCAAGAGCCAATTTCACACACTTTAAGCAAATTGCTGATGAGCATTCTGTTACAGCATGTTCCCTCAGTATATATATATGTTCAATTATAGATGAAACCAGTGTTGACTCTTTTATTTAAATGTATAGTTTACAAAAGAAAATACAAGTAACAGAGGAAGTAAATACATCAGGATATATACCAAGCACGATAGTGCTGGGTCCATTTGAACGGTGATTAGTTTTAAATCTTTTTTCATTCTAAGGTTGCTGAAACAACTAGAAACATAGATGAAACATTAAATCAGAACCTTCAGACACATCTGCTTAAAGTCTGCTTTATCTTCAATGGAAATTAATGGAAACTAATTCATAATCTGAAGGACTTGATGCATAATCACTTTTATTGATACTTTAAGACTATAATCTTATAAACACATGGGAATAAAACCCAATGAAATCTGTGACATTTTGTGTTAAGTAACAATTGTACAATAAGATGGAAATATAAACATATGCCAATGTATTATTACTCAGACCAATTAAGGAAAATATAATCCTTGCTCTAAACTGGAAAAATATAATAGAGAATTACAATACTTAATAATAGGTATTTTTTCAGAAAATAAATATTTTTAAAAACTTTTTCTACAACAATACCATTATGAAAAATTCACCCAAGATATTTTTCCCTCACTATATTGCTAAAGCCCATATCACACTGGCCAAAGGATGCAAAACGGACACAACGGACGAGCAAAATGTTCCATCCGTTGTTATTCACTCTCAAAAGGGGCAAAAATTTGCATAACCGGAGCGGATAACACGGACGCGGGGAGGACACAGGGCAGATGCAAAGTGAATGCGGAACGGAAGCACAGTGGATGAAAGCGGATGGGAGTGGATGGCGCAACCACAGGGCTTCCAGGGGGCCTCAGCGAAGTGGATGCAGAACGGATACAGCGGATGCAGAACGGATGCCGAGCGGATGAAGTGAATGCACAGCGGATGCACAGCGGATGAAGCGGATGCACAGCAGAAGCCTAGCGGATGCACAGCGGAAGCCTAGCGGATGCCTTGCATTAATTGCACATGTGGGGGGGAAGTATTACATAAGCCCCCCGGATATAAAGGGAAGCAGCACGCACGTGGCCAGCATTCCGAGGAAAGACCTGCTGCTGGACACTTCGAGTTCCTTGCCTGCTCTGCCAGCCTGCCTTCCAGCCAGCCTTGGTGCCTGCCTGCCTGCCTTCCTACAAGGCTTTCTGCCAGCCTTCCTGCCAGGCTTCCTGCCAGCCTTCCTGCCAGCCTTGTTGCCTGCCAGCCTCCCTGCCAGCCAGCAACCCCACAACCATGGGGAGGAAGAGAAAGCCTCAGCAACCTGCCCCCATCCCTGGCAAGAGGGACAGGGCCAACCTCCCGCCCCCCGCCCCTGACTCTGCTGGTGCTGGGGCTTCTGCTGAAGCTGCTCCTGGTGGTGGTGCTTCTGCTGGTGCTGTTGCTTACTCTGTTGAAGCTGCTCCTGGTCCTGCTCGACCTGCTCGACCTGCTCGTGCTCCTGGTCTTGCTCGTCCTGCTCGTCCTGCTCATGCTCCTGGTCCTGCTCGTGCTCCTGGTCCTGCTCATGCTCCTGGACTTGCTGGCCCTGCTGGTGCTTACTCTACTGCTGCTGATTCTGGTCCTGCTGTTCCTGCTGCTGCTGCTGCTGATGATGATGATGATGATGATGATGATAATGATCCTGCTGGTGAGGATGCTGATGCTGATTATGATCCTGCTGGTGATGATGATGATGATGATGATGATGATGATGATCCTGCTGGTGCTACTGCTGCTGGTGGTGTGGAGGAGCAGCCCCTTCTACCTGGGAGCCCCTCTGATGAGGGCCCATCTGGTCCTGCCAAAGGGAGGAAGAGGCATATGTGACAACGGGAGAGGAGGCAATACTCTATTGCGGAGACGCACGAGGATGAGGTGCTGGAGTGGCTGACAGAGAACGACTCTCTGTGGCGAAAGGGACACCGGCTGTACAGGGACACCAAGCGGAAGTAGGCTGCTTGGAGAGAGAGGGCAGAGACTATGGGTTACACTTCGGAGGTGCTCCTCGTCTGGTGGAAACATATGCACACCTGGTACGGGAAGCTGCACCTGAAGAAATCTGGCCAGGCCACTGTGAAGCTGACAGACAGAGAGACCTACGTCATGGCCAGGTGCAGCTTCCTAGAGGGTGAGATCCGCCACCGAGGAGCACCAGCAGCCCCTCTCACGACCCTCTCTCTCAGGCAGCCTGCTGCCACCCAGTCCTCTTCCGGCCGAGAGTCAGTCCCTGTCTCCAGGCAGGTTTCTGTGGAGCGTGCCAAGGCAGAGAACCCGCAGACAGGTGTGGTAAGTGTGGTGGAGTGCGTAGAGGACTCCCTGGTGCTGTGGGAGAAAGGAGACATTGAGTCCACCACAGTCCTAGCCGCATCCACCACCACCCCAGCTCCGCCTCCGCAGAAAGGCAGAGAGCCGGACAGCTGGAGGGGCAGAGCCACACTGTCCTGCTGGAGATCAGGGACACCATCCGCACCAGCAAAGATCTCCTCTCTCAGCTGGTCCACACCGACTTCTCATCCTCCAACCGCAAGCCCTTCCTCACCTATGTCAACCAGACCCTCAAGGAAATGGCGGATCCAGAGTGCCAGCAGGTGAAGGACCAGATCACCAAGCTGCTTCACAACCCTCCAGACCCAGAGGAACCTGCTCCCTCCCAGTCCAGGCCTGCTCCTCCACCCCAGGTGATGTCCCTCCCATTCCAAGGCTTCCCACAGGCCCTCACCTACCAGGGCTACAGCTACCAGGAGGTTCAGCAGCACAGGCAGCAGCCCTTCCCAGTCCAGGCACAGAGTCATCGGGTGACACCATTGATACCCACGTCAATGATGCCACCCACGACAGCAATGCCACCCACGACAGTCCTCACCCAGCTGCAGAGCAGACAGCCCCACTACACTACTCCTTCCTCCACCCTACAGCCAAGCCCGGCCTCAGTACATCTGTCATCAGTAATGGGGCTAACACCCCATGGCATGGAGGAAGAACCTCTCAGCATCACGGGGCTGAGCCAGCTGTCCGAGACCTTTCTAAACACACCGTCCCCTGTTGTCCTCTCGAGGCCAGGCACTCCAGCACCACTCACCACCACAGCACCTGGACCTTTCACCCCAGGGACTGGGCACACCTCCGAGTGACCAAGAAGACTGCCAGAGACCGGCTAGCTGGCTACCTGTGGACTTTATTTGGACACTTGGCTTGGGTCATTTTTTTTTTTACAGCTTGTTGTTCAATAAAGTTTATCTTTCACACACTTGCTTCATTTCTTTTTTTCAATAAAGTCTTGGTGGAAACTTTTAGAATTGGCTTAAGCCTTTGCATGCTTGTGGGATGGGTTAAGATAGCAGTGGGGTGGGCAGGGATACCTGTGGAATGAGCATGATACCTTTGGGATGGCTAATAGCTGTGGGATAGATAAACCTCCAGTGCAAGCATAGTGGGACTGTATGGTCCACCCTCACAGGTGCCACACCTATGGCTCTTTATTATCAATAATAATGTAATCAATCATCCACACATGTCAACATAAACACAACTCTTTATTAAACGCCCTGTTTATTGTAGGCCCACCCAACATACATGGCCCAATCTCATCAGTGTGATGAGACAGGCTGAAGGAAGCATCCATTAAGCATCTACCATCCTGTCTTGCCACTCCACCACTCCAGCTGGGGAGTTGCACCAGTGTTTCAGGAGGTTGCGCTGCTTCTTCCCTTCCCGTGAGACTCTGTTGTGGCCTTGCACATCCTGAGTTCGATCAGGTTTCTCCCTTGCCTCCATTCCCCAGGCTCCATGTCCCCATTGCCTTGTTGACGGTCCACGAGCCTGTTCTGCAAGACTGGGTAGCGGGTGCGCATGAGATTGTGCAGGATGCAGCAAGCTTCCACGATCCTCCTCACGGTCTCTGGGCGATGCTGCATGGTGGTGACAAGTACCTGGAACCTGTTGGCCAGGATGCCAAAGGCATTCTCCACCACCCGCCTTGCCCTGGACAGCCTGTAGTTGAAGATCCTCTCTTCCCAGGTGAGGAGTCTGGAATTGTAGGGCTTCGTGAGGTAGGTTCTGAGGGAGAAGGCGTCATCCCCCACGATGAAGTAGGGGACATCTTGCATGTCATTGGGGGGGGTCTGGATCTGGGAAGCCCACGATGAGGTTGCCTTCCAGCCCCTCCTTGAGGTGACTGGCATTGTATACCTGGGCATCTGAAGATGAGCCGTAGCCTGAAGCATCGATGTACATGAACTTGTAGTCAGCATCGACCATGGCGAAGAGGATGATGTTGAAGAAGCCCTTGTAGTTGAAATAAGTGGACCCCAACTTGGCTGGAGCTTTGCAGGCCACGTGCTTGCCATTTATGGCTCCAACGGTGTGGGGGAAGTTCCACCTCTGATACCACTGCTCTACAACTTTTTTCCATCCTTCTTCAGTGGAGGGGCACTGGAGGAGCTCCTCCTTGTATTCTTCTATGATGGCCTGCACCACTTCTCTGACCACAATGCTGATGGTGTTGTGTGGCACCCTCCAGCCATACTGCATGCTTTTGTAGGTGGTCCCTGAGGCCAGGTGGCACAGAGTGAGTGGCACCTTGAGCCCAGGTTCCTGGCTGGGCTGGAAGTTGGTGTTTGCCCTGGTCAACCTGGGTGTCAGGCGCTGCACAACTTCATCAAACATGGCTGGAGGCATCCTCATGAAGTTCTGGAACGCCCGAGTGTCTTCGTTCCTGAGCTCCACCATCAGCTTTTTGTACAGTCCATACTCTGCTCTTCTCCCGATCCATTTTCAGACCCAGACGCTTCTTGGCCGCCTCTTTTTCTTCCCATAGTAGAGTTCACAGAGCCTGTAGATGGCTTCGTACTGTTGCAGAAGGATGGTGGCTGCCGAAAGGACTGTGTTATGATCCACAGTGGACATGACTGGATGCTATGGAAGAGGAAGAGTCAGATGAAGGCTGCAGAGGTCTGCACAGGTGGACTGCTTGTCTGAAAGCAAGATGCAGGTGAGTTGCTCCCCCTTTTTATAGGCAGTATAGGTGTCCCTTTGCATCCTCTAGGCATCCTCTAGGCATCCTCTAGACATCCTTAATATCCGAGATATATCCCCTCTGCTAACGTTTTTTCTGCTTTAAACGCTTTGTTTCCGTGCTGCATCTGTTCTGCATCCATTCTGCATCTGTTCCGCGTCCGTTCCGCTTCCCCTGCGTCCGGGCAGATGTGAGTTGCATGGATGAGCAGGGGACGGCAAGCAGATATAGCGGATGCATAACAGATGCATAACGGATGCGTAGCGGATGCGGAACGGATGCGGAATGGACAAACTTGATACATTTTCCACGCAAAAGTTTTAGGCAGCCCAAAACTTTCTTAGCGGATGAAACGTCCATAAACGGATGCTGGACGGATAGAGAGGAAGCAAAACGGAGGCAGTGAGTACAGAACAGATACATCGCGTTAACCAATGGATGGCAAGCTTTTTTGTCCATTTTACATCCTCTTTGCATCCGTTGGTTCAGTGTGACATGGGCTTAATAAACCCAATGCACATTTAGAAGTAATAGCTATAAGATGCAGCAAAGCAAACTAAAGCTAATATAATATATGGTATATCTCTCTCTATATCAGATATACATATTTGTGTATATGTTTTCTGGCTCTAAGGCCACAGTGAAGAAGGAACTAGTACAATTTATGAATCAGCAAGCTGACTATATTACCCATTTGTGGCAACCACTTTTTAAATCTCTGGACAGAAAGCAAAAAATAATTCATGTCGCTTGAGACCTTCATGTGGAATTAAGACAGAACATAACAGCACTTTAACCAAGTCTCATTCAGAATGGTTGGAAAATAATGCAATTCCACTATATTTGGAACATGAGGAAACAAATCCATCCTAAAGGAGAAAAATTAATGATAATTCAACAAGATGTGAATACATATTTGAACAAAGCAAAGTTCCATCTAGTTCAAAATGCTATGTCACCAATGGCCAACAAGATGCATTCAGAAAATGCCTAAACTATGGAAAGAAGAACAATAGCTCTTTATCATTGTTGCTCACCAGAAAATCATACAGTGTATCAACAGATATTCACATATTTAAGCCGCTGTTACTTCATTACTTCATGAGGATGCCACCAGGCATGTTTGACGAACTTGTAGAGCATCTGAGACCCAGGTTGACCAAGCCTAGCACCAACTTCTGTCCCAACCTGGACCCTGGACTGAAGGTGGCACTGACTCTGTGGCACCTGGCCTCTGGAACCACATACAGAAACATGCAGTATGCGTGGAGGGTGCCACACAACAGCATCAGCAAAATGGTCAGAGAAATGGTACAGGCCATCATTGAAGAATACATGGAGGAGCTCCTCAAATGCCCCACCACTGAACAAGGCTGGAGAAAACTTGCAGAAGGGTGGTATCAGAGGTGGAACTTTCCCCACACCGTTGGAGCCACAGATGGGAAGCACGTGGCCTGCAAAGATCCAGCCAACTCAGGCTCCACTTATTTCAACTACAAGGGCTTCTTCAGTATCATCCTCTTTACCATGGTTGATGCTGACTACAAGTTCATCTACATCGATGCTTCAGGCAACGGATCAGCTTCAGATGGCCAGGTATACAACGCAAGTGACTTCAAGGAGGAGCTGGAACGCAACCTCATCATGGGTTTCCCAGATCCAGATCCCCTACCCAACGACACACAAGATGTGCCCTACTTCATCATGGGTGATGACACCTTCTCCCTCAGAATCTACCTCATGAAGCCCTACACTTCAAGATACCTCACCTGTGAAGAGAGGATCTTCAACTACAGGCTGTCCAGGGCAAGGCTGGTGGTGGAGAACGCCTTTGGCATCCTGGCCAGAAGTACCTGGTTCCAGGTACTTCTCACCACCATGTAGCATGATCCAGAGACTGTGAGGAGCATCGTGGAAGCTTGTTGCCTCCTGCACAATCTCATGTGCACCTGCTACCAAGTGTTGCAGAAGAGACTTGTTGACCATCAACAAGGGAATGGGGACATGGAGCCTGGTGAATGGAGGCAAGGACATAACCTGATAGACGCTGTGGATGTACAAGGCCCCAACAGAGCTTCTTGTGAAGGGAAGAAGCAGTGCAACCTACTGAGACACTAGTGCAACTCCCCAGCTGGAGCAGTGGAGTGGCAAGACAGAATGATAGATGATTAATGGATGCTTCCTTGAGACTGTCGCATAACACTGATGAGATTGTGCCATGTATGTTGAGTGGTCCTACAATGAATAGGGCATTAATAAAGAGCTTTGTTTCTTTTAAAATGTGTTGATCAATGAAAAAATTGTTATTGATAATAAAGATCCATTTGTATGGCAGCTGGGATGATGGACCATACAGTCCCACTATGGGTGCACTGGAGGTTTATCTATCCCACAAGCATGCAAAGGCTTAACCATTTTTTCAAAGTTTTCACCAACTCTTTATAAAGTAAAAAAAATGAACCAAGTGTCTTAAGCAAAGATACCTTTATTAACTTTCATAGGTAAAGTTTATGACTTTATTAAATAAGCAAAATGATCCAAGTAAAGTGTCTTAAGCAAAGATAAACTTAACAAGTAAACAACTCAGTCTCTGACACTATTCTCAGTCACTCTGAGTCATGTCCATGGTCTCAGCTGTTAAGCGGGCAAGGACTCTGGAGGTGGCTGTGGCTTGAGTGCTGGTCTGAGGCACCATTGGGGTGGTTGGCCCTGAGGGTACAACAGGAGATGGTGTGTTCAGGAAGCTATCCAAGAGCTGACTCAGTCCCATGAGGTTGAGAGGCCCTTCATCAAGGACTTGAAATGTCAGGCCCAATACTGATGACAGATTGTCCATTGATGTGCTTGGCTGTGGGGTGGAGGAAGGAGGAGTGTAGTGGGGCTGTCTGGTCTGCAGCTGGGTGAGGACTGGCATCCGTGGCATCTGATGAACCTGGGCCTGGACTGGTACTGGGTACTGGGCCTCAGGCAGGTCCCTCAGGGTCTGGCTCATGTAGGTGATGAAGGGCTTCCGGTCCAAGGAAGGTATGTCGCTGTGGACCAGCTGAGTGAGAAGTTCTGTGCTGGTCTTCTTTGTGTCCCTGATTTCCAACAGCACACTGTGGTCCTGGCCCTCCAGTCTGCCTCTCTGCCTGCATCCTCTGAAGCTGGGGGTGGGGGTGGGGGTGGGTTGGCCTCTGGTGGCTGATGTTTCTTCCTCCATTTGTGACAGCAGGGCGTCATCCTCCACAGGATCCTCCAAGTCTGCAGGCATGGGGAATGCAGCTGTCGGGGGGGTCTCTGCTGTCGGGCCCTCTGAAGACACCTGCCTGGACAGGGTAGCTGGCTCCTGGCTGGAAGAGGACTGGCTGTCTGTGGGCTGTCTGAGGGAGAGGGGTCTCAGAGGGGCTGCTCCTCTGTAGTGGATCTCACCCTCCAAGAAACTGCACTTGGCCATGATGTACATCTCCCGGTCAGTGAGCTTGACAGCAGCCTGCCCGGATTTCTTGAGGTGTAGCTTGCCATACCAGGTGTGCATGTGCTTCCACCATCCTAGGAGTACTTCTGCAGTCTACCCCAGGATCTCTGCCTTGTCTCTCCAAGCTGTCTGCTTCTTCTTGGTGTCCTGATACAGTCTATGGCCCTTTCTCCAGAGGTACTCGTTCTCCCTCAGCCATTCCACCACCTCATCCTCATGCTCCTCGGAAATGGTGTACTGTTTCCTCTCTCCCTTCTCCTTCCCTTGCCTCTCCTTCCCACTCCCTCTGGCAGAGGCTTCAGCAGGGCCTTCAGGGGCTTGAGCAGCAGGGCCTTCAGGGGCTTGAGCAGCAGGGCCTTCAGCAGCAGGGCTTTGAGGGGCTTGAGAGCCTTGGGGCTGGTCCACCACAGCAGCAGCAGCAACAGCAGCAGCTTCAGAGTCAGTGCCAGGGGGTGGGATGCTGGTTCTGGCCTTCTTCACCTTGCCAGGGCTTGAATGAGTAGGCACAGGCTTCCTCTTCTTGCCTGACTGACGAACCATGGTGTTCCTTCAAGATGTATGTGGCAGCACGTCTTTCCCCTGTATGCTGACTGTGTGTGTGCTGCATCCTTTTATATCCACAGAGCTGATGTAATTTATACTCCCCGCATGTGCAGTGAATGCTTTGTATCCGATATACATCCGTGCGGCATCCGCTTTGTTTCCTATAGGTGTCCGTGATGCATCCACTTCATCCGCTATGCATCTGCCCCTTCCACTATGCGTCCGCTTTGAAATTCTCCCCCGGAACCCCTTCGGAGGTTTCATCCGCTTCCATCCGCTTTCATCCGCTAGGCTTCCTATGAACATCCATTTAACATCCCTGCTATATACTACCCACGTCCGTCGTTTTCCGTTCTTTTCTGTTCTGTTTATGCAAATTGTTTAGAGCGGATGACAACAGATGGAGCCACCCCTGAAATTTTGCTCATCCGCTGTGTCCTTTATGCATACATTTTGCATCCATCAGCCAGTGGGACCGGGCCTTAATATCACACTAGATCAGGACTCTTTAGATCATAGCCTATGGGCCTGTAGCAATACTGAGGCAGTAATAGCAGAATTATTGTCTAGTTTATTTGGAAATATTGGTTCTTTAAATCATTTCCAATTCCTGGAGACTGCCTGGACATGTCTCTGTAGTTTTCTTTGCCATATTTTTGGAAGTGGATTGCCATTGCCTCCTGTTTAGAGATGAGAGTGACTGGCACAGTAGTCACCCAGCTGGCTTCATGCCTCAGGTGGGACAAGAACTTCCAGTCCTCCAGTTCTTAGTATGGTGCTTAAACCATTTCACCAAACTAGTTTTCAGTTTATATGTCCTGGTTATTGCACAATTTCTTTAGAAATTGAGAGAATAGAAGGTGACATACACATAGTTTTTTTTTCCTCCTGATTATTAGTAGTTATTCAATCTTTCCTTTTCTTACTCTTAGAACTACAAATTACTTGGGATAATAACAGCTGGGTTTATTGTACATATCTTTATTTAAGGTTCAATAATTCGATACTGAAGTGCATTTTTTGCAGAAGTCTCACCTTCCAGCAGGGGTGGGATTCTACTGTTTGGCCCAGTTCAGAGCAAACCAACCAGTTCACTCCAGCGATCAGCTGTTGGGCCCACCCACATTCCCTGGCTCTAGTCTGTGCTTTATATCCTGTTTTTCAAGCTCAGCTGATTCGCATGGCACAGCAGATTGCTGCACATCAGCTGTTTAATACACAGGGATTCTTGGAGAAGGTTGTTAAATTGCACTCCTGCCTTCCAGCAAGACTTCAACAGTTTAGAAGTGAAGATGCTTTACATTTTGTATAGTGAGGGGTTCTTGGTGCTCTCTGGCTTAGTTGCTTTCTTATAGATATTTCATTACCCAAGCTAGGAAACATCACAAGTGCTAGTTGCTGATGTTATCTAGTTTGGATAACAAAATGTCTGCAAGAAAAGAATCAAGCTCAGGAACACCAAGGACCCCTGAACTGCAAATAGAGTCCTGCAAGGTTCTACTAATGAAAAAAAAAAGTTCTTAAATAATTTAAAAATAATCAACAAATTAATCCTAACAACTTTTCTGAACATCAGACAAATGATATTTAGAAACTAGCACACTAGCCTGAGCTAACAAGCTGCTTTTCAAAGGCACCCTAGGAATAAGTTCTAGTCTTAGGATGGCTAAATCTGTCAATTTTTAGGATAAAAAGAACAGGCTTTAATGCATTTTTAGTGCACATTTTTGAGCAGCTAAAAGGACCTCAAATTTTGTTTTCATGCCCATGGAGACATCTTTGTACAAGAAAAGTGGCAGTGCAGCTGCTTACATTCAGTGATAAGAAACAGTTGAAAACTATTGTATAACCTCAGTCTACAAATCTGGGATTTTGTAAAGAAAAAACTTTCCCACCAAACTTTCTCCAAAACTCCGTTCTCATTCTCATGTGTGATATACCCCATCCATTTTGTGACTGTCCATCACTTAAAAATGTTAAAGTATGGTTCTTTAGTCCCCAAAAAGGTTTCTTGTTCCTGCATTGGACTATTTGGAGTACAGATAGTTTTATTTACTCTGTTTATAAATAACATAAAAGAGATTCCCAATGTACAAGCATGAAACTTACCATGCACTGTCTATGGCCAATGGCAAAGAAAGAAAAAAATACTTGGTACGCTAACCAGGTAAGAAACTACTATACGGATATTCAGATATAAGCCTTACTGCAATTACTTCCTATAGTCAGGTGGCTTGAAAATTCAGGCAAAATGAAAAAAGAGAATGTTTAAGTAGTTTCTCTCAGTAGCATTTGATTATCCAAAGGATATAAGGTAGTCAAGTGATCTAATATTCTAACGTATGCACTTCTCTGCTCACTTCACAGCATGAACAAAGGAATGGACTGAATATAGTTCCACTTGTTACTATAAATAAAACATTGCTTTAAGGGGTAAATGTTTGACTCTGCCACCAACAAAATGCTGTCCTTTTAAAATGGTTATGTATGTAAATAGAGCAGGTTTTAAAAAACAGTGTTTTTATTAATAATTCAGACAGAGGAGCCCATGGCTGAATTATTTTCTTGAGCTACATGGCTGCCTGTGTTTGTTTTATCCAACTTGCAGTGAACCAGCAAACCTTTGTCTTTCATCTCACATTCAGGATAAAGGATTAGAGATAATTCACAATGATTTATATAAGAGTTAGGGGACTGAGGCTTTCATGGGACTCTTCATATGGGATAAGTAAGATTCTTGGAGACTTTGTCCCTGTCTAATTCAGCCAGTCACAGACCAGTTCCTGGACTACAATTTCTCTCATTCATAACAAGCTGGATAATCAGGACATGATCAAGGAGAAAAGTATCCAATCTTAGTTTCCTTCTGATCAAATATGCCTCTTGGGCATAATAAGCAATTGTATGGATCCTCTCTAGTCCCTGAATGGACCTGATATAGATGAGATCTTCATGAGAGATTAATAAAGCTGTTGCCTCCTTTCTCCCTCTATAATCTATAATCACAGCCTCTCCTTTGGGCCTAAATGGCTCTTCCTAGTCTATGAATTCTATCTGAAATTAAACAGGAACATTTTTCTATTGAAAAATCCACTTTGCTAGTCTAAAGTGTACAATGCCTTTAATTGTGGAAGGTTCAATTCACTGCAACTGGAGGTTGTCAGATTTTTTTTAAAAAAAATTCTAGGATAAGAGACTATCTATAACTATCACATATTTTAATTTCTATACCAGCCTGAATTTTTCTATGGATTCCACTTATATCCATGAGAGTCACAGTTGTTTGGAGGGTTTGATATTCCCTTTGTAGATCTCAGCATCTGGCTACAATAAACTGAGAGGTAAGAGAGAAACTGAGAAAGAGAGACTAATTATGAAGAACAGACATGACTCACTGAAAGAAGACCATTCAAAAAAAGGTCTCTCCAGGGTTGTCCTTTAATTTTTCCTAAACTGTTCAGTCTGAACACCTGCAGTCTATTTTGAGCTATTTGGTGTGATCCAGAATCCTTCAGTACAAATCATGACTGTAAGATAAAATGTACAAGCGAAGGGGAGGGTGCCCTGCTACCCTTTAAATACTTCATCCTTTTAAACCCACACTTGCAAAGGAAAAAGAAAATGCTAACACAGTAAAGAGGAATTTCTTTTAGTCACTGTTGTTTAATGTTGAAAGTTTTCATCCTGCTTTGATCATCCTACACAGTCTATCCTAATTTTATTCTCCTCCCACCCCCTGCAAATTCCTGCTTTGTACTCTTGATAAAATGATATATATTATTCACTCTATGTATATCAAACTCCTTGAACATGTTCAGGCTGGAACTAATAGAATGGGAATGATTTATTAAACAACATGTGTATAAATTATTTAGGATCAATCAAACCCAAATAGTTAAGGTTGTGTCTTGCATACCATAGTCTAGGATAGAAGGGACCCCATCTTTTTATACTTAAACTTTTGTGACAAGTCTTTACGAAGAACAGTTTTGCATTAGCTCTTGATAATCTATCCATTTTTAAATAGCTATGAAAACCAGGTCTGGACTGAAAAAATCTGGCTGACCACTAGATGGTAGCAAAAGGATATAACATGTTGGAATATCTTATACATTTGTAGCTCAGAATCAGTAACTTTGTATACATTCTCAGTGGCAGTTTTCTATTTGAACATCCAAATTCAGAATCCCTGAGATTCGTTATAAATATTCTGACAAGAATTAATCACATGGCAGTACAGACTCAATAACAAATTATCAAAATACCAAGACTAGTCAACATTGCAGACAACAGAAAATAAATAAATGATTGAACATACAAATATGCATACCAGAGGTGGTATTCAGCACATGACCAGTTCTGGAGAACTGGTAGCGGAAGTTTTGAGTAGTTCGGAGAACCGGAAAATACCACCTCTGACTGGAGATTTTACAGTATCTTTCCCCTGCCATTCCCACCAAGCCACACCCACAGAATCAGTTCTAAAAAAATTTGAATCCCACCACTGATGCACACATCAGAATTCATTTTGAATAAGGGTCTGGGCTCACAAACACAGCACCTGTTTACCCACACGTCTTGCCTTGAAAAGAAAAGCAGCTGCTTTAAGAATTGCCTTGTTTTTACTGCATCAATTCCATAAAGCAGCTTTAAAAATCTTCCTTCTATGGACTCTGATTGCAAAGTAATTTAAGAAAGCTGAGCAAAGCAGTCAGTTTACCCCTGTTAAATAGCATAACCAAATCTGAGAAAAGAAAAGATACAAGATGCCCAGACAATGCAGCTCCCATCCAATGCCATGGACTTTAGGTAGGAAGTGCATCCCAGGAACTGGGCAATCCCTGGGAGAACAAATTCAGATGGATTATCTCAACAGCATTTCCACTAGTCAGACAGTCAGTCAGTCAGTCAGGCCCCCTCTCTCTCTTATACAAAGCCAGCTCTCAATCAGCTCTCCCAGTCAGCAATAATTGTTTATCCAGTTGCATTGGAAGGACAAGATATTTCTCTTACTTCAAAAGCTGAAGATCAAAAGTGGAGACAAGTGGGAAAGCAATAGAAATGTTCTTAATCATTCATTCTCCCATCAATAGCAGAATGGATTAAAAAAAAATGCAAGAATCAATTATTTGCCCTCTCTAAGTCTACCATCCCTTTTCTGGGTCTCTTTTAGCTTGATGATTTCTTACATTTTATCCCTAATGCTAAAATTTGTAGATGAGATGTTTTGCTTTTTGGAGTTTTTTTGTTTCATCAAGTCTTTTTCTACTATGTAACAATATGATTTTTTTAAAAAGAATGTGGGTTTAGAAATGGAGGATATGTTGTCCGTGAGAAAAGTAAACAGGTGCATGTGTGTGTGTGTAGAGAAAGATAGATATAGATATAGATAGATATTGTGTATGTGTGTGTATGTGTGTGTATCACACACACAACCAAAAAGGTAGGATTAGAAGCCACTTCAACTTAATCTTTGTTGCACATGAGGCAACACTGTGCAGTGGAATGTCCTTAAAGGCAGTTTTCTATCAAAATCAGCAAGTAAAACAGTAATTTCAGGCTGAAGGAGTTTAGACTGGTTTCACTCTGACTGAACAATGGGATGGCAACAAGGATGCTGATGCAGTGTAAAAAGTTACCTTCAGTACACAGTGAGTCTCCTTTATACTGCAGCAACCAGAACATGTAGTTGAATCCAAAGATCTGATCTGATTTCTATCACTGTCCCTTTTGGTCAACAAGTTTTCAAGAAATGAAGTGCTGGTTAAGTCGTGTTCCCAACAAAATAGTCCCCACCATCTGGGCAGACTGACCAAAACCAGACATGTTATTTCTCTGGGTTTTTTTTTCAGTCATTAACCGCCAGAAATCAGGTGGGGGGAAGAGTGGGAGGGAAAAGGAAGAGAGGGAAAGATAGAGGACAACCCTTTGTAACGTCCTATGCTATTTAACAAGCAGCTAAATCAATAAACGAAATAGAAATTAATGAATGAAATAGATATGATTCACATTTCTTTCTCTGCTTACTGAAAAAAATCTATATAATAGTTATAATATCTAACTATAAACTCATATGATGCAAGCCATGATAAAAATAATTAATCTCTTGTAGATGACCTTTTTTTCCTTCTATTTGCTTCTCTCTTTGGTAAATAAATGATCAAAACTGCAGTTTTAACTTGCATTTTTAGTCTCGATTAAACAGAGCTGAAGATATACATTTAAAAGTGAATTCAAAGTGCCACCTGGCTCATGAGTGGAGCCCTTTATCGAATGGTTTGCACAGATGTACTATTAGAGCTTAATTCCAAAGGCTATCAATATGACCTTGACAGAATTGGTTCTCTGGCCTTTTAACATGTCATTAAGGAATGGAAGGAAAAAGTGTTTAGCTGTTGGCACAATACCTGGGTCTTCATGGAGTTTATTTCCCTTGCACACATGCCAACTTCCATCTGAATACCTACTATTCTCAGCCATCTTTAGATAGATTGAGCTTCGTCCAGGGAATCTAATAATCAATTTACCATTAGTAGACCCATGTGCCAGACATTTTTTTATGAATCCAGGATCAATGAACAAGAATTTATTATTATTTCAGATATTTTATCTGTTGGCAAATGTTCAAAATATAGGTTCCAGTGATCTATATACATATATCCTCCTATGGATTATTAAAGCCATTTAAGTTTTATAAAATCTAAGTCTAGTTGCAGTCAATGGATCTTGATTCTTTTAAATGCTACTCTTTATCAGTTGTAAGCAGTTGTTCGTGTAATATTTTTAAGTGGATCAACATTGACCTATGTTTTAATGTTCATGTACAAGATGAAAATAACTTATTATTTAAGCATGTTTGAGTGGAATGTAATATGTTTATGTCAGATCAGCATCTCTTCCAAACACCCACATGCATCTAAAAGCATCCCAGAATTATGCTGCCTTCATTGTTGGATTTTAGTATCATCTTTTAAAAGTTAAAGTTAAAGTAATGGTTATTGGAAGATCAATTGCTCCTATTCTCATCTTCAAGCCCTCATTCAAATTCCTCAGAAAATGAAAAGATAGTCCAAAAATTTTCAGTCCTGGACCTAGATCAAGAAACTAAACTGCATTGTGGAAAGCATTTTCTATTCCTGCTTCAAATTTAGAGAAGAATTAACCAAGACTTTAATTTCTGCTTGGTTCAGAGGAAAGTCTAATCCATTTATATTACCCAGACTGTGAACAAATAGACTAGTTGCATCTTTCAGAAGGCTTGTGCAGCTATTTCTAAGATTGTGCCCCAAGGGTTTAGACATATGGATATGCACATAAACCATTTCCACTGGTGCTGCCAGTAGAGAAACAGCCTTCAAAGCAGCCTGTAGATTTTTCCAAAGTTAATAAATATTTGAATACTTCATAGAAAACTGTTTCATTCATTCTAATGTATTTTACATTGCACTCATATGAATAATCCCACTGCAAACTATTAGTACAATTGGTTTGGCCCATTGAATTGTTTTGAAGCACAGCTTATGAAATCCGCTGCCATATTTTAATCCACTTACTCATTTTTAGCCCACATTTCAAGTAAATGCTGTCCATCTGACCCAGGTGTTCCCTATTCGTAGAATTAGGCCTTTTGTGTGACTGTTCTGTCCTTTGAAACATCTGATCACCTGAGATTTTTAAAAGGCCTGTCCCCTTATAGCCTTCCAGCAAATAGCCTTCTAGTTAAACCTTGGCTTTTAAAAATATCCAAACTTTTGGTGATAAACAGCTGGGAAAAATTGGGATCATGTTAAATGCAAGTCATATTTCAACCATTTGACAATGCTTTTATATGCATACTCTAGCAACTAATACATTAGGCATGTGATGGCATGATTAAAGGAGATAAACCTTTCTTAGAGCCAACAAAAACTATAGATGTAATAAAAAGACACAGCAGCCCTGAAAAAAGAGAATACTCTCCTTCAGAAGCTCCAAATTAAGTAATTTGAGATAGTTAGTAAATTTCATATTGGGATTATTTCTGAAGAACTTTTGTAATTAGCATGCCATACCGGAAAGAATTTGCTGCCGATTAGATAAGGAGAATTTGCAAATTTAGCTATCTACAGTTTTTCCCTTCAAAGTCAAAAGGACCACAGATAAAAAGTTGCAAAAACATATCAAAGCATCTACTGAACTTTCCACTGCCTCTGTGCTATAGGGCTTGACATCTCTCAAAAACCACAAGAGTGAATGGGTTGACAATTTTTCCAAAGGCAATGTTGAAAGGGGGGGGGGGGGCAATCTAAGGTGAAAGTTACCCTTAGCATCATGTTGTAGCAGGGGAAAGAAAACTAGAAACACGTACATCCCTAGAAATATCGGACTTTCTCAGACAAACATCTCCAGGCTCTTTATAGAATAATTTTAACAAGACTTCTTTTAAATGTTACCTCTTCTAGCAATGCACAGGTACTGTGCGCCCTCTAGTGGAACAATAGTGTACTTCTAAGCATTTCAATCCATCAGTCACAACAGGATTGTTTTGCCTATATTTTATGCATGGGCTTTAATTAGGCTTTAACTAAATACAATAGGTGAGTTTATTAATAATCAGGTAGTTGCTGAGTGGATACATTAACAGTTGAATTATCTGGCTGTGATAGCAGTGACTTGCATATGCAACCGTGTTTTGGTAAGGATTCAATTTTAATGAAGGTCACTAACTCCATTTTTATACAATATGTTTATTCATTTGTAATAAAGGAAGGCTTATAGAGACCCTGGGGACTGAGCATTAGTTCACCTGCTCCATTGCATGGAATGACACTGGCATTAGTTCAAGGCCAGCAGCTACCATTGTTACTGGCACATCTGTGGTGTCCCTGAATGTGCATCTGAGAAAAGGATGGTGTTATACTGCTGGTAATGTTTGTGCCATTCCAGCTATAAACCAGGACTAAAAGGCTAAATGGCCTGTCAGTTTTCATTTCAAAATCAGGGTCTTTTTCCCCCTGCTAAAATACACTCTTGGATGTTTTTATCTGTGCTCTTTTCATTGGCACTGTTTGCTTAGTAGAAGAAGGAACTGGATAGCCATGTAAAGGCAGAGGAAGAAGCAATTTGTGCAACTGGATTTTATTTTGTTCAAGCCAAATCCCAAAGCTGCAGTTTTAAAAGAGTTAGAAGAGGATGTAGTGAGAAAGGGACTTGTGAGACAGACATGTCAAATAAGAAAACCTGCCTGGACCACTAGCATGGGATGATGACAGAAAGGAGTTTTAGCTTGTGTTGCAAAATAAAAGCAGTTCCATTCCAGTTGAAAGAGATCATGGTAATAAATAATATTGGGAGATTTATTGGGAGACTTTGAAAGAACTATTGATTCTAGAATAGAAAAAAACTATTAAATCACTAGCAATAGCACTTAGACTTATATGCTGTCCTGTCTAACGGGTGTACAGAGTCAGCATATTGTTCCAACAATTTGGATCTCATTTTACTCACCTAGGAAAGATGGCAGGCTGAGGCAACCTTGAGCCTAGTGAGATTTGAACTGCTAAATTGCAGGCAACTGGCAGGCGGCAGAAGTAGCCGAGAGTACTGCACTCTAACCAATGTGCCACTAAGGTTCTAGTCATTTAATGGTAAATAACAATTAAAAATTATAATCATGCTTTGTCATAATAGATAAGCATAACATTTCCAGTATATGACTAGAGCCATTACATAAATGGCTGGTTGATCTCACAGGCAGCCAGATTTTTAGACTAGATTTCGCATTTTCATCCATCTAAAAGCCCTGTCACACTGCCCAATGGATGCAAAACGGACACAACGGACGAGAAAAATGTTCCATCCATTGTTATCCACTCTCAGAAGGGGCAAAAATTTGCATAACCGGAGTGGACAACACGGATGCGGGGATGACGCAGGGCGAATGGAAAGCGGATGCGGAACGGAAGCCCAGCGGATGGAAGCGGATGGGAGAGAATGGCACATCCGCTAGGCTTCCGGGGGGACGCAGCAAAGCGGATGCAGAACGGATACAGTGGATGCAGAGCAGATGCAGAGCAGATGCACAGTGGATGAAGCGGATGCACAGCGGATGCACAGCGGAAGCCTAGCGGATGCCGAGCGTTAATTGTGCATGCAGGGAGGATGCATTGCATCAGCCCCGCGGATATAACGGAAGCAGCTCAGAAGCAGGTCGACATTCAGAGGAAAGACCTGCTTCCAGACACATCGACTATCTTGCCTGTCCTGCCTGCATGTCTGCCTGCAAGCCTTGCTGCCAGCTTTGCTACCAGCCTTGCTGCCAGCATTGCCAGCAGCCTTGCTGCCAGCCTCCCTGCCAGCCTTGCTGTCTTCCTGCCTGCCAGCCTTGCTGCCAGACAGTCTGCCTACCAGACTTGGTGCCTGCCTCCCTGCCAGCCTTCCTGCCAGCCTTGCTGCCAGCCTTCCTGCAAGCCTTGGTGCCTGCCTGCCTGCCTGCCAGCCTTCCTGCCAGCCTTCCTGCCAGCCTTGGTGCCTGCCTGCCAGCCTTGGTGCCTGCCTGCCAGCCTTCCTGCCAGCCTTCCTGCCAGCCTCCCTGCCAGCCTCCCTGCCAGCCTTGGTTCCTGCCAGCCTCCCTGCCAGCCAGCAACCCCACAACCATGCTGAAGCACAGCAAGCCTCAGCCATCTGCTGCCAGCCCTTGCAAGAGGGACAGGGCTACCATCCCGCCCCCTGGCCCTCACTCTGGTTCTGCTGGGGCTTCTGCAGAACGGGCTCACTCTCCTGGAGCTGGGGCTTCTGCTGCTTCTGCTTCTGGAGGAGCTGATGAAAAGCACTCCAGCACCAGCCACCTCCACAGAACCTGCACCCTTCACCCCTGAGACTGAGCGACCAAGAGGAGTGCCAGAGACTCATTTTTGTTTTATACCTTGTTGTTAGTAAAGTCTATTTTTGATTCATACACTTGCTTCATTTCTTTTTTTTAGTAAAGTCTTGTAGGAAACTTTTAGAAATGGTTTAAGCCTTTGCATGCTTGTGGGATGGGTTAAGATAGCACTGGGGTGGGCAGGGATACCTTTGGTATGGGTAATAGCTGTGGGATAGATAAACCTCCAGTGCAAGCATAGTGGGACTCTATGGTCCACCCTCCCAGGTGCCACACCTTTGGCCCTTTATTATCAATAACAATGTAAGCATTGATCCACACATTTGAACATAAACACAACTCTTTATTAAATGCCCTGTTCATTGTAGGCCCACCCAACATGCATGGCCCAATCTCATCAGTGTGATGAGACAGGCTGAAGGAAGCATCCATTAAGCATCTATCATCCTATCTTGCCACTCCACTGCTCCAGCTGGGGAGTTGCACCAGTGTTTCAGGAGGTTGCGCTGCTTCTTCCCTTCACGTGAAGCTCTGTTGGGGCCTTGCACATCCTCAGTGTCTATCAGGTTTCGCCCTTGCCTCCATTCCCCAGGCTCCATGTCCCCATTGCCTTGCTGGAGGTCCATGAGCCTGTTCTGCAAGACTGGGTAGCGAGTGTGCATGAGATTGTGCAGGATGCAGCAAGCTTCCATGATCCTCCTCACGGTCTCTGGGCGATGCTGCATGGTGGCGAGAAGTACCTGGAACCTGTTGGCCAGGATGCCAAATCGTTCTCCACCACCCGCCTTGCCCTGGACATCCTGTAGTTGAAGATCCTCTCTTCACGGGTGAGGAGTCTGGAGGTGTAGGGCTTCATGAGGTAGGTTGTGAGGGAGAAGGCGTCATCCCCCACGATGAAGTAGGGCACATCTTGTGTGTCGTTGGGCAGGGGTTCTGATTCTGGGAAGCCCACGATGAGGTTGCGTTTGTTAAGCCTGGGTTCCCCAACCAGGGTTAGGTAGACAAGCTAAACAGAATGTGCAGCGTTAGTCAGATAGGCACACAGATAAATGAGTGAGCTAAGCTTGTATGTTTATTAACATACAGTAAAAATAACAGATACGCTTGTGCTAATAAGAATATATTTTATTCCAGTATAAGTTTATAGCATAGTCAAAAACAGTCCAATATTCATTTACCATGTAGTCAGTCCATTCAGGGATATTCAGTTAGCAAAGTCCATGTAGAATATCCTATTGTCAGTTCACATAAATCAGTCCGTTGTTGTCTCTCCCGTTCGAGCAATGCAGTCTTGCTTCCAAGCAGTAATCAGGGATCATCAAAGCCAGAGAGAGAGAGAGAGCTGTAGCCTTGCTACTTTTATATGGTTTTCATAACCACACCCACAATTGCTCTTTCACAGTTAAAGCTGCATACACTAACTATGATTCATAGTTAGTATTTAACCTAAAACAGTTAGGGTGAACAATGTTATCCCTAACAGCGTTCCAGCCCCTCCTTGAGGTGACTGGCGTTGTATACCTGGGCATATGAAGATGAGCCGTTGCCTGAAGCATCGATGTACATGAACTTGTAGTCAGCATCGACCATGGCGAAGAGGATGATGCTGAAGAAGCCCTTGTAATTGAAATAAGTGGACCCCGACTTGGCTGGAGCTTTGCAGGCCACGTGCTTGCCATCTATGGCTCCAATGGTGTGGGGGAAGTTCCACTTCTGATACCACTGCTCTGCAACTTTCTTCCATCCTTCTTCAGTGGAGGGGCACTGGAGGAGCTCCTCCTTGTATTCTTCGATGATGGCCTGCACCACTTCTCTGACCACAATGCTGACGGTGTTGTGTGGCACCCTCCAGCTGTACTGCATGCTCCTGTAGGTGGTCCCTGAGGCCAGGTGGCACAGAGTCAGTGCCACCTTGAGCCCAGGGTCCAGGCTAGGCCAGAAGCTGGTGTTTGCCTTGGTCAACCTGGGTGTCAGCCGCTGCACAACCTCATCAAACATGGCTGGAGGCATCCTCATGAAGTACTGGAATGCCCGAGTGTCTTCGTTCCTGAGCTCCACCATCAGCTTGTTGTACAGTCCGTCCTCTGCTCTTCTGGCGAACCATCTTCGTACCCAGACGCTTCTTGGCCGCCCCTTTTTCTTCCCGTAGTGGAGTTCACAGAGCCTGTAGATGGCTTCGCACTGTTGCAGAAGGATGGTGGCTGCCAAAAGGACTGTGTTACGATCCACGGTGGACATGACTGGATGCTGTGGAAGAGGAAGAGGCAGATGAAGGCTGCAGAGGTCTGCAGCAGGGCTGCTGGTCTGAAAGTGAGATCCAGATGTGTTGCTCCCCCTTTTTATAGGCAGTATAGGTATCCCTTTGCATCCTCTAGGCATCCTCTAGGCATCCTCTAGGCATCCTGTAGACATCCTTAATATCCGAGATAGGTCCCCTCTGTGGACGTTTTTTCCGTTTTACATGCTTTGTTTCCATGCTGCATCTGCTAGGCATCCGTTCTGCATCCGTTCCGTGTCCGTTCCGCTTCTTCCCTGCGTCCGAGCAGATGCGAGTTGTGCGGATGCGGAACGGATGCCTAGCGGATATAGCGGATGTGTAACGGATGCAGAACGGATGCGTAGCGGATGCGTAGCGGATGCAGAATGGACGAATTGGATACATTTTCCACGCAAAAGTTTTGAGCAGCTCAAAACTTTCTGAGTGGATGAAACGTCCATAAACGGATGCTGGACGGATAGAGAGGAAGCAAAACGGAGGCAGTGAGTACATCGCATTAACCAATGGATGGCAAGCTTTTTTGTCCGTTTTACATCCTCTTTGCATCCGTTGGTGCAGTGTGACAGGGGCTTAATAAGTCTAATAAATATGGACCTGGATAGATACATGTTCTTGTTCATGTTAAAGATATCGCAAAAAGTAAATTGCTTCAAGTACTTCTGTCTTTTGCAATTAACTGATAGCAATTTTGTCAATGCCACAGTGTTCAAGTGGTGCTCCAAATGTTTTGAGATAATAATAATAATAATAATAATAATAATAATAATAATAATAATTTGTTTCTTGTCATTGTACAAGTACAACGAAATTGTGGAAGCACCCCAGCAACTGTTCACAATACAATAAAACCAGAGCACTTAAAAATGAAGATAAGAAAAATGGAGTACCCACGTCTCCATTTGCAATTAGAGAATACAATATCTATGAATATAAACAAAATATAAATCCAACACTGACTGTGACACTTTGACGAGTGTAATACACAAGAGATGGATTGTACTTTAATATGTTATTATACATCTGAATGAAGTATTGTGATTTCACAGCTTTTCACATCTTAATAAGGTAGTGATTTTGTGTTTATTTGCAATTTGGATGGCCCAAGGAAAGAAACTATTTATTAGTCTAGTGGTGTGGGATTTTATTGACATAAATCGCCGTCCAGACGGCAGCAGGTCAAAAAGATAATTGCCAGGGTTTGAGGGTCTTCTATGATGGCCTTGATTCTGCTTTGGCAGCGGGACCTGGCTAAGTCTTCCAGGGAGGGCAGAGGGCAACCAATGATAGTAGCAATAGTCCAGTCATGTCAGTCCAGTCCCAGTTGATGCAATATTCATCTCCATTTCTTAACCAAAGGAGCAGCAGTAATAGTAGACATCTACAATTAGATTCACAGTTTATGACTGGTAAAAACTACTATTAGTACAATATTATAATAGGTTTTTCTTACACAATGAGTACATTTCCAAAGAAAATGCTGAGGATTCAGATTAAAGGAAATGGGGGCTTTTGTGAATAATGGTGTCTTTAAAATTTGACACCAGTACTTATAACACATTAAGAAAAATAAATACCCACAAAGATACATGTAGAGGGGAAAAGGAAGTTTTAATCTTCCTCCTAGAGTTTTCTAAAAAAAAGTCACTTTGATGAAACTAAGTTCAAACTTTATCATCAACTTTTACATAGGTTTCTGCAAGAGAAACAATACTGTTCATATCGTTTTTTCATTATAGATGATGCAAATTAATATATATGCATAATTTCTACCATAACATAACTCATACAAATTATATACAAATTATATAATTTTCTCACCTTGTGTGGTGATATTACAATAAGCCTATGGACCAGGGGTGGGATCCGACCAGTGTTAAAACCGGTTTGGTGATTTACAATTTGCTGCACGTGCATGTGAATTGTTGTCAGCTAGCTGCCTGGACAGTGCTGCACAAGGGTGTGCAGCAGTTGAAAAAGCACTTTTTTCCTGCTTTTTCAACCACAGCTGTGCCGCACAAAGCAGCTGAGGTTGGAAAAGCAGGAAATAAAGGTCAGGTAAGAGCCCAGGTGGGCAGGTGGCCGGTGGGCCAAAACAGCAGCAGGCATAGAACTGCTTCTATGTCAGCTGCTCTTCAGAGCTGCTGGTTCTACAGAGCTGGTAGAATCCCACCCCTGCTATGGACAAATGTTCTGATTTTGCGCAATACATAGCTTTACAACTCCCTTTGCAGGATCTGTAGCATAATCACTTTCAATTACTAAGTAGAAAGACTGTCAAGGAAAGAGTGTGTAATTCTTTATTAATATATTCCATTCTTGATTACTTCCAACTTTCTTGCAATGTACAGCACTAGAGTTAGAGATCATCCAGTGAAATTGAATACTGAAAGAATAAGAACAGACAAAATGATTCTCTCTCTCTCTCTCTCTCTCTCTCCCTCCCTCCCCCCCTCCCTCCCTCCATCCATCCATCCATCCATCCATCTATCTATCTATCTATCTATCTATCTATCTATCTATCTATCTATATGCTGTTTCAGCTTCCTTCGGGTATTATCCCACGTCATTGTAGTGCTTTTAAAGTTGCAGCACCACAATGACGTGGGATAATACCCAAAGGAAGCTGAACAGCACACATGTAAGTACCCGCCAAAACTAAAAAAACAAATATATATACATATATATATATTTGTTTTCTTAGGCTTTCGCGGGTACTTACATGTGTGCTGTTTAGCTTACTTCGGGTATTATCCCACGTCATTGTAGTTCTGTTAAAGTTGTAGCAACGTTTCAGCAGAATCTCATCTGCCATCCTCAGGCTTCTGTATATATAATTATTTTTTAAGTTTTCGCGGGTACTTACATGTGTGCTGTTCAGTTGTACAACTTTGAAAGCACTACAATGACGTGGAATAATACCCGAAGGAAGCTGAACAGCACATATATATGTGAACAGCACATATATGTATGTATGTATGTATGTATGTATGTATGTATGTATGTATGTATATCTATCTATCTATCTATATACATATATATATATGTGCTGTTTAGCTTCCTTCGGGTATTATCCCACGTCATTGTAGTTCTGTTAAAGTTGTAGCAACATTTCAGCAGAATCTCATCTGCCATCATCAGGCCTCTGTATAGAGTTTGTATGTGGGTCAGGCTATCACAGGCATTGGTTTTAAATTTGAGGCTAGCCTATTGCTGTCCCAGGATGGTTTTTTCTACATCCTGATTGGTTGGGAGTCTTGGTCTGTGTTTATTGTTCTTGGAGTTTGTTTGATTGGTGTTTCTGGTTTCTTCTGTCTGTTTTGTGGCTTTGATTGGCTGGCAACACTGTGTTCCTGTATTGGAGGCTTTCAGTGCAGCTTGGCTTCATGTAAAAGGACAGCTGTTATCTATCAGGAAGCTAGGTTTCATCTGGGTGCCTGGTTGGGGTGTGTTTGAGCTGGAGATATCAGGGGGAGTCTGTTTCTGCCCAGGTGTTTGCCTGGCTTCAAAACAGACAAAAAAATAGCAGCCATCCTTAGAAACCCCAAAGATAAAATTGACCTGGAAAACCAAGGCATATACGAAATTCCCTGTGCATCATGCCCGGCCACATACACTGGGCAGACCAATAGAAGAATAAGTACCCGCCTGGATGAACACAAAAATGCAGTAAAAAAGCTGGAACACACCTCCTCACTAGTCCAACACATGAAAGCCACGGCTCACAACATCAACTTCAATGGCACCAAAACCCTAGCCACTATAGAAAACCTCAGCCACAGAATCATCAGAGAAGCCATAGAGATTGAAAAAAGACCTGAAAGCATGAATAAAAGAGATGATTCCACCAGACTGTCAATCATTTGGAAGCCTCCACTCTCAAATAGAAAGATCTCCACACCACAAGCCAGGCAAACACCTGGGCACAAACAGACTCCCCCTGATACCTCCAGCTCAAACACATCCCAACCAGGCACCCAGATGAAACCTAGCTTCCTGATAGATAACAGCCGTCCTTTTACATTAAGCCAAGCTGCACTGAAAGCCTCCAACAAAGGAACACAGTGTTGCCAGCCAATCAAAGCCACAAAACAGAGAGAAGAAACCAGAAACACCAATCAAACAAACTCCAAGTCCAATAAACACAGACCAAGACTCCCAACCAATCAAGATGGAGAAAAAACCATCCTGGGACAACAGTAGGCTAGCCTCAAATTTAAAACTAAAGCTGTGATAGCCTGACCCACATACAAACTCAATACAGAAGCCTGATGATGGCAGATGAGATTCTGCTGAAACGTTGCTACAACTTTAAAAGCACTACAATGACGTGGACTAATACCCGAAGGAAGCTGAACGGCATATATATATATGTGTGTGGGTGTGGGTGTGGGTGTGGGGGTGTGGGTGTGGGTGTGGGTGTATATATATATATATATATATATATATATATATATATATATATATATTTGGTTATTCGGGTTTTCTCCCGCGTAGAAAACGGAAGTATCTGGGCAACGTTTCGATGAGGTCTCATTCATCATCTTCAAGCTTGTTTCTTCAGCTCTGTGCTTCTCAGGGTAATGTGAGCTTGCAGCTGCTTCTTCCTTTTAACTGCTAGTGGGGGTGTGACTTGATCGGTTGGAGGTTTGGCTGTGTTCTGATTGGTAGGTGGGTTGGCTGTGTTCTGATTGGCTGGGGGTATGTTCTGTTTAGGTGGGGGCTTGGTTGTGCTCAGGTTAGTCTTAGTTGCTGGGGGATTTGAGCTGGTGAGCTGTGATCCTGTTGTTTGGCTTCGTGTTCGTGTTCGTGGTCGTGCCACATCTTCATTGTGGGTGTGAGTCTTTTTTCTACGTGGAAATGTGGTGGTAGCATCTTGTGTGGCACTCGTAGGTGTGGGTCTGGTGTCATTCTTCATGTTAGGTACTCGTTTATTAATGAGGGCAGGTTTCCAAATGGTTGGTAGGCGGGAGGTATCATCTCGTTTATTCATGCTGTGTGGGCGTTTTTCTATCTCTATGGCTTCTCTGATTATTCTGTTGTTGAAGTGTTCGGTTTTGGCGAAAGTTCTGGTATTTTTAAAGTCAATTTCATGTCCTGTGGCTTTGAGGTGTTGGACCAGGGAAGAGGTCAGTTCTTCTTTTTTGATTGAGTTCTTGTGTTCTTCAATGCATGCACTAATTCTTCTGTTAGTTTGTCCTATGTATGTGGTGGGGCAGGCAGTGCAAGGGATTTTGTACACTCCTTGGTTTTCTAACTCGATTTTGTCTTTAGGATTTCTTAGGATGGTGGATATTTTTCTGTTTGTGCAAAATGCTGTTTTAATGTTGTGTTCTTGGAGGATCTTGCTGATTTTGTCTCTAATGCCTTTTATATATGGGAGGAGGGCTTTGCCATTCTCTTGTTCTCTGTCTTGGCTTTTGGTTGGGGTTTCTTTTTGGATTAGGTGGGTAATCTTCTTTTTGGGGAATCCATTGGCTGTAAGTACATTAGTGAGAGTGTGTAGTTCGGTTTTTAAGTGTTGTTCATCGGCTAAGCATTTTGTTCTGGAGATGAGTGTCTTGGCTATGGAATTGATCTGTGCTGGGTGGTGGTGTGAGAGTGCATGTAGATAGCAGTTTGTATGTGTTTTCTTCTGATAAATGGTGTGTCCTAGGGAGCCATTGGATTTTTTGTATACTAAGACATCTAGGAAGGGAAGTTGATTGTTGGCTTCTGTTTCCATGGTGAATTGTATTTTGGGCTGTAGGCTGTTGAGGTGTGTGAGGAAGTTGTTCAGTTTTTCTTTCCCGTGTGGCCAGATTATGAAGGTATCATCTACGTATCTGAGCCTGTTTGGGTTTGTGATCATATTTTTCTAGAGCTTGTGTTTCAAAGTGTTCCATGTAGAGGTTTGCGATGACAGGTGAGAGGGGTGATCCCATGGGTGCTCCTTCTATTTGTTTGTATTTTTGTCCATTGTAGGTGAAGTATGTATTGGATAGGCAGTGCTTGGTAAGATCTAGGATGTACTTGGGGGGGTTGTATTTGTTTTGGATGGCTGTCAAGGCTTCTTTTATAGGCACTTGGGTGAAGAGGGATATGACATCGAAGCTCACTAGTAGGTCGCTGGGTTGTAAGTTTTGTTTCTTTATGATCTCAATGAACTGGAATGAGTTCCTTACATGTGAGTTGATGGATTCTGCATAGGTCTCTAATTGTTTGGCGAGAAATTTGGCTAAGTTTTGTAGAGGTGAGCTACAAATATATATATATATATATATATATATATATATATATATATATA
>BLBF01000010.1:49540707-49575834 GCA_015471245.1 Laticauda colubrina | reverse complement strand
ATATATATATATATATATATATATATATATATATATATATATATATTCTTAAGTTTTCGCGGGTACTTACATGTATGTTGTTCAGCTTTGTTTGGGTATTTTCCCACGTCCTTGTAGCTGTGCTTTTAAAGTTGTAGCAACGTTTTGGCAGAATCTCATCTGCCATCATCAGGCTTCTGTTTTGTGTTCGTCTGTGAGTCAGACTTTCACAGCTGTTTCAGTTTAAAATTTGAGGCTGGCCTATTGTTGTGCAAGAATGGTTTTTTCTTCATCCTGATTGGTTTTGAGACTTAATTTGTGTTTATTGGTCTTGGAGTTTGCTGTGTTCTGCTGGATTGGTGTTTCTAATATCTTCTGTCTGTTTTGTGGCTTTTTTGTGTGTGTCTTGATTGGCTGGCAACATTGTGTTCCTGCATTGGAGGCTTTTAGTGCAGCTTGGCTCCAAGTAAATGGACGGGTGTCATTTGAACATTTTTGTGTTCATCCAGGCGGGTACTTATTCTTCTATTGGTCTAATAAGTACCTGCCTGGATGAACACAAAAATTCACTTTAAAAAGTGTTCACTGGAACACACCTCCTCACTAGTCCAACACAAGAAAGCCACAGGTCATAGCATCAACTTCAATGGCACCAAAACCCTAGCCACTATAGAAAACCCCAGCCACAGAATTATCAGAGAAGCCATAGAGATTGAAAAAAGACCTGAAAGCATGAATAGAAGAGATGATTCCACCAGACTATCAATCATTTGGAAGTCTGCACTCTCAAACAAAAAAATCTCCACACCACAAGCCAGGCAAACACCTGGGCACAAGCAGATCCCCCTTGATACCTCCAGCTCAAACACACCCCAACCAGGCACCCAGATGAAACTGAGCTTCCTAACAAATGACACCCGTCCATTTACTCAGAGCCAAGCTGCACTAAAAGCCTCTAATACAGGAACACAATGTTGCCAGCCAATCAAGACACACACAAGAAAGCCACAAAACAGACAGAAGATGTTAGAAACACCAGTCAAGCAGAACACAGCAAACTCCAAGACTAATAAACACAGACCAAGACTCCCAACCAATCAGGATGAAGAAAAAACCATACAGGCACAGCAATAGACCAGCCCCAAATTTAAAACTGAAACAACTGTAAGATTCTGATTCACAGAAGAACACAATACAGAAGCCTGATTGCCAGACAGTGGCTGGGCTGGGCTGAAAAAAAGGGGTGGATCAATTCATGAAAGTTGTGGAGATCACTGGGAGATCAATTAATTTCCTTGTGTAATTGATTAGCCACTTTTCCATTCCCTACTAATTGACTGCTGTACTAAACTATTTCTCTTTTTACTGTACTCTTTTATTATAAAGGCTGGCCAAAGACTGCAATAAAGAGATTTGATTTGATTAGGCCACATAAGAAATTAGGCATTTCTTATGTTGTCTCTCAGCATGATACATAAGAATTAGATACCCTTTTGACCACCTTTTAGTCTTAATGTCCTTTTCCCCATCATTGCAATTTAAATTCCTTTTAAAAATATGTAATGCTACTCTAAAAAGGCTATGATTGATAGACTGGTAGACTGATCATGACTCCAAAAGGAAATTTTCTTACAACGTTTAGCTATTCCAGGGACTCCAAACAATTTGAATCCCTGGTGGTATCAGATATTTTATTAAGTCTGATATCCTCAAGGCATTGAATTATAATGTTGGAAGAGGAGATCTTTTAGTCCAAACTCCTGCTCAAAGAATGAATCTTTGGACCATATTGGAATCCAGTTCCCATTATTCTCATCAAGCCTGGTGAATAATTATGCTGGCTGGGGAAGGTTTGAAATACATCTGAAGAACATCAGATCAGCTAGAAATGATCTGTGATAAATAGTTTAAAAGCATTTAAAACAATGATGTACAATTTTGGGGAACCATAACTTCATGTTTTAGAACCTGTCTATAGTAATATTCCAAAAATTGGCAGGACCAGAACAAACATTAGAACAAAAAATAAATTTTATTCAATTCAAATGTAATTTAATGTAATAAAAGGCACCTAACATCATTACTGATTCTCTGATTATCTAATTCTCTGTGGTTTTTTAAAAGCACTGTCATTAACTACACACAGAGATCAATGTACACCAGTCTTTTACTGGGATGATTACTTAATTCATCATAATTCAATTCTTCTTGTCTAATATTTTAAAGCATTATTTTTTGGGGGGGAGTACATAGGTCTCAACACACAGTATTGTTCTTCATCTGAAGTCTCCCAAATCCATCAACCATTATGGTATTTTCGAATCATTAAAGGCGTACAATTCTATGCATATTTATTTGAAGTATAACAGTTATCCAACTTAGTAGGATTTACTTTTCAGTGGAAATAGAAATATTTTGTGCCTATATCTTGCACTCAAATTAATTTTGGCTCTATCATGCTAATTTTCTCTAAGACAACAGTTTTAAAACAATGTATGTTTCAAGAAACAGTTCAAATTATCCACATGGTGAATTTGCTTCGGAAAGTTAGACTTTACCAAGTTAGCAAGCTAAGTTTTAAATTAAAGCACAACTCACTTCAGATCAATGAATTGATTTGCATGCATTTCAAGCAGGACTGCTTTCTTTGGATTTTGAGTGCTCAGTGGTACTGCAGTTGAAGCCTCTGCATAATTAAATCTATATTTGCTACATTTACCAAGGTGTTGAAACAGGAATTTTAAAAGGCAGAAAGTATCATTTGTACAATAGTTAACACAATATTTTACAAAAGTATTTCCTGTTTGAGTTTGGAAACTATTTATTAATGCAAAATGCTGCTATGAAACTGCTTAGTATAACATGGATAAAGTAAATTTTAGCCATATATTGTATTTTACAATTGAGATCCACATGATCTTTTTAAAACCCTTTCTAAAACCACCTCTGAGTAGCAACAATCAAATAAACATATTTTGGCAATGCAGAACATTTCTATTAAATTGTGTATTTGTAGATGGAGTTTTTAATTACTAGTTTTCAAAAAAAAACATCTAAAGAGCTGTCTTAAATTCAAAAAAGAATTTCAGAAGAAACATGTACAATTGTATGTGAGAGCCAGTAATAGCATTTTCACTAAATGAAGTAGATCATCATTATTCAATCACTAGTTTTGAGAGAATAAAAGTATCTGCTCTACTTTCAAAGAAAGATAAATCCAGGACTTATTAATGTCCTGGAGAGGGAGATCCTTAGAAAGTGATGAGGAGCAAGTCTCAACACAGCAAAAATCATTTGGGAAGAAATAGAATTTTACATGTCCCAGATTCAAGCTCAGTCAAAATGAATGAATATTTTTATTATGATCACTGACCTCATTAAAAATGAGAAATGTGTATAGAACTTGGTAGACTCTAAATAAAGCCCCTGTCACACAGCACCAACGGATGCAAAGAGGATGTAAAACGGAGAGAAACACTTGCCATCCGTTGGTTAACACGATGCTTCCATTCTGTACTCACTGCGTCCGTTTTTCATCCTCTCTATCCGTCCAGCATCCGTCTACTGACATTTCATCTGCTAAAAAAGTTTTGAGCTGCACAAAACTTTTTGAGCGGAAAATGTATCCAACGCATCCATTATACATCTGCTATGCATATGGGGAATATCCATTAGATGTCTGTCGTCATCCGTTACGCATCCGCTATATCTGTTAGGCATCCGCTGCGTATCCGTGCAACTCGCATCCCCTCCAGCGGAAAACGGACACAGGAAGGAAGAAAAACGGACACAGAATGGACACACAGCGTTAGTAGCAAGGACATAGAAAGGATTAAAGTGGATGTAGCTCACATACAAAGCATTAAAATGGAAAAAACATTTGCATAGGGGACGTATCTCGGATATTTAGGATGTCTGCAGGATGTTTAGAGAATGCAAAAGGACACCTAGCGGAAAACCTATATTTCCTATAAAAAGTGGGAGGAACTCACCTGGATCTCACTTTCAGTCCAGCAGCCCTGCTGTGCAGACCTCTTCAGCCTTCATCTGGCTCTTGCTCTTCCACAGCATCCAGTCATCTCCACCATGGATCATCACACACTCCTTTTGGTAGCCACCATCATTCTACAACAGTGTGAAGCCATCTACAGGCTCTTTCACCTGTTCTACGGGGAAAAAAAGGAGGCATCCAAGAAGTGTCTGGGTCTGAAGATGGATCGCAAGAAGAGCAGAGTACGGACTGTATAACAAGCTGATGGTGGAGCTGAGGAATGAAGAACCTCATGCATTCCAGAACTTCATGAGGATGCCGCCAGCCATGTTTGACGAAGTTGTGCAGCGGCTGACACCCAGGTTGACCAAGCAGAGCACCAACTTCCAGCCCAGCCTGGACCCTGGGCTCAAGGTGGCACTGACTCTGCACCACCTAGCCTCAGGGACCACGTACAGGAGCATGCAGTACAGCTGGAGAGTGCCACACAACACCATCAGCATTGTGGTCAGAGAAATGGTGCAGGCCATCATCGAAGAATACCTGGAGGAGCTCCTCCAGTGCCCCTCCACTGAAGAAGGCTGGAAGAAAGTTGCAGAGCAGTGGTATCAGAAGTGGAACTTCCCCCACACCGTTGGAGCCATAGATGGCAAGCACATGGCCTGCAAAGCTCCAGCCAAGTCGGGCTCCACTTATTTCAACTACAAGGGCTTCTTCAGCATAATCCTCTTCACCATGGTCGATGCTGACTACAAGTTCATGTACATCGATGCTTCAGGCTAACGGCTCATCTTCAGATGCCCAGGTATACAATGCCAGTCACCTCAAGGAGGGGCTGGAAAGCAACCTCATCATGGGCTTCCCAGATCCAGACCCCCTGCCCAATGACACACAAGATGTGCCCAACTTCATCGTGGGGGATGACGCCTTCTCCCTCAGAACCTACCTCATGAAGCCCTACACTTCCAGATGCCTCACCCGTGAAGAGAGGATCCTCAACTAAAGGCTGTCCAGGGCAAGGTGGGTGGTGGAGAACGCCTTTGGCATCCTGGCCAACAGGTTCCAGGTACTTCTCACCACCATGCAGCATCGCCCAGAGACCGTGAGGAGGATCGTGGAAGTTTGCTGAATCCTGCACATTCTCATGCGCACCCGCTACCCAGTCTTGCAGAACAGGCTCGTGGACCTCCAACAAGGCAATGGGGACATGGAGCCTGGTGAATGGAGGCAAGGGCGAAACCTGATCGACACTCAGGATGTGCAAGGCCACAATAGAGCCTCATGGGAAGGGAAGAAGCAGTGCAACCTCCTGAAACACTGGTGCAACTCCCCAGCTGGAGCAATGGAGTGGCAAGACAGGATGATAGATGCTTAATGGATGCTTCCTTCAGCCTGTCTCATCACACGGATGAGATTGTGCCATGTATGTTGAGGGGCCCCACAATGAACAGGGCATTTAATAAAGTGTTGTGTTTATGTTGAAATGTGTGGATCAATGTTTAAATTGTTATTGATAATAAAGGGCCAAAGGTGTGGCACCTGGGAGGGTAGACCATACAGTCCCACTATGCTTGCACTGGAGATTTATCTATCCCACAGCTATTACCCATCCCAAAGGTATCCTAACCCATCCCACAGCTATTACCCATCCCAAAGGTATCCCTGCCCATCCCACTGCTATCCTTACCCATCCCACAAGCATGCAAAGACTTAAACCATTTCTAAAAGTTTCCACCAAGACTTTATTGACTAAAAGAACTGAAGCAAGTGTGTGAAGCAAAGATTATCTTTCTTAATAACAAACTGTAAAAGAAAATGACCCAAGTGTCCCAAGCAAAGATAAAGTCATCAGGTAGCAACCCAGTCTCTGGCACTCTTCTCAGTCACTCTGAGGCGTGCCCATAGTCTCAGGGGTGAAGGATCCAGGTGCTCTGGAGGTGGCTGCTGCTGGAGTGCTGGTCTGAGGCGCCATTGGGATGCCTGGCCCTGAGAGGACAACAGGGGATGGTGTGTGGAGGAAGCTCTCAGAGAGCTGGGTCAGTCCTGTGATGTTGAGAGCCCCTTCCTCCAGGACATGGGGTGTCAGTACCAAGACTGATGACAAATGTTCTGAGTCCGGGCTTGGCTGTGGGGTGGAGGAAGGAGGAGTGTCGTCAGGATGTCTGGTCTGCAGGTGAGCGAGGTGAGGCATCGGTGGCATCTGTGGCTTCGGTGGCATCTGTGGCGTGGGTGGCATCGGTGGTATCGGTGGCATCAGTGGCATCAGTGGCACTGGTGGCGTGCGATGAACCTGTGCCTGGACTGGGAAGGGCTGCCTGTGCTGCTGGAACTCCTGGTAGCTGTAGCCTTGGTAGGTGAGGGCCTGTGGAAAGCCTTGGAAGGGCAGTGACATCACCTGAGGTGGAGGACCAGACCTGGACTGGGTGGGAGCAGGTTCATCTGGGCCTGGAGGGTTGTGAAAAAGACCGGTGATCCTGTCTTTGATCACCTGGTACTGTGATTCGGACATGTCCAGGAGGGTTTGGTTGACATAGGTGAGGAAGGGCTTGCAGTTTGAGGATGGTATGTCAGTGTGTACCAGCTGAGAGAGATCTACGCTGCTTTTGATGGTGTCCCTGATCTCCAGCAGGACAGTGTGGCTCTGCCCTTCCGGTCTGGCTCTCTGCCTGCTTTCTGTGGAGGTGGAGCTGGGGGTGGATGTGGGTTGATCTCTGGTGAAAGTGCCCTCTCCTTGCTCCCACTGTGTCAGGGGGTCCTCCACGCACTCCACCACGGGGAGTGCAACTGTCGGGGGGGTCTCCATCATGGGATGCTCCACAGATACCTGCCTGGACACAGGAGCTGACTCTTGGCCGGAAGAGGTCTGGCTCTCTGCGGGCTGCCTAAGAGAGAGGGTTGTCAGAGGGGCTGCTCCTCGGGGGCGGATCTCACCTTCCAAGAAGCTGGACTTGGCCATCATGTAGGTCTCCCGGTCAGTCAGCTTGACCGTGGCCTGGCCAGATTTCTTGAGGTGCAGCTTCCCGTACCAGGTGTGCATGTGCTTCCACCACCCGAGGAGGACCTCCGAAGTATAGCCCAGGCTCTCCACCTTCTCTCTCCAAGCAGCCTGCTTCCTTTTGGTGTCTTGATGGAGCCTGTGTCCCTTCCGCCAAAGATACTCGTTCTCCCTCAGCCATTCCAGCACCTCATCCTCATGTTCCTCTTCAATGGAGTATTGCCTCCTCTCCCATTCATGCGTATGCCTCTTCCTCCCTCTGGCAGGGCCATCTGAGCCCTCATCAGAGGGGCTTCGAGGTTCTAGGGGCTGCTCCACCACACCAGCAGCAGCAGCAGCAGCAACAACAACAGTAGCAGCAAAATCAGGACCATCAGCACCAGGAGCACCAGCAGCACCAGGAGCACCAGCAGTACCAGCAGGATCAGCAGCAGCAGAGTAAGCACCAGCAGCACCAGGAGCACCAGCAGTACCAGCAGGATCAGCAGCAGCAAAGTAAGCACCAGCAGCACCAGCAGAACCAGCAGGACTAAGGGCACCAGCAGCACCAGAAGGACCAGGAGCAGCGCCAGCAGAGTAAGCACCAGCAGAAGCCCCAGCACCAGGAGCAGCGCCAGCAGAGTACGCCCCAGCAGAAGCCCCAGCACCAGGAGCAGCGCCAACAGAAGCTCTAGCACCAGAAGAGTCAGCCCGAGCAGCAGAAGCCCCAGCAGAAGCAGAGTCAGGGCTAGGGGGTGGGATGGTGGCCCTGTCCTTCTTGCCAGGGCTGGCAGCAGATGGCACAGGCTTCCTCTTCTTTCCCATGGTTGTTGGCTGGCTGGAGCTGTGTCTGGCAGCAGGTCTTTCCTCCGAATGGTGACCTGCTTGCGAGCTGCATCCTTTTATAGCCGCAGGGCTGACGCAATGCATCCTCCCCACATGCGCAGTGAACGCTTTGCATCTGCTAGGCATCCGCTACACATCCGCTAGGCATCTGTGATGCATCCGCTTCATCCGCTCGGCATCCGCTCTGTATCCGCTCCTTCTGTTGCGCGTCCACTTCGCTGTGCTCCCCCAGAAGCCCTGCGGATGTGCCATCCGCTTCCATCCGCTTCCATCTGCTAGGCTTCCGTGGAGCATCCGCTTTACATTCTGGCTACATCCTCCCCCCGTCCATTCCTTTCCGTTGTTATCCGCTCTGCTTATGCAAATTCGGGGCACTTTTGAGAGTGGATAACAACGGATGGAACATTTTCTCATCCACTGTATCTTTTTTACATACGTTTTGCCTCCATCGGCCTATGTGATAACTTAAACTGATTGGCCGAGAAGGCCGTTCTTGGATTGGTTATTTAGGAACCAATCCAATTGGCCTGCCGGATGGCGGGAACACTTAAAGTACTTTCATTGGCCACTAGCCGCGAGCAAGCCACTATAAGAAGAGCTGCCGTGGCTTGGGCTGTTGTTCCGTTACCATTGCATTACTTGTTGAAATAAAAGAGGAGTTGTTGGAACCCGGTCTCGCGCAACTTATTTCCGAATGGAACAAGAAAGATGATGATGGTGGTGATGGGGGAAAGGAGGAGAAGGAGAAAGAGAAGGAGAAGATATTGCAGTTGTTATTGGGTTTGTTAATGGATAATCAAAGTGTGCCTAATATTAGAGGCAGTACAAACAACAAATTTTACCTCAAGGAGAGTGAATCATACTGATCTGATGACAACGACACATAAAAAAGATCAGAACTTTCCAAGTTATTTTTTATCATGTATGGTGTTTTGAGGTGGATCCTTGAATATAAAGAACACAGAAAAGTAGGATATATGCTATAATTTCAGCAGCCCCTTATGCACAGGCCCATATTCTCAGTTCATAGGGTACTTTTATGTATTGGTCCTGCAAAATTACCATTGGAGGAGCATTGAAGCATGCTAAGATTAGATCTCTACATTTGGACCAGTTGAAAGCTCATGAATATTTTTCAAAAGCAGCTCCATATTCAGTTCATTGCTGCAAACAAAACATTTATGTAGTAATCATATAGCATAAATATTGAGGCATATGTAAGTATGTCAGTCCAAGACCATTTTCTCCAGACAAAGGCACAGTTCAGGCATCAAGCTAAGCTGATCAAAAACTCTGCTGGCACATCTTCCATCTGAAAATCTGGGAGCAAAGCCAGGTCCAGGAATACTTCCAAATTGCAAACTTCTTTCTTGAAGATGCAACATTCTCCATAAAGGTAAATAATTAAATTTTACTATCACATAAGCAAACAACAAACTGAGATTTCAGGCACTCCCCAAAATTATTGTTTCATTGAAACCTATGGGGAACAGCAAACTGACAAATAATACTGTACATCCAATGTAATGCTTCTAGTTTTCAATTCCCTTTACAATGCCTAATTGGCAAAAGCAGGAGACATTACACTGTTTTTGTTTAATTTGAAATTATTTGGAATTTAACATATTTCTTTATCTGATTAATTTTACATTGATATATATATTATATATTATATATTATACATTAATATATACAAGAAGAGGATATAGTCCCACATATTTAGAGGATATTAAGTAGGGAAAAGTTGTTATAAGAAATAATATTAATACACATTTATTTAGAAAGTCATTTTCAACACAAGCTCTTGTCTCACCTTCCTTCAACAACTGACCATTTCTGCTTTGATATATTTTTCAATATATTTTTTTAAATGTAATTGTGTTTATTTCTCATTTGGATTAATTTGTGTGTATTTAAGGGGGAGAAGCAACATTGAGATTTATGAAATGAAAGTCTTTCAAGATCTATGGTGTGACCCCTCCTAGGAGAGGGAGTTAAGAACAGTATGATACCCAGAAATATTCTTCTCTCAGATTTCAGAGAAATTCTTCCAGAGCTAAGTAAACATAATTTGATTTTGTGGAAAATTACAGACATCATTTATACTAAAAGGTAATACAACTTTCCCAAATTGATGGCTCCTAAATATACTGAAATTTCAACTCCCCAAATTCCAGTCCTAGTATGAAATTCTTGATAATTGTAAAACCAACATATGTGGGTAGGAGCAGCTTGGTATAATGGCACAAATTAATCAGCATTTAAGAAAATCTTACTTGATTTTTTTCAAATCAGAAAACACTACTCACCAAGTTTCATTTTCTCTAAGTTTCATGGAAGAAAATAGATTTATCAACACTCTATTATAAACATAAATTTAGTAAAATTTATGTTTATATAAGGCTTTACAAAGTGGGGGAAAGGGACTAAAAATAAAAAAGACACAAAATTGTAGCAATATTTTGGAGGAATATTTTGTTTTTTAAAAATACTCAGGCTCCTTTTAGAAAAGACAGGTCAACAATTGACTAGTGCATCTATTAGGAAATATCTGTTTTCCTGAAAGGTAAACTTTTTGCTGTTTTCATATTTTTAAAGCTGCTTTTGCTAATAGAATAAAACTGGGCACAAAATATCCATCTCTAAAAACTTCAGGCATCTCCTGGAGGCTGTTTCTTATAGCAGGAAGACTGGGGCTGTTTTCTGCCTTTAAGAGCATGTTTCTCTATTTCTCCTTTGGGAAAATATTCTATCCTGCCTCTTTTAATGTTAAAAATAAAGAATATTTTAAGGGGGAGGGGGGCTTCCTACAGCATTTATATATTTGAAGGGAACAAAACCCTACCCTTCATTGGCAGTCAGCATCCACTTTTTCCCAGCCTTGAATAAATCAAATCTCTCTTAAAATAATGGGAAAAAAATAATGAAAATAATTTTCTAATTTGGTTGCATTGAAATCATTGTATCCCAGATATAAGATCAGAGACCAAGCTGTCCAAAATTATCAGATTCAAAGTACTAAAAGTTAATAAAGTAATATGAAATAAAATTAATTTAAATCAATCACAATCTGCACATGGAAAATATGAAAAATGGGATTTGCACTTTTGAGGAGGGGCGAGATCCCTGATGAATTAACAGGAAAATGCAATTTCATCTAGTGGGAATCCTGCTGCTTCTGGGAAGCCAATATACAAAAAAGATTTAGCAAAAAACTTAAAGACCCACACGTCTGTGTGTGTATGTGTTTTTCCATCGTTTTCAATAAGCTTCTAAGTCTTTTCTTTTTGAAAATATGCAAACTATCATGAAGACAACATGCCACATCGATTGTTTATTCTGCTTGTCTTCTCATATCTCAATGAATTCACTAGGAAAGCATTTCAGCCTCAGCATATCTTTCGTTAAATCATCCAAAATAAATATTGATTTGCAGCGAAGTCGATGAACGCTTCCATAGAAATACAACCTACCAGGATATCGGAGGTTGTTAGGGAAAGTAAAGCATTTGCAAAACAACGAACCAACCAACTGCTGTTGTACGCGGACAATTCTTTAAACGAAACCTTTATTTTATTTAAATTTTATTATTTAGATAACGTGAGGCCATGCACAATAAAAGCATTCCCCCTTCGTCTCTGTGTGTGATCGATTATGAACGCTGTCTGTACGGCTGCTGAACGGCTTTCTTTGAGGAAGAAACTACAATTCCCAGGATGCAACGCTGGACGCTGGAGGCGTCTCCGGACGGACGCCGTGCAGGTAATCGCAGCAGAGTAGAGGTAACGGAAAGTCTCCGAGGGACTTTTATCTTTCTTGGGCTGCTTTCCCCCGCCCGCTCCTTTCGTGGGCTTAACCGCACTCCCCTTCCCCCTAGTTCCGCAGATCCTACTCATCGTCCGTTAAAACGAACCCAAGTTTATTGTTGGGGCCCCATGTGGACCTTAATCCAAGTCTGAGCCTACAGGCAAAAGCCTTTACGAGGCGTCCATTTCTCGGTTTCTTGCGGTGGGTGGAAAAACGAAGGGGAAGCTTGTTAAAGTTACAGAGGGAAATCTAGTATTGTTTCAGGCAGGAAAAGTGAAAATGTCGGGCTGATGTATAAATGCCATTTTCTGGATTGGAAATGACCCTCATTTGACCTGGAAAAACTAAGGATCGGTCTGGTATGGGAGGCCACGAGGAAATCCTACCTAAGGATGTAGGCTTGGAGGCAAACTTCAATTATCTCCCTTGTTACAGCCAAGAACATTTGAAGTTGAGTTTTTTAATCACAGTCTGACTCCCTGCCTGGTAAATAAACTCACTAGGAGCCTGGTTCATATGAAATAAGGCCCTGGTTTGTTTGAGGACTGAGTCCTTGTGTGGTGTATTTTCAGACACAAAATGCAAGGTTGCTGTGGGGTGGGGTGAGGGGGAGAGGTGACTTTGAATCAGTTTTGTATCTTAGTGACTTTGCAAGGATTTTGGAGTTGATTTTGTCACTGCTTGTTTAGGACTGAAAGTAAGTGATTGGCTCCAAGCCACCTGCTTGGCATCCATGGCAAAGACATGATTTGAACTTAAAACTCCTTGCTCCTCCTAATCTAGTACTTTAACCACCAAACAAAACTGGTTCTATTACTAATGCTTAAGGAGCATTAGCTTACATCAAGCAGATCCTATAAAATCACTTTGTATCAGAGGTGGTATTCAACAGGTTCTGACCAGTTCTGGAAAACTGGTAGTGAAAATTTTGAGTAGTTCGGAGAACTGGCAAATACCATCTCTGACTGACATTGCCCCCATTTCTTCTCTGCCTCCCGAGTCCCAGCTGATTGGCTGGGTCTTCTTTTGTTGCCCTGCACAGGAGTATGGAGCTGGAAAGCAGGTTATTGGAGGTGGGTGGGGGGAATGGAAGTTTGCAGTAACCTTCCCCCAGGAGTGGGGAGGGAATGGAGATTTTACAGTATATCCTTCCCCTGCCAGCCTACCAAGCCACGCAAGCCATGCCACACCCACCAAACTGGTAATAAAATATTTTGATCCCATCACTGCTTTGTATGCTACTGAATTTATTCCAATACTAAATGTGTTAAAATCTAAGGAATTTCAAAAGCAAGACATCCTGATCTCAGAAACACATCTGTTATTCCTGCAGAGCAGAATAAAGCATTTGGATGTTTGAATGTGCTGAGGAAGTAAAGTTTTCAATGTGAGTCCCAGAGAAGTAGCAGTAATGTTTTTATTCCATCTGATTAAGCCATGTGAAATAAGAAGTCCTAATATGTTATTCTGTATTAGTAAGTTATACGCAGAACAGCCATTATGGCTATGAGACCTAACATTGAGCTAATAGCTGGCAAGATAAGGGATTTATCTTTGATAGAAGTACTGCAGCAACCAAGAATTAATCAAAAGTGCAGTCCAAATTAAGCAGCCTACATAAGAAGAGAAGTGGTAATTTAAAAATAGAATACAAACTATAACTGGTACTTTTCAATTCTTCTTTTGTTAGATTTTTGTTTGTCTCTCATTAACTAGCAATCTTTATTCCAAAAGAATCACTTTGAATTTTTTTTCTTGTAGCTTCTTGTTTTGGTGAATCATTTTACAGGCTAGGTCTATTGTATATTGCCTTTTGAATTTGGTTATCCTATAACTGTGAAATCAGAAAAATATAATGTGCTTTGATCCAGTTTTTCTGCCTCTGTTACATTTTTAACCAAACAGATTATGGAGGATAGTGAAGGAAATCCAAAGAAGCAGCTGATTTCTGAGCTTCACCAGTTTGCGGCTGATGGAAACAAAACCAGCCTTATAGCACTTCTGGATCGTTCTCCTTCGCTTATCAATGAAACTGCTAGGAATGGTTGGACAGCCCTAATGTATGCAACTAGAAATGGTCACTTTGATGTTGTACAGGTTCTTCTTGATAAGGGGTAAGGGAAAAAAAGAAAAATAATATTGTTCAACTTGTCTAAAGTTACCACCTTGTTGAAAGTTACTACTCTGTAGAGGTTATTCTATTTGCTAGAGCAATACATTCATTTAGATTCACAGTTAAAATGAACAAAGCAAAAATTACATTAAATGCAACTAAAATGAAAAAAAAATGTATATTTTGCCTTTTCACTGGGAATTCAAGGCACACTGGGTTTCATCTCATTTTATTAAGTTATCGGCAATAGCGTGAAGTAAGCTGAGATAGTGACTAGTTCACATCATAACTGAGTGATGTGAACATGGGTTTACATAGAATTGAGTCAGAGGTGGTATTAAGCAGGTTCTGACCAGTTCTGGAGAACCGGTAGCAGAAATTTTGAGTAGTTCGAAGAACTGGCAAATACAGCCCCTGACTGGAGATTGTACATTATCCTTCCCCTGCCATGCCCACCAAGCCTCACCCACAGAGTCAGGAGTAAAAAAAATTGAATCCTACCACTAAATTTAGTCCTGGGAAAATGTAAAGTATGATAAAGAAACCAAAACTTCCTGTATCTTGATTTTATTTGGTATAAAATGGAGTAAAAAAAAACTAGCAGACTGTGAAGGTTTTGATACTACACCTGGAATTCTTATCATGTCTAATTCTTAACCTGGCTTACTTCAAAAGGCTAACAGTTTTGAAAGGCTGTCAGAATTATTTTCAGCTATTTTGTCATGCTTGTTGAGGTAATTCCCCATTAGAATGAGCACATACAGGGAGACTATTTGAGAGTAGTGTTTGAATAATACACACACAGCATACAGAAACACTGTACAGTAAATGTAGGTTTTTCCTTCTAGAAACTTTAAGCAAAGTTCAAAATAAGCAGTCCAAAATCATTCACAGGTTAGTTCAGTCAGTTTTTAGTCCAGGGATAATCTAATAACAAAGTCCAGTGTCAAAAACAGTTCAATATCAGACTTATATCAAGTCCAAAAATATCAGTCAATTAGAAGGAACGGCAAAACTCCCCAACAGAAGGAATCAGAGACTCACTGAGACTTCTTCTGAGACTAAGACCAAGACAACCCAGGTTTCTGGTCCATCTTATGGCAGTTTGAGAAACCACACCCTATTACACTTTTAGGATTCTCTTAAAGAGACAGTATTAAAATGTCTATCCTGGTTTATATATTTCTAACCCAAATACCTGTTAGGTGACTTGCATTCCCAACAATGCTTTCTACTTTCTAAGGACTGAGTTGTGTTTTTGTTTCTTTAATGATCATCCATTCCTTTTCTCTACCTGTTGTTTTATTTCTTCTTGTTCCTTATGTTCTGCAATGAAAACTTGTGGTAGTTCAAAATCCTAACTGGGCTATTACATACTTTACTGTGTTTAGTGTTAGTATTATATCATCTGTGAGTTTAGGATATTTTTATATTACTTGTTATCATATGATATTCTGTCTGTAAATGTTACCCCAAAATAACTTTTTGATTTTTTTTTTGTTTTTGTTTTAAAGGTGCGACAGATTTAGAACCAATACTTCAAACCAGACTGCATTGGATATTGCTAGATTTTGGGGCTATAAAAACATAGCCAATTTATTAGCTTATATGGAAGGGGGATTGGAACCATTTTTCTTCACTTATCAAGTTAAAGAACAGGAGCATTATTTTTGCAGGACATTTTTGGATAGGAAGAGTGAGAAGAGAGTAGATTCAAAGTGGCTAAGCATGAAACAGAAGGAACCAACAACCATATATATCATTTTTTCACATTTAAATCCTTTGGTTACATCAGATGATGGTGAACATAGTTTCCAGTATCCAAAGGTTAAGCTTTGTAAATTTTTATATAAGGATATAAAGACATATCTGGAGCAGACTAAATCTATCACTGTAATTTTTATGGGAGTGGAACCTCAAAGAATAAATGCAAAAGATCCGAATACAGGCAAAGAAGATGAGAATGGCCTGATTACCTGGTTTGCACTGAGTATAGATTCTACAGTGGTTGATAATTTTTTACAAGAGCATCCAGACTGTTACTTTCTTCATCCACCAATGCCTGCACTGCTCCAATTCTCTGAAAATGAAGCAGGTAAGGTTTTGCTTATGTGGTGGGGTAAAAGTAAGAAAAGTCTTTTGTAACATTCCTAATTGGGTCAGTTTGTTGATATTTCACTTTACTTTGTGCAAAATCAGTCTAAAAATCCCTGTTTTGATTTAGGATTTAAGAGATTCTGATGCACATGTTCAGTTGTTTCTAGCTGAACTACCTATAACAAGCATTAGTTCATGTTATCATATGTAATCTGTATGTGTTTATCATACTATACTTTTATAAATTGTCTTAATTTTTAATGTATTTGCAAGTCTACAAATTAGGCATTGATAATCTATTTAAATAAATTGTTTGCCTTTCTTGACTGAATGTTTATATGACCATTTTTAGGAATCATTGCCCAGGCTAGATCTGTGCTAGCATGGGATAACCGGTATCAATTTTGCCCAACATGTGGCAGTGCAACTAAATTAGAAGATGGAGGCTACAGGAAAACATGCTTAAAAGAAGACTGCCCCAGCCATCAGGGAATTCATAATACATGCTTCCCAAGAGTTGGTAAGAGAATTGCTAACATGTTGATATTTCTTTGCTAATGGCAGTAAAAAAAAATCAGAGTAACATATAGCAATATGAATTCTGAATTGTCTCTGAACTCATGCATTAAACTAAAAATTACAGCTGTATCTACAGCAGGGATGTTAAACTGGATTTCTTTGGGGGCCAGATCAGCATTGAAGTTATCTGCGGGCCAGCAGGTGGAATGTGATGTGGCATGGGCGTGGCAGGGGGCAGGATGGATGCCTCCTGCAGCACACTGCTAGCCAAAAGGGGATGAGGAGGGTCCACACGTGGCTCCCTGTACCTCGTTTTTGTCCTCCATGGCTTCCTGCAGCACTCTGCTGGCAGAAAATGGGCCACTTGGCCCTTTTTCGGCCATTTTTAGCCTGTTTCAGGTCCGGTTTCAGGTCTGGTCATGGGTTCAAAATTCAGAAATTTGACAACTGACTCATATTTATGATGGTTGCACTGTTTCAGGGTCATGTGATCATCTTTTGCAACCTTCTGACGAGCAAAGTCAATGGAGAAGCCAGATTCATGGAACAACTGTATTGCTAATTTAATAAGTGCAGTAATTCTCTTAACTGTGGCAAAAGAAGACATAAAATGGGGCAAAACTCACTTAACAAATGCCTCACTTTGCAACAGAAATTTTGCTCTCAATTGTGTTGTAAATCTAGAACTATCTGTATAAGTAGAATTTCTATGAGAGTAACAATGGCCTCAAAATCAGATGTATAATTCAACTATCCAGACAATAGCCTCTGGCATTGTTTCATGCAGATCTTCTAGGCCAGGAGTAGGGAAACTTGGCTCTTTTATCACTTATAGACTTCAAATCCAAGAATTCCTGAGTGAGCCATAAAAAGTTCCCCATCCCTGACCTACTGGTTTTTCAATTGTGGGGGAAATCAATTTTTGACTTGAATGGGACATATGCCCTACATTTGTATATTAAACAGTCCCATTCAAGTCAAAAATTGATTTCTCCCACAACTGAAAAACCAGTAGGCCAGGGATGGGGAACCTTTTATGGCTCACTCAGGAATTCTGGGAGTTGAAGTCCATAAGTGATAAAAGAGCCAAGTTTCCCTGCCCCTGTTGTAGGGAACCAGAGAGCATACATTGTGGACAATCTTGCATAATATGTTTAATAGTTGTCATATTAGCACCACAATCTCAACAAGGGAAATTTTTCCTTCCCCACTGATACAGAGCAGAGGCACTTTTTCCAGTATCAGACTTAATTCTGTTCAGTTTCAATCAGACAAAGCAAGTCAAGTCAAAATAAGGTGGTTTGGCAGAGGGATCACTAATGATCAGGGTCACAAAAAGTTACCTTGGACCATTCCTTTCTCCAAGCATTCTCAGGGTTAAACTTGATAGAGGTTATGTGAATAGCTATTTTCCCAGCTGGCCTATGAGATTTCAATCTTGTGATGAGCTGGTGAATTCGGAGGACCTTGTTCAGCATCCTAAAGCATAGCAAAATGAGAGCTTGCTGTCTTCTAATGTGGGGCGGTATGAGATTGCTAAGGAGTGGAATGCAATGTGCTAGCGCATAGGAGTGGGATGCAATGTGCCAGATATTATACATATTATCTGTGGAGTTGTCCATCAACCATTTGGGTGTGGATGCTTCTAAATCACATGTTGGCAAAATATTTAGCTATGGAATAAACCAAAGCCAAGGCTGCTGTTCATAGGGTGTTAGCATCAACCCCCAAGGATGTTCAGTAAATTGTTGTGGCTTTTCAATTTTTATAGATTTTTTTTCCAATTGTTATGGGAAAGTTAGTGGATATGTCCAGTATTACCCCAGGTACTTCCGAGAATCATTACATTGTAAAATACAATTCCAGAACTTAATAACTGGAGCATACAAAACATTTGCTTGACCAATACTAGAATATAGCTCATCGGTCTGGAACCCACATTACATATCTGATGTTAACAGAGTTGAGAAAGTCCAGAAATATTTCACAAGAAAAGTTCTCCACTCCTCTACTCGTTGAAGAATACCTTATGTCACCAGACTTGAAATTCTAGACCTAGAAAACCTAGAACTACGCCGCCTTCGATCTTATCTAAGTATAGTGTATAAAATCATACATTGCAGTGTCCTACCTGTCAATGAATACTTCAGCTTCAACCATAACAACACAAGAACAAACCATAGATACAAAGGTTAATCACACCAAACTCGATTGCAGAAAATACGACTTCAGCAACAGAGTGGTCAATGTCTGGAATACTCTACCTGACTCTGTAGTTTTTTCCCCAAACTCCCAAAACTTTAACCTTAGACTGTATACTATTGACCTCACGCCTTTCCTAAGGTCTATCGGGGGCATGCATAAGCGCACCAATGTGCCTACTGTCCCTGTCCTATTGTTTCTTTTATTTTTTTATTTGTCTTGTAGGTATCCATGTATTCATAACTATGTTTTTACTTATACCTATTATCTTGTAAGCAATTGACAAAAATAAATCAATAAATAAACTTCACTGAAGGCTGATAATTTGCGTATCTATTACTGAGGTGGAATATGGTTACTTCTGTTTTTGTTAAGCTTGGTTGTAAGTGCCAACAAAGAGTTCTGTTGGTTTAAAGTATTTAAATAATCATTTTACTATATACTGTATCACCTGGCTTGTTTTCATCCTTATATATTTATTTGCAGTTCATTTTAAAATATACATTTGTATCTTTATTTAGATCAGTTTTATATAGCTGCTTAATATTAATTTTCTGTTTATTTTTTGTTAACTACTTCATCTCATTCTCAAAATGTATTATAAATGTGTTCCTTTTCTTTTCCTTTTCCTTTTGGATCTTGGTTGGTGCACATTCTTTACATTTCCTACAAGTTAGTTGAAAGTAAGAGTAAATATCTATTATATATCAAAATAAAAATGTGATCAGGATGAGATATGCAAGATCGCTGAGTCAACAGTTGATAATTCCAAAAAAAATTTTCAACAAAACAAGTAGTCAGCAAAATTTAAAACTCCTGCTCAATACTTTGCAGCATATAAATTTGCCACAGGTCATCAGTCTTTGAAGCATATTTACCTAATGGGATTGTCACATCTGTCAATTTGAGAGGATAAGATGAGAAGCCAACGAAAAGGGGGAAAAGTGAAACAAGAATATTGAATATAAAGTATGAAGGAACTGGGTTGCTTATCTATACTTTCAAAAAAATCATTAAAAATGCAAGTTCTGAGACACATTTTTTAAAACATGCCTTTTGTCTGTTTTTTTTTACCACACTTGCAAATCCTACAGATAGGCAAAAGAAAGAGTGGACAAAAGGAATGGTCTATGTAGGGATCACTGATTCAAATTTCTTTCAATCTCGTTTTTAATTTTTTGGGAAGACATCTTTCTGAATGAAAATGTCAAAATGCAATAAAAGAAACAGGACAATGTAGCAAATGCAGGTATTAAGATTGTGGGAAAAGATTGTTAGGGGAAGAGAGGAAAAAGTGGGGAGAATATAGAATGGGAGGAACTAAGGTGAAAAAAATGATTATACAATGCAGAGCTGTTATATGTAGCATGTTTTAGAAAATAATATTCCTGAAAAGCCATAGTAATAGAAGTGCAGCAGCTCTGATTTAAGTCATGTGTTTTCAGCCAGTTGTTTTTGGATACTACCAAATCTGTTGTGTTTCTGTCTATAGAAACAAGCAGGTTGTCATGGTTTTTTCCATTATTTTCTTCTTTTTGTTATTAACAGACTATCTACATGTTGCCGTTTTGCTTCAATAATTAATGTCCAAAGACTGATCTGATTAAAATTATAATTAAGGAAAAACTACAAATTATCATATACTGACTAAATCTTATTGTCCTTTAAACATTGCATTTGGAAATCAAAACATTGTCACCAAACCATTTGTCAATAACTGGAAATTGCTGAAAGCAAAAATTCCTGCTGATTAAATTGCTGGTATATATAACTGGGTCACTTATTCCAGTGTTTTTATCAAAATCATGCAGCAATTCAGGAAATTTCCCTCCTGAAATTTTGCTTTTGGTCTAGGTAGGTACATTTCCAGAAGGCATCAATGTTTTAAAAAAAACGTGGTTTTTTTTTTAATCCTGCAGTAAGTTTGCCTAGCTACAGGGCTTCTTGTGAGAATTGATTCAAGCATTAAAAGGAGATAGCAATGCTAAATAAGAACAGATGGACTTATTCTCCCTACTGCGTTTTGTAAAAGGGATTTAAATATTTATACCTCTTCTTAATTTCTGTTTCTAGATCCTGTAGTAATAATGCAAGTCATTCATCCAGAAGGCAACCATTGCCTTTTGGGAAGAAAAAAAAGATTTCCCCCAGGCATGTTCACTTGCCTTGCTGGATTTGTAGAGCCTGGTAAGTTTTCTTTATATGTATAATGTCAGTTTTAAAACTTTTTTTTTTTTGGCAGGGGGTATGGGGAGGGGATGACAGGGCAACAGTATTGAACTAATTTCTAAGTACCACCTTCTTTAACAAAAGCATGTTATCATTTCTGCTTCAGAGAAATGACTGAAGTTCCAGAGTATCTTCAGATTTATATCCTACTTTCATTCAGGCACAGTGGCTCAGTAATTTAAAAGACACCAGAAAAGGTATATATTTCAGTGGTTTTAATCTGATCACCACATGATAGAGCGGCTCCTGCCAATTTAGCAGCTCGAAAGCATGTATGTGCAAGTAGATAAATAGTTACTACTTTGGTGGGAAGATAACAATGGATCGGTATTTCACTGTACGCTTTGCACTGTGGCGTGATGTCCTCCTGACCAGTGTTGTGGAAATGTCTTTGGACAGTGCTGCCTTTATGGCTTAAAGCAGGGGTGTCAAACTCACTGTGTCTACAGCAGGGTCACGTGCCATATTGGGACTTTTTTCCCTTCACTAAATCAGGTATGGGCATGGCCAGTGTGTAACACATCTGGCCCATGGGCCGGAAGTTTGACAGTCCTGCCTTAAAGAAACAGAGCTAAGAACTGCCCCCTAAAATCAGCTATGACTAGCAGGAAACTCGCAGGCAGGTGTGGAATTCTACCGGTTCTATCCAGTTCTATAGAACCCCCTGTTAACTTTGTAAGCAGTTCAGACAACTGGTAGTTAGAAGCAATCTCCTTTTGTTTTTTTTCACCCTTATTACATTCTTGGCAGACAGCCTAGACTTACTGTCTCCGGAGCTTTTGTGGCTTGTCTTCCTTAAAGGGGAAGGGTTGTTTTAAGATTTTTACACTGCTGTTGGGAGGAAATACTTTCCTGGACAATAAGCCCTTTGAAGAAATAATTGAATAATAAAGCAAAGCTTTTAGTGACACGGAACCAAGATGAGTGACATTCAGCAAGGCTTCTTGGCTAGCTAGATTAACATTCAAAGATTAACATTCAAATGTGAGTTTACAGAGCCTTTCTGAGTTTTGGTCTACGACTGTTTTTTGGTGAAGGTTAATTCTGTGCTTAGTGACGTTTAATCCTGTGTTTATTGATGGGATAATTTTCCCTATTCAGCTTCAACAAGCAGCAGCTACTGTTGTGATTTAATTATTTGTATTGTGTTTGAATTTTTTCTTGCCTTATAGTTTCTTTTTCTATCTGGGGAGGGGGTCTTCCTCGTTGCTTTAGTAGTGTCTGGCGTTGTCCTTTTGGGGTATACTTCCAAGAAGCAGGATGCAAGCTTGGCACTGATTTTTTAACTGCCTTTCTGGGGGCACATGACCTTTCCTTAAATCTGGATGATTTCCTTAGGATATCTTGTGGGGTGAGTGAGACCAGCTGGTATTAAGTGGTGCAAATGGGTCTAAGGATTGTTTTTCTTGGGTGTGCTTTTTCTGGATAGCTTAAATGACCTCTCTGTTAAAGGGTTTCACTTTATGAGCAAGAGATGGCTGCTTGATAGTTATCACTGCATTTTAACTATTTTCATTCCTCAAGGTGCTCTGGCACCCTGCCTGATTTGTAACTCCGGCTTGCAGCTAATGATTGGTATTCCGGGCAGCTTTTTGCAAGCAAAGAAGCTTTTTGTATTTTTGTACAGGTAATCCTTGACTTACAACAATTCATTTAGTGACAAAGTTACAATGGCACTGAAAAAAGTGACTTATGGCCATTTTCACACTTATGACCGTTACAGCATCCCCACTGTCATGAGAGGCCAGGTGAGGAGAAGCACCCTTTGACATGAGTGATGTCGAGTTGGCCATGCCCACCCAGTCACATGACCACCAAGCCACACCCACCAGCTAAGCCATGCCCACAGAACTGAATTCCACCCTGCTCGCAGAGAGTCCTTCTTTACCTTCATTCAGGAACTGAAGGTAACATACATAGTCTTCATTTCACAGACTGACAATTCTCTGAAGTACCTTGGTTAAGGAAGTTGATTGGCCACCAGTTACCCATATGTAGTTGTCGGTAGACTAGAACCAGAGTCACTCTTCAATACTTCCTTCACCTTCTTATTAACACAGCGGACACTCACAGAAGCACAGGAGAACTCAAATATTCAATGATTAAACTATAAAAGTGAGATGAGAATTCAAGTCAGAATACAGAATGAAATGAAATGCAAGTAGTATAAATTACAGTTGGAAAATAGGGAGCTAATGTTTGGGCACTAATTATATGAGCACGGTTGGGATCTCTAGTAATTTAGAAAGTGATTGCTAAAAAAATCTTAGTTTAGTCAATTTGTGGTCATCTGCTTGTTAGCTGGTGAATCCCAATTCAGCTTTTTGGAGACAATATCAATTGTCAAATACCATTTGTCAATTCAGGTAGTTCGACTAAAGATCTTGTACATCAGTGTGTCATCCCCCCTTGCATATTAAAACCTCTAATTTTAAGGTAGATACTGCATTTGAGAAATCCTTTGAAATGTTTTATGTTTATATTTCATTATATTATTCAAGTTCAGGCACTGAACAACTTCATTGCAGCTTTCTTGGCAGTTTTTCTCTTTTTTTCTCGTATTCCCTGCAGAGGAATAAATAAGAAATATTTCTCCATATTGATAGTATCTGGTTCTAATTGGAAAGCAAGATCTGGATCTCTTGGGGATAATACAAGAACAGTGTGGCAGAAGTTTTGTCATATGCTGATTCAAATAAAAAATGAATAAAATGGGTTTGCAGGAAAGGTAATTAACATTCTTTTACGCAGAAAGCACAAAAACAGAAATCATATTTAATTGTACCTTGAATAGATTCATCAGAGTCAAAAAGCGTCCTGCTCACTGATAGGACTTGAAAATAGGTAAGACAGCAAAGTAATTTGGAAATATATAACTCTTTTATGACTAGCAGCTTTATAAGTTTGAATAATATCAAAATAAGTTTGATGGGCATGCTTTATTTATTTATTCATTTGGGCAGTTGAGAGTTGTAGAAGATGGGCCAGTAATATCTTTTAGTGCAGCAGGTTTTTTTACTTTATCCACTCATTCATTCATTCATTTATTTAACCTTCCAGAATTCTGCAAGTTTGAGAAGCACAGCTTTAGTAGATTGGACTGGAATTTCAGAGAGTTGGTGGTTGTTGTTTGAATCTGGTATTCATTGGGAGAGAAGTCCTTCGAAATGCCTCAATATTCCTATTTCAAAGATTTAATGATGAAAAATGTCAGGAACTAATTTGAGCTATGGATTGTTGTCAGAACATATGGTGATATTTCTAGAGTATGATAAATTTCAGAAATGTTGCTGACCTTGATTTTATGTGGCTTTTATTGTTGAAATAACAAAGAGTTCTGCTGAACTCTTTCAGATTTCCTGCAGTTTGGCTGTAGTAAAATCCAGAATATTTTATGCATTCTAGATATAATCTAAAACATATCAACATATTAATCTGTGGCATATCACAGTAATTTTTGCAGGGAAAGAAAAACTTCTCAATTTTCCCAACCATTATCTCCCTGGACATCTCATCCTAAGTCTTCCCTAATGTTCTCCCTCACCTCTTCTCATTGCCAATCAATACATTGGCATCTGTGCTGTTCTCTTTCTGATAGCAATAGGGAACAGGCCCCAAAGCAGAATATCCCACTTTCTTGCCTGCCAGTAATTTTCTCTTTATCCTTCCCCACCTGCCCTCGGTTCCTGCTTTTCATGCTATGTATCCTACTGCACCTCTCACTGCTTTCTCTTCCCTGCTTCAGATAACTCTGTGTGACATGGCCAGGAAAGCCCCTTTACCATGCCCTTTTCCTGTTCTTATTTTGCCCCTGCCTCAACATTGAACTATTGTGCTTTGATAGATTTTTGAAACAAAACAGTCCTGTTTCAATCCAAATACAGACCAAAATATTTCCCATCCCTGATTACAGATAAAGGGGACGGGGGGAAGGTAAACCATTCAGAACAGGATAATGCTTTTTGCATATTCCTAAAATATTTATTATTTGGCTGAAGAGCAGTGCACAGATGCTTAGAAAAGTCATATAAGGCATATATGGTGCTACTTGCGTCCATTGAGAGATAGTTATGAAATATTACATCCAGTTCTCTTGAGGGACATTAAGATACCCAGTAATAATCATTGCTTTTACAATTACTAGACCAGGATTATTAATTATGGGGGTAAATGTGTAGGAAACACCAACCTCTAGAAAAGTCCTATGATCACTTGATTGTTTTTCCTATATATCAGTGTATGCAGCCTCCAGAATCTTCCCCACATAATGTTATTAAACTTTATAGCATGCTGTCAGAATTCAATTGCAAACTGTCATTTTAAGTAATTTACTACTACTGGTGTTGTTTTTTATTTAAATGTTTTGGGGTTTTGTTTTGTTTTTAGATTTAGATAATTCCCTGCCCTCCTTCAGCTATGTCAACTTTTGACTATACCATATATCTATCATTTAGTTGGACAGTTTGGTTCTCAGCATGAAAATGATCGTTCAGTTCTGCTATATATTAAAAGTGCCATTAATAGAGGTCCATGTATATCTAAAAGCATTTCATTACTTCGATCTTAATAGATGCACTGAGCTAAAAATTAAAGAAATATTAAAATATTTTCATTATTACAATCTATAGCAGTTATTCTCAAAGTAGTTTGCAAGTCCTCCTTTATTTGAATTGGAACTGTCAACATGTTTTGAAATGCAAAGATCCCAAGTGTCAACTCTTGAAAAATGATGTTCAGAAAATTAAAAATGAGATTTGAAATCTATAAAGCCAAACAAGTAATTGAAAGCTCATTGCAGTCTTTAATTAAGATTAGCATAAAATTACAATTTCCATTAATACAATTTTTGTACATCTTTTTCAAAATGGGTCTGTTCTTTAGAAATTTAAATTATTAAAACTTATTCCAAACCTAAGATGCTACAAAACATTTGTTGTTGCAAGTATTCCCTTCCCTTCATAGGAACAGCCTGTACTCTCATTTTCAGAGGATCCCATGAGCTGTATGAATTCATTTTCTTTATCTTGCTGGATAAAGCAAGATACTGTGATATCAGTGATATCATGCACAGTAAAACTGGGGGGGAAGGTATCAAAATAATTGAAGTAGACTTGAAAATACACTCATTGGTAAAAGCACTGGCAAGGGACCAAAGATGTGCAATCAGTTTACAACTTTTGAAATTATTAACTGACATTGCTTTGACATTCTTTTGCTTTTTGCAAATGAATTTTTTGGTTGAAAATGCTTTATGCTCTGATGTTTGAACAGCCACAAATGATTGCACTAGAAAGTTTCATATCTTTTAGGATACTTTAAAGCACAAGGTACAATCTTTGCATTAAGCTTTGTCAATTAACTGTTCTATTCTTTCTTTGATTAGGTGAGACAATTGAAAATGCTGTTCGAAGGGAGGTAGAAGAGGAAAGTGGAGTTAAAGTGGGCCGTGTTGAGTATGTCTCTTGTCAACCATGGCCAATGCCCTCCTCCCTAATGATTGGATGCATAGCAGCTGCAATGTCTACCGAAATTAAAGTTGACAACATTGAAATAGAAGATGCCCGCTGGTTCAGTAAAGAACAGGTAAAGTTCAATTTAATTTCCTTTTCTTATTGATTGTCCTCAGAATGCATTGGTTAGGGCATACAATATGGATGTGCTTTTTCACTCAAACAAATTAAACTTCTTACTCTCCTTATTGTACAGTGATTACACTGAAATTGAAAATTATATGTTGGTCAAAGAATTGATACAAGCAATTGTTTATCTGTTGAGCCCATCGATCTTGCCAGTAAGTTGTTAGGTACATTTCATTGAAGACTATTAGAAATACATAACTTTCACTCCAAGAGTAATGATCTTCCTGATTCAGTATTACAATATTGTCTTCTTGGAGAAATGAATAAGGTGACCATTTTTATTAGAACAAGTTCTATTTCCATGAAATATTTCAGTCTATTGGTGATGAGGTAAAATATCACTAAAACAATTATTTCATAAAGTGATTTGCCTCCCATGTTTCTTCCTTCATATTTCTTTTTAGTTATTTTCTTCATTACCAACCTTGATGACCTGGCAGAGTGATCAGTTACATTCTCTGGTTTTAATGCCTGCTTTCCATCTGTTCATTTTAAGAGTGAAGAATTATTAACAGATATATATTATTAGTTTTTTTTAAACTTAGCTAAGCTTTTTGAAACATATTGTGAAATAATATTACAATGATGTTTCAAAAAAGGGACCAATGCTTTTAATCTGTGGCTTTCCCTTCACCAATTTTAGAAATAAAAAAGTGAGTAGATCATTCCAGAAATAGCAAACACCACCTGTATAAGAAGTAATGGACAGATATGAGATTTACCCAATGTCTTCTATCAAAAAACAATTGGGTATTGATCTTAATTACTGATTTTCAATTACTATATAGTGTGAGTTTCTTGTTCTGATTTTTTTTCTTTCTTTCTTTCTTTCTTTTTTTTGCATTTCAGATAATAGAGATCCTCAACAAAAAGAACAAAAATATTTTTGTGCCACCACATCAGGCCATTGCTCATCAGTTGATAAAACACTGGATTGGAATGAATGCTAATCTTTAAATTCAGCAAAGCTATATATTTGCATTGCATCATAACTGCATCTTTTAAGATAAAATTAAACTTAATGTAATTATAGTAGTAATTTTAGATTTTCAGTTCTTTCATTCCCCACACTCCTGTAACTACCCCCTGTAATATTTATACTTACAGTTATTTTTAGAAATTTTGTCAAATGTTGGCTAATTTCTTGATAAATAGGCTTATAAAAGCTTATTTGATTAGGAAATAAGTTGGGTGTTCTCGCAAGTACTGTGCGTATAGTACCTACAATAACCTGGTTAGACCTGTTGACCTCTGAAGGGTTTTTTTTTAATGTTATTAAAAATTTAAATGAGAAGTGCCCAAAAATCTCATAAGCCAAATCTTACAAAATCTCTAAATTGTTACCCAAGCTCATGAAATGTTGGGAGAAGGGGTTCATAAAATTGCACAAGAATGACACACTTGAAATGATTTTTGATGCCTGGTATAGAATATTAAGTAATATTTTATCATTAGTTCATTAAACATAGCAATATTATCAATGTAGTATCAGTATAATATTCTTACCAATGTACTATGCAATTCTTTAAACAAAATTGTAAAAATCGTATTAAAAGAATAGACATAGCATTACCATTAGTTCATTATGTGAACTAAAATCTCATTCTTGTAAGAAGCTTGCTGTTTTGCACAGCATTACTATTAGCATTACTAAATCATAAAGTTATAATTTGGAGTTTCAGGATATATTTGCATTAAGCAGGTCCTTATTAAGAAAATGTGTCATCAATATTATATTAATATTATTAACTGTTTAAATTGAGAGAAGTTTTGAGTTAGCAAGCTGACTTTTGGCTTTTTTGTCCCCTGGAGCTCTTTAATAAAGTCTTCCTAAACCCTTCAGCTGTGTGACATCTATTAAAAAGATTTTGCCTCCATAGAGAGTTCACTAACAAAGTTGTTCCCTGCATTTTCTTCGCTCAATACTCCTAGTCCAATTATATCAAATTGAAGTTAAATATATTGTGGACTAACACTGAAACAAAAGTGCAGGAAGTAGAACAAATGGCACAATCCAAGTTTTAACCAGCAGCTATGAACCTGGTTTTCTTTTTATACTGCAAGATGAAGGATATTGTCTGTGGAACTCGGAGGGAAAAATGGAAATGTGGCTTGACCATGAGTGCTGCAGGTATCATTACCTTTTGTTACTGAGTAACAGAGATGTCTTTTTGAGAAACTGGAGAGTATAGCCTGCAGTTATTTCTGTTTCTTTTTGATTGCCAATTTGGGTTTTTCCTATCTTTCCCATGGGAGAGCTGAGCTGTCTTTTTTTTTCAAGTAATCTGGATATAATTCCAATCAAACAACTTCCTGTGTTAAGCTGAATGGGCCCTGCCATTTCCGGACAGTCCATTTAAAACCCCATAACTATCACATAGTTTCTCCCTACCCATAAAAAGTAGTTACAATCAGGGGTGAGATTCAAATTCTTAACAACCAGTTCTGTGGGCATGGCCTAATTTGTGGCTTGGTGGGCATGTGACTGGCTGGGCATTGCTTGTATGTAAATATGTAAATATTGAATTTTTTATAATTTAAAATTTGCTGCCAAGCAAACTCACAAAATTAACTCACAACCATGTATGTAAATACTGAATTTTTTATTTAAAAAAAGAGCAACTTTTACCCAAAATCAGGCAAAGCAGGCAGGCAGATTGAGTTGCTCACAGAATCACATATTCACTCAGAGATCTGCCATTCTGTAATCTGCTATCTGAGTCGCATAAAATTTTCTTGCAAGTAAACTTACAAAATTAACTCACACACCATGTATCTAAATATTGAATTTTTTATTAAAAAAGGGCAACTTTTACCCAAAATCAGGCAAAGCAAGCTCCCAGAATCACAGATTCACTCAGAGATCTACCATTCTGCAATCTGCTATTTGAGTCTGCATTGAAAAATAGAACTTTAGTCCTAAGGAAGGTTCAGCTCTACCAGGTAAGAAGTGAGTGGGAGGGAGGGGAGGGGCCAGCCAGTGGTACAATTTGCCGGTCCGACCAGGTAGAATCCCATTCCTGGTTACAATCCATTCCAATTTAGTTAGGCTGTTCTGCAGTTTCATTCCATTCATTCAATTACTATGGTTGAAGACTTATTGTACAACATTTGTACTTTATACTGTATGTATGCTTTCTAAAATGCTGAAATGCGTAAGACTATGGAAGTATGAGCGAAACTTATCCCAGCTGCCATTCTTTCAGCATTTATTCTGTTTTTTAAAGCGGTGTCTACATTTTGAACCACGGTCCTTTAATTAGTTGTATTGTCCTAGTCGCAACATCACAGGAGCAATCCTTAGCAGAGAAAATTTATACATGATTACTGGAAAGGAAGCCCCATTAAATTCAGTGAAACTTCTTCCCAGCCTGAAATACACTGCTCAAAAAAATAAAGGGAACACAAAAATAAGACATCCTAGATCTGAATGAATGAAATATTCTTATTAAATACTTTGTTCATTACATAGTTGAATGTGCAGACAACAAAATCACACAAAAATTATCAGTGGAAATCAAATTTAGCAACCCATGGAGGTCTGGATTTGGAGTTACACTCCAAATTAAAGTGGAAAAAAACACTACAGGCTGATCCAACTTTGATGTAACGTCCTTAAAACAAGTCAGAATGAGGATCAGTAGTGTGGGTGGCCTCCACTTGCCTGTATGACCTCCCTACAACACCTGGGCATGCTCCTGATGAGGTGGTGGATGGTCTGAGGGATCTCTTCCCATACCTGAACTAAAGCATCCTCCAACTCCTGGACAGTCTGTGGTGCAACGTGGCGTTAGCGGATGGAGCGAGACATGATATCCCAGATATGCTCAATTGGATTCAGGTCTGGGGAACAGACGGACCAGTCCATAGCATCAGTGCCTTCATCTTGCAGGAACTGCTGACACACTCCAGCCATATGAGGTCTAGCATTGTCATGCATTAGGAGGAACCCGGGGCCAACCTCACCAGCATATGGTCTCACAAGGGGTCTGAGGATCTCATCTCGGTACCTAATGGCAGTCAGGCTATTTCTGGTGAGTACATGGAGGGCTGTGTGCTCCCCTAAAGAAATGCCACCCCACACCACTACTGACCCATTGCCAAACTGGTCATGCTGGAGGATGTTGCAGGCAGCAGAACGTTCTCCACGGCATCTCCAGACCCTGTCACGTCTATCACATGTGCTCAGTGTGAATCTGCTTTCATCTGTGAAGAGCACAGGACTCCAGTGGCAAATTTGCCAATCTTGGTATTCTCTGGCAAATGCCAAATGTCCTGCACAGTGTTGGGCTGTAAGCACAACCCCTACCTGTGGACATCGAGCCCTCATACCACCCTCATGGAGTTTGTTTCTGACCATTTGAGTTGCAACATGCACATTTGCGGCCCGCTGGAGGTCATTTTTCAGGGCTTTGGCAGTGCTCCTCCTGTCCCTCCTTGCACAAAGGCAAAGGTAGTGGTCCTGATGCTGGGTTGTTGCCCTCCTACAGCCTCCTCCATGTCTCCTGATATACTAGCCTGTCTCCTGGTAGTGCCTCCATGTTCTGGACACTATGCTGACCTTGCCACAGCTCGCATTGATGTGCCATCCTGGATGAGCTGCACTGCTTGAGCCACTTGTGTGAGTTGTAGACTCCGTCTCATGCTACCACTAGAATGAAAGCTCCGCCAGCATTCAAAAGTGACCAAACCATCAGCCAGAAAGCATCGGAACTGAGACTTGGTCTGTGGTCACCACTTGCAGAACAACTCCTTTATTGGGGATGTCTTGCTGACTGCCTATGCTTTCTACCTGTTGTCTATTCCATTTGCACAACAGCATGTGAAATTGATTGTCAATCAGTGTTGTTACCTAAGTGGACAGTTTGATTTCACAGAAGTGTGATTGACTTGGAGTTACATTGTGTTGTTTAAGTGTTCCCTTTATTTATTTTTTTGAGCAGTGTATTTCCTTCTTGTTGTTGTTCTGCTATACCAAGGCAGGAATGTCCATTAGGCAGCAAAAAAAATCAAGATGGCAGATGACACAAACTGCCAGGGCTAAATCACACCAGCTGTAGACCCCATCTAGGCTTTTTTGACCCTCCATGGATAGGTCAGAATGGATAAACTCCATGGATGCTCCACTATAATAGGCAAAAAAAATGACAGAGTAGCAGTCAAGCATGAATTGGCTGTTGCATCATATTCATTGTCTTTAACATGTTTCAAAAAGTTACATTTGATTAATTTTCAAACATAGTACAAGAAGAAAAAATATTCTATTCTGAATCTGTCTGTACATGTGAGGGGAAAAGAGACTAGGTATTTGTAGGCTGATTAAAGGGAGACCATTAATAATCTCTGGAATTAAATAGCTTAATCCGATTCTGAGTTTAAGGAACAAGAATAGAAATATAAAGAAATAGAGCAAGCCAATCAGGCTTAAGATTTGACTAGTCTTTCCTCTGAATGCAAAGTCTTCCTTTCAGAATAATAGGAAGATGATACCATTTGCATAGGTGAGTTGCTTGCCCATTGCTTATGGTGCTGGGGAGGTAAAATTTAGACCAATAATAATTCAAACCTTCATTCTAATCAAAAATCTATAGCTACCTGTATGTGTTTTTATTCATGTTCTGCACTGATAATACAGAAAATAAATAAAAGAAGAAGAAAATGAGATGGGTGAGGGTTTTGAACTGTGTTTTGTAATCTTTATGATACCACAATTATTTTGTTCTTTCCAATGTGGTGATCAGAACACAGCTGTACTAAATCAATGAAATTGATTTTAATGCTTAGGTTTTGTAAATATTTATACAAATCTATTTATTATCTAGGTTATTAACAAAATGCCAGCAACATTTGCTGTAATAGAATTTCACAAGATTTGTTCCAATAAAGAAATATTCTATATTTTCCCCTCAAAATAGGCTAGTTTCTTTAGCATTACTTGGAACCATATGATTCTAAAGTTGTAAGATTGAATTCTGAGAAGAGATAAAGTTCTAGGTACACATCAAGTGAGGATAAAAGTTTCTTAAAATTTTATTTAATAAACGTGTGTGTATACATATACATATATATATACTGTGTGCATATAGATGCAGATGTCCTTTTTCAAGGTACAGGAACAATATATTTCTTCAGTTGGGTGTACTTTTTGTTTTTGTCTGTTGAGGGGAAAATCTTTACATGAATAGAATTTCTTTTTAAATATATTTTAATTGCTTTACTTCTATTTCCAAAATGTATTTACTCTGAAATAGGTAATTCATTTTGAAAATCCCACTGATTTTTTTCCTTTATGAATATACTGTACATTATTATTAAGTATTAATATTAGAAGTACTAGTGGTAAAATTATTTGATGGTTTTGCTAGCCTGATCTATATTTTCCGAGAGAATCTACGTTTAGAAATTCTTCAGACTTTAAGTGAATTCTAATCATTCAAGAAAATACCATTTTACCTTCATTTTTTTCCTACTTTTATCTGCCCTTGATGACAGTTTGTAATACTAAGATGTTTAGCTTTTTTTAAGATATTCTAAATCCATAATTTATGATTAAATGGAAAATAATAATGTAATGTAACAACTGATTAATGTTTCAGTTGGAAAGAATGTTTATTGTCTGAAGTAACGGTGATGAATGATGATACTGTTTTTGGATTGGATTCTGTGGATGGTGGAAAAACCATTCTGCTAATTTATCAAACTCTTTGAAGTTCCCACAGCCAACTGTCATTATGTCCTGGAAGAGCCTTTAAGCATCCAAAAACTATTTTTGTGGTCAATGAAAGCTACAGAACCAGAACAAAACTGGGTGAATTTGTTTTGAATCAAGTTACATTTAGAAATCAGTATTAAAAATCACATCAACTGATATAAGTCACATAAAAAAGATCAACTAAAAGTGGATGTAAAAAAAGGAATAAAGATTGGTAAAACTACATGAAATTTCCAAGCTCAAGATGATTCCCTCTTTATTCTAGAATAGCAAGAAATCTTTGATTAAACCAAGAGTTAGTTTACATTGCATAATGAAGGAAAAATGTTTTATTAGCTTCATTTGTCCTATTTTAGCAAGATCTCTGCATCACAATTCAATGAACATGATATTGATAGACATATCAAAAGGCTATGGATTTTTAGTGTTATAATTTATAGTTAGTTGTAGGCTTCTCTTTCATGGATGGCCTTTTCTTAAACTGAACATAAGTCACAGCTTATCAGCATATTTAATTTCCTATTGTCCTTCAATTAGGTTTTTTGTTTTATTGTTAATCAAAGAGGTTACACTCTATTATTTCATTTTCATCTGACCATGATTATGTATGCATTTTTTAAATGTACAGTTCAACATCAAAATAAACTCTACAAAATAATGTTGAAAATGTAAAATAAGAAAATGGACGTTGTGTCTGCTTTCTCTTCACTTTTTTGATACATTCATGTGTTCCCTCAATTTAATATACCTGGAAGCCATAAATATGCAGTGATAAATTTCACCAACAGATTTTTGATGAAAGACCTTTTGCAACTATACGATTCATATAGTTAACCTTCTTTGTCATGTTATATAGCCCATTTAAAAAGTTATTCATAAAGAAGTAAAGTAAAAAAGACATTTGAGAAAAGGGGTTAAGAATTAGTGTGCCTCTTCAGTCTCTAAGAATGAGGAATTATGGTGTTATTTACATGGAGCTTTCAGAATTGTCATTTTAAGTTGGTCCTTTTAAGATAGCTGTGCATTTAGGTTATATATTTATATATATATTTGTTTACACACACACACACACACACACACACACACACACATATATATATATATATGTGTGTGTGTGCTGTTTAGCTTCCTTCGGGTATTATCCCACGTCGTTGTAGTTCTGTTAAAGTTGTAGCAACGTTTCAGCAGAATCTCATCTGCCATCATCAGGCTTCTGTATGGATATGGGCCTGACAGCTCCTGGTTTTAAATTTGAGGCTGGTCCATTCTGATTGGTTGGGAGCCTGGACCTGTGTTCATTGGACTTGGAGTTTGATTGATTGGTGTTTCTGGTTTCTTCTGTCTGTTTTGTGGCTTTGATTAGCTGGCAACACTCTGTTCTTGTGTTGGAGGCTTTTAGTGCAGCTTGGCTTCGTGTGAAGGGACGGCTGCTCTTCATTAGCAAGCTGCTATTCATTAGCAAGCTGGGTTTCACCTGGGTGCCTGGTGGGGGGGTTGGGTTGGAGCTATCAGAGGGAGTCTGTTTTTGCCCAGGTGTTTGCCTGGCTTGTGGCATGGAGATCTTTCTATTTGAGAGTGCAGGCTTCCAAATGATTGACAGTCTGCTGGAATCATCTCTTCTATTCATGCTGTCAGGTCTTTTTTCAATCTCTATGGCTTCTCTGATGATTCTGTGGCTGGGGTTTTCTATAGTGGCCAGGGTTTTAGTGCCATTGAAGTTGATGTTGTGACCTGTGGTTTTCATGTGTTGGACTAGTGAGGAGGTGTGTTCCAGCTTTTTTACTGCATTTTTGTGTTCCTCTAGGTGGGTACTTATTCTTCTATTGGTCTGTCCAATGTATGTGGCCGGGCATGATGTACGGGAATTTCGTATATGCCTTGGTTTTCCAGACATATACGAAATTCCCTGTACATCATGCCCGGCAATACCCGAAGGAAGCTAAACAGCACACACACACACACACACACACACACACACACACACACACACACACACACACACACACATATATATATATA
>BLBF01000010.1:49501934-49527744 GCA_015471245.1 Laticauda colubrina | reverse complement strand
ACATACATTTCTAAGGTAATGATGTTGAGACAAAGAAATTCATATTTCATTGTAAACATATTACAAGAGAAAATGAGTTAATATGAAAGGAATATTAATCTAAAACCAGTGATTTTGATAAATTGTTCTTTTAAACCTGCATATAAAAATCAAAGTTAAAATGTATGTTCAAATATCAAAAGCCTCACTTGTGGTATTACTTATTTTAGACTCTCCTTTTTGCTTCCCACACAAAATCCACAGCTTTGTGGTTTCTATTCTTAACATTAACAAGCATTCTGAATATTGGCTCATAAAACTAAACCTGCAGACCTCATCTGCTTTCCTAAGCAATAGGAAGGTATTTGAGCAAAAACATTCCTTACATAATTGGTAAAAGTTCAATAGGATAGAACAAACTTGGAAATCATGTTTGTGATCAACTTTATGTGTTTTATATGATCCTGAAATTTAATATGTCCTAGATTCTGGGTTCAAGAAAATAGCAACCTTTACTTTGTGATACAGATGTAGCTATTTTAAATGAATGACTTGAATTGATATGTGCCTTCTAGTTGCCAGGCTGCATGCACTTCAGAGGTGGTATCCAGCAGGTTCTGACCAGTTCTGGAGAACTGGTAGCGGAAATTTTGAGTAGCTCGGATACCACCTCTGACTGGCCCAGCCCCCATCTCTTCTCTGCCTCCTGAGTCCCAGCTGATTGGCTGGGTTTTCTTTTGTTTCCCTGCACAGGAGAACGGAGCTGGAAAGCAGGTTAGCGGGATGGGGAGGGAATGTGGATTTTGCAGTAACCTTCCCCCAAGAGTGGGGAGGGATTGGAGATTTTACAGTATCCTTCCCCCGCCACGGCCACCAAGCCACGCCCACAGAACCTGAAGTAAAAAAAAATTTGAATCCCACCACTAATGCACTTGTTTGTCAAGTTCAATAGAATCTGGCTAAATGTTCTTTTTGGCTGTTTATCTGGGACTACAGAAGCAATAGCAAAGTATAGCCAAGTCACAAATGTACAGGTTTAATTAGGGGACAGAAGCTGAATTTTCAAAGCAAATCTTTTTACTTCTCTCCCTCTCTCTCTCTCTCTCTCTCTTTCTCTTTCTCTCTCTCCAATCAATGGAATGCAGATGTTCAGCATTTTTAGACACTCCTGAGGCCTCTTGTCCTGAAGTCCCATTGCCACTGATTTGAGCCACCTAATCAGAGTCACACATCATTTCTAAGCATAGATCAGTGGTGGGATTCAATTTTTTTTACTACCAGTTCTGTGGGCGTGGCTTGGTGGGCGTGATAGTGGAAGGATACTATAAAATCTCCAGTCAGAGGGGGTATCTGACCTACTGGTTCTCCAGAACTGGTCAGAACCTGCTGAATACCATCTCTGGAATGGAGGTAATGGCCTAACCCAAAGGATAATCAGCATCATTCTTTCTGTTTCCTTCTGAAAGCTTGTGCTGATCAAATATATGGAAAGAAGGGTAAGAAAGTAGTTTTAGTGATAGGCAAAAGGAAGACTGACTTAATAAAAATGAAACCCGTTGTCTGAAGTTCTCAAGCCAGATTATGTTCATATTTTAAATATTTAATACCGGTAATAAAATATTTAATATAGCTTACAAAGTAATAAAAGAAGATGATATAAGAAGAGGATGAAGGCTGAGTTGCAACAATGTTTGGTCTGGTGCCTAGGGGAAGGGAACCTTTGTTTTTAACCATGTTTTATTGTTTGTTGTGAGCCACCTAGAGTTATCATATGAGAGAGTCCTGGACATATAAGTCTCGTAAATAAATAGCATAAATAAATAAATAAACAAAACTAAAGGCCCTGTCACACTGCCCAACGGATGCAAAACGTTAGTAGAAAGGACACAACGGACGAGCAAAATTTTCCATCCGTTGTTATCCGCTCTCAAAAGGGGCAAAAATTTGCATAACTGGAGCGGATAACATGGAAAGGAACGGACGTGGGGAGGACGCAGGGCAGATGGAAAGCGGAGGCAGAATGGAAGCCCAGCGGATGGAAGCAGATGGGAGCGGATGGCACATCCGCAAGGCTTCTGGGGGACCTCAGCAAAGCGGACGTGGAACGGATACAGCGGATGCAGAGCGGATGCACAGTGGATGCACAGCGGATGCACAGCGGATGAAGCGGAAGCAGAGCGGAAGCCGAACGGATGCCGAGCGTTAATTGCACATGCGGGGGGATGCATTGTGTAAGCCACACGGATATAAAGGGAAGCAGCTCACACGTGGCCAGCATTTGGAGGAAAGACCTGCTGCCGGATACATCGAGTCCTTGCCTGCCCTGCCTGCATGCCTGCCTGCAAGCCTTGCTGCCAGCTTTCCTGCCAGCCTGCCTCCAAGCCTCCTGGCCAGCCTCCCTGCCAGCCTTGCTCTCTGCCTGCCTGCCAGCCTTGCTGCCAGCCTGCCTTCCAGCCTCCCTGCCAGCCAGTCTGCCTGCCAGCCTTGGTGCCTGCCTGCCTGCCAGGCTTCCTGCCAGGCTTCCTGCCAGGCTTCCTGCTAGGCTTCCTGCTGGCCTTGGTGCCTGCCTGCCTGCCAGCCTGTCTGCCAGCCTTGGTGCCTTCCTGCCTGCCAGCCTTCCTGCCAGCCTTCCTGCCAGCCTTGGTGCCTGCCAGCCTCCCTGCCAGCCGCCCTGCCAGCCAGCAACCCCACAACCATGGGAAAGAAGTGAAAGCCTCAGCAACCTGCCGTCATCCCTGGCAAGAGGGACAGGGCCACCCTCCCGCCCCCTGTCCCTGACTCTGCTTCTGCTGGGGTTTCTGCTGCTCGGGCTCGCTTTTCTGGTGCTGGAGCTTCTGCTGAAGCTGGTCCTGGTGGTGGTGCTTCTGCTGGTGCTCTTGGTCCTGCTGGTCCTGCTGGTCCTGCTCATCGTGCTCGTCGTGCTCGTGCTGCTGGACTTGCTCATACAGCTTGTACTGCTCGTGCTCCTGGTCCTGCTCGTGCTCCTGGTCCTGCTGCTGCTGGTGGTGGTGCTGCTGCTGCTGATGATGATGATGATGATGATCCTGCTGCTGCTGCTGATCCTGCTGGTGCTGCTGCTGCTGCTGCTGATGATGATGATGATGATGTTGATGATCCTGCTGCTGCTGCTGATGATGATGATGATTATGATCCTGCTGGTGCTGCTGCTGCTGGTGGTGTGGAGGAGCAGTGCCTACAACCTGGGAGCTGCTCTGAAGAGGGCCCATCTGGTCCTGCCAAAGAGAGGAAGAGGCGTATGCGACAACGGGAGAGGAGGCAATAATCCATTGAGGAGGAACATGAGGATGAGGTGCTGGAGTGGCTGAGAGAGAATGACTATCTGTGGAAGAATGGACACCGGCTGTACAGGGACACCAAAAGGAAGCAGGCTGCTTGGAGAGAGAATGCGGAGAGTATGGGTTACACTTTGGAGGTGCTCCTTGGCTGGTGGAAGCACATGCACACCTGGTACAGGAAGCTGAACCTGAAGAAATCTGGCCAGGCCACGGTCAAGCTGACAGACAGAGAGACCTACGTCATGGCCAGGTGCAGCTTCCTGGAAGGTGAGATCCGCCACCGAGGAGCACCAGGAGCCCCTCTCACTACCTTCTCTCTCCAGCAGCCTGCTGAGAGCCAGTCAGTCCCTGTCTCCAGGTAGGTTTCTATGGAGCGTGCCAAGGCGGAGAACCCGCGGACAGGTGTTGTAACTGTGGTGGAGCGCGTGGAGGACTCCCTGGTGCAGTAGGAGAAAGGAGATGTCGCGTCCACCACAGCCGTAGCCGCATCCACCACCACCCAGCTCCACCTCCACAGAAAGGCAGAGAGCCAGACAGCAGGAGGGGCAGAACCACACTGTCCTCCTGGAGATCAGGGACACCATCCGTACCAGCATAGATCTCCTCTCTCAGCTGGTCCACACCGACTCCTCATCCTCCAACCGCAAGCCCTTCCTCACCTATGTCAACCAGACCCTCAGGGACATGGTGGAACCCCAGTACCAGGTGGTGAAGGACCGGATCACTGATCTGCTTCACAACCCTCCAGACGCAGAGGAACCTGCTCCCACCCAGTCCAGGCCTGCTCCTCCACCCCAGGTGATGTCCCTCCCATTCCAAGGCTTCCCACAGGCCCTCACCTACCAGGGCTACGGCTACCAGGAGGTCCAGCAGCACAGGCAGCAGCCCTTCCCAGTCCAGGCACACAGTCATCGGGTGACACCGTTGCCACCGGTTCCACTGATGCCACCGATGCCACCCACGCCAATGATGCCACCGACGACAGCGATGCCACCCATGCCACCGATGCCACCCACACCAGTCATCATCCAGCTGCAGACCAGACAGCCCCACTACACTACTCCTTCCTCCACCCCACAGCCAAGCCCGGCCTCAGTACATCTGTCATCAGTACTGGGGCTGACACCCCATGGCATGGAGGAAAGACCTCTCAGCATCACGGGTCTGAGCCAGCTGTCCAAGAGCTTTCTCAACACACCATCACCTGTTGTCCTCTCGGGGCCAGGCACCCCAGTGCTGCTTCAGACCAGCACTGCAGCAGCACCCACCTCCACAGCACCTGGACCCTTCACCCCTGAGACTGGGCACACCTCCGAGTGACCAAGAGGAGTGCCAGAGACTGGCTGGCTGGCTACCTGTGGACTTTATTTGGACACTTGACTTGGGTCATATTTCTTTTACAGCTTGTTGTTCAATAAAGTTTATCTTTGATTCACACACTTGCTTCATTTCTCTTTTTTAATAAAGTCTTGGTGGAAACTTTTTGAATTGGTTTAAGCCTTTGCATGCTTGTGGGATGGGTTAAGATAGCAGTGGGGTGGGCAGGGATACCTGTGGGATGGGTAATAGATGTGGGATGGGCAGGGATACCTTTGGGATGGGTAATAGCTATGGGGATAGATAAACCTCCAGTGTAAGCATAGTGGGACTGTATGGTCCATCCTTCCAGGTGCCACACCTATGGCCCTTTAATATCAGTAACAATGTAATAATCATCCACACATGTCAATACAAACACAACTCTTTATTAAACGCCCTGTTCATTGTAGGCCCACCCAACATACATGGCCCAATCTCATCAGTGTGATGAGACAGGCTGAAGAAAGCACCCATTAATCATCTATCATCCTGTCTTGCCACTCCACCGCTCCAGCTGGGGAGTTGCACCAGTGTCTCAGGAGGTTGCACTGCTTCTTCCCTTCACATGAGGCTCTGTTGATGCCTTGCACATCCTGAGTGTCGATCAGGTTTCGCCCATTCCCCAGGCTCCATGTCCCCATTGCCTTGTTGGAGATCCACGAGCCTGTTCTGCAAGATTGGGTAGTGGGTGCGCATGCAGCAAGCTTCCACGATCCTCCTCACGGTCTCTGGGCGATGCTGCATGGTGGTGAGAAGTACCTGGAACCTGTTGGCCAGGATGCCAAAGGCGTTCTCCACCACCCGCCTTGCTCTGGACAGCCTGTAGTTGAAGATCCTCTCTTCATGGGTGAGGAGTCTGGAAGTGTAGGGCTTCATGAGGTGGGTTCTGAGGGAGAAGGCGTCATCCCCCTCGATGAAGTAGGGCACATCTTGTGTGTCGTTGGGCAGGGGGTCTGGATCTGGGAAGCCCATGATGAGGTTGCCTTCCAGCCCCTCCTTGAGGTCACTGGCGTTGTATTCCTGGGTATCTGAAATATGACCCGTTGCCTGAAGCATCGATGTACATGAACTTGTAGTCAGCATCGACCATGGCAAAGAGGACAATGCTGAAGAAGCCCTTGTAGTTGAAATAAGTGGAGCCCGACTTGGCTGGAGCTTTGCAGGCCACGTGCTTGCCATCTATGGCTCCAACGGTGTGGGGGAAGTTCCACTTCTGATACCACTGCTCTGCAACTTTCTTCCATCCTTCTTCAGTGGAGGGGCACTGGAGGAGCTCTTCCAGGTATTCTTCGATGATGGCCTGCACCACTTATCTGATGGTGTTTTGTGGCACCCTCCAGCCATACTGCATGCTCCTGTAGGTGGTCCCTAAGGTCAGGTGGCACAGAGTGAGTGCCACCTTGAGCCCAGGTTCCAGGCTGGGCCGGAAGTTGGTGTTTGCCTTGGTCAACCTGAGTGTCAGCCGCTGCACAACTTCGTCAAATATGGCTGGAGGCATCCTCATGAAGTTCTGGAATGCCCGAGTGTCTTCATTCCTGAGCTCCACCATCAGCTTGTTGTACAGTCCGTACTCTGCTCTTCTCCCGATCCATCTTCGGAACCAGACGCTTCTTGGCCGCCTCTTTTTCTTCCCGTAGTAGAGTTCACAGAGCCTGTAGATGGCTTCACACTGTTGCAGAAGGATGGTGGCTGCCAAAAGGACTGTGTTACGTTCCACGGTTGACATGACTGGATGCTGTGGAAGAGCAAGAGTCAGATGAAGGCTGCAGAGGTCTGCAGAGCTGGGCTGCTGGGCTGAAAGTGAGATGCAGGTAAGTTGCTCTCCCTTTTTATAGGCAGTATAGGTGTCCCTTTGCACCCTCTAGGCATCCTCTAGGCATCCTCTAGGCATCCTCTAGGCATCCTCTAGACATCCTTAATATCCGAGATAGGTCCCCTCTGCGAACGTTTTTTCCGTTTTAAATGCTTTGTTTCCATGCTGCATCCGCTAGGCATCCGTTCCATGTCCGTTCTGCTTCCTCCCTGCGTCCGAGCGGATGTGAGTTGCGCGGATGTGGAACGGATGCCTAGTAGATAAAGCGGATGCGTAACGGATGCAGAACGGATGTCCCCCGTTTGCCTAGCGGATGTAGAACGGACGAATTGGATACATTTTCTGCACAAAAGTTTTGAGCAGCTCAAAACTTTCTGAGTGGATGAAACGTCCATAAATGGATGCTGGACGGATAGAGAGGAAGCAAAACGGAGGCAGTGAGTACAGAACGGATACATCGCGTTAACCAACGGATGGTAAGCTTTTTTGTCCGTTTTACATCCTCTTTGCATCCGTTGGTGCAGTGTGACAGGGGCTCAAGATATAATTTTATAGAGACGGAAAGAACAAGACATTAAAATACTTAATTTAATTCACAATAATGAGCAGAAAAATCATGACCAAAGCATGAATGGATCCTTTTTGTTTTTAACAATTTTTTCCCACTTTTTTACCAGGAGATTTTAATTTCTCTTCATCTTTTTTTTCCTTTTGATAACTTTGTCACTTTCTTGATGACACCAACAAAAATCTGCCTTTTCCCAATTCTTGTTCTTTCCAGTGAATTCACATGGTGGTCCCTTGGATCTGGGATCACACAGGGAAAGTGGCTTCTACACAGAAATGTTCCATTCAGCTTCATGGGTGTTTCAAGGGGATGATCCTAATGCAGAGAATAACGTCAGATGTCTAAGCAAAAGGCCAGTCACTGGTAAGTTCAAAGGAGCATGACACGATAATGTCTTCAGAATAGGCAAGTTTATGATTTTTGTCATTATCAATTGCAAGATATTATTGCTTATAAAAACAATGATAGATAGATGATAGATAGATAGATAGATAGATAGATAGATAGATAGATAGATAGATAGATAGATAGACAGACAGACAGGGAGATACCGTGTTTCTCACATAATAAGGTCAGGCCTTCTTTTTTTTTGACCCCTGAAAAAATGACTAGGCAGTGTTTTTGGGGGTGACTTAATTTCCTTCCCCACCTAGACTGGCCCATACACACATACCTTTCCACGAGGCCGTTTCTATCAGCCAATCGAAAGCTCCCTTGAAGACAGAGTCCCCAGCTGCTTCGGGGCATGGCGTGGCTGCCCCTGTCCCCCCGCCTTTAGGGCAGTCTCTTTCCTGTAATGGAAGCTCCCCAAGTGCGGTCAACAGCCACTTAGATCGGCTGGTAGAAGCGGCCTGGGGTGAGCGTACACACACACTCCCCTCGCCATGAGGCCGCTTCTATCTGCCGATTGAAAGCTAGATGCCTTGAGGACATAGTCCCCAGCTACTTCGGGGCATGGCATGGCTGCCCCTGTCCCCTTGCCTTTAGGGCAGTCTCTTTCTAGTGATGGAAGCTCCCCAAGTGCGGTCAAAAACCACTTCGATCGGCCGGTAGAAGCGGCCTGGGGTGAGCGCACACACACACTCCCCTCGCCACGAGGCAGCTTCTAACGGCCAATCAAAGTGGCTGTTGACTGCACTTGGGGAGCTCCCATTGCTGGAAAGAGACTGCCCTAAAGGCGAGGGGAAGGGGCAGCCACGCCTCGTCCCGAAGCAGCTGGGGACTTTGTCCTCAAGGGAGCTTTTGATCGGCAGATAGAAGTGGCCTCGCGGCAAGGGGAGTTTGTGTGTGCGCTCGCCCCAAGGCCGCTTCTACCGGCCGATCGAACCATACCTTAAAAAGTTAAGTGTTTCAATGAAACACTATTGGGTATACTGTGTGTCTCATAAGAATGCAATCTCAATTACATTAAAGAAATGGTGGGATTGCCATCCCAGTAATGATTATTGTCCTTTTCTAATGAAGATATTAAAATATTTGTTCTGTATCAAAATATAAAACTCTATAAGACCAAAGTTAAGTTGAGGCAAGTTTCATGTGAATAGGAAATTGGAAATTGGAAGCTAAGGATAATTTCTTAATAAACATTAATTATAATCAATAATGAAATTAAAATAGAAAACATCACTCAGTTCTTTTTCTGCCCTACCAGGCTTCAGCCAATGTACTCTTAGAATGATCAAAGCACCTTGTGATTACTATTTTATATTCTTGATTATTTCTTGATAATCAAGAACATTAAATATGAACATGGGTATTTTACTTCACTTTTGTGTTCTTTGTTCTGTTTAGTTCGGGAGCGAACTGTGAGGATTCCTAAAGGAATGGGTGACTATCCTTGGGGATTCCGAATCCAGTTCTCAAACCCCATCTTGGTGACCGAAGTAGACTCCAGTAAGTGACATGATCATCCCCAAAGCTCACTTCCTTTGTGAAAAGATGCAAAGGAGTTTTAAATGATATGGTGTTTAAATAGCCAGCAAAGAGATGGCAGGTGTTTTAACAAATCTGATTTTTTTTATTGTGATTACAATGAAGCATATTTTTTAGAATTCTATTGGATTTCTATAATATGGAGAAAATCCTGCTGTTACTCTTGCAAATAGACCTACCATTGTAATTAAAAAAATCCTTATGGGAACAGTTTTCTTCTTTTTTGCCACTCACTTATGGATGAAGAAACTTCCTTGATTCTGACTTTCATTTAATCAAACTAAAAGGGTCAGCTTCTGCCTGAGGCAATTACTTCTCCTATGCTCTGCTTTATACCCTGCTAAAAAAAGATGATAATAATGACAAAAAAGGTCAGTGTGCCTTGGCAGTTAGGAAGAAAAGGTGGGTTGCTTGTAGTTTTGCCTGTCTCTTTTTTGAATAAGATCATTTTTTAACACCTGACATCTTCTTGTGATAATTCAGTTTGACAGAACAAATGATTACTTGAATATCTGTCACCCTGACATGTTTCTCTTTAGAAAATATTTGATATTGGGAGTATATCTTTCAGAGTCACCTGCTCTTTCTTCTCTTTTCCTTCCCCACATGAATTTAAAAATATCCGTTTCAGGCTTACTTAATAGTTTGCCCACCAAACCTGATTTCAGGCCACTCGTTACACTTGTTTGCATTTATATGAACTGTGGACATTATCCTTGCAGAAATTATTGTTTCTAGAAATGCACTTACATTCAGGTTTATTTGCTGCTAATAAATATTTGTAATTGCAGAAAATTATAAATGAAGAAAAAGGATCTTGCTGGAGACTCATGCTTTACAGCAGGGGTGTCAAACTCACAGCCCACAGCCCGGATGCCTCATGTACTGGCCACCCCCATCCCCGTTTTAGCGAAGGGAAAAAAGTTGTGATATGTCACATAATGACAACATTACAACATGAGTTTTACGACACAGATAAGCAATCTATTACTTTCCAGATGTTTCGGGTTAATTCTGCATAAGTTGTAGATCAGGTATCTTATTCTAATTTCAGTATTACAATTACAATTTTGTAGGATACTGTTTCTTTGATGGAAACAGGTTGAAATCCAGTTCCTGACTGCACTATTGGTATTTATTTACCTTTCATTATCCACAAGTGCACCTGAAATATGTTGTGTGAAGAATTTTCTGTGGACTAGAAGAGTTTTATGGGTTGAGAAGCAATTTCAAAAGGCATTCACAAGTAAAACCCAGAAAAGTTCAGAAGTACAACATACTTTCTTTGACATTCCTTTCTGGCATTTTTAAAACTTTCTAAATGGCAGGAATGAATAAACTATGAGCCAGTTCCCTCAAAATGGCTTCTTTTCTCCAAACTGCAGTAAATGGAGATGATGATAATCATAAAAGTTACCCCCCAAAAACCTTTAAAAATATTGAAATGGCTTTGGAAATGTAATGTCAAATTTATGGATGTATCAGTCAAATGCAAGATAGATTATTTGGTGAGCTTTTATGAAAAGCAGAAGCTCCCAGAACTCCTACACCTATCATTTCTCTGCTAGCTTCTGATTTTTCCTTCCACTCCTTCAGAAAAGAGCTTTACACTGTTCAGATGCACTTTCTTAGGCACGGGGCATCAGAAAATTTAGATTACTTGTGTCAGTTAAGGATTTCTGTGTTTTCTGGAAGAAAATACTTCAGAATACATAATGACATTTAATTGTACTCTGACAAGAGATACAGAGGAAGAACGTTATTCTGAGAAACACTGAGGGATAATTCAAATCATAATGACTTGATAGACCTGAATTTAACATATTTTCTACATTTCCTTCTGTCCCTAGCATGTCTTTACATAAAAGCAGGCTACAGCCATCTGTACCACAGACATAATAGGGGTGGTATTCTACTGGTTTGGTCCGGTTCTACCAAGCCGTTAGCAGTGATGAGTAGTGGAGACCAAACAGTTCTGTCCACTGCTCTGCTGTTGGGCCCACCTGCCCACCCAGGCTCCCATACTCACTTTTATCTGTTGAATTTGAAGCGCAGCTGCTTTGTGCGGCACAAGAGTGCCGCACAGCAGTTGCTGAAGCAACTGGGATTGTGCAGGCTTGCAGGAGGCGAGTTAGAACGTCTCTGTGCCTGTGTGCAAATGCTGCTGCACCTGCGCAAAGTGCACATTTGGCGCACACTGCATGCAAAGTTTGTGCACGCACACAAAGTGTGCCCACCATGCGTTGCCCACCAAACCAGTGGTAAAAATATTTGAATCCCACCACTGAGACATAATGTGCATGAATATTTAAGCTACTGATAATAATCCAGAGGATAATTTAATACTTCTGGATCAGACATATTTTAATATGCTTTGAAATCCCACCAACCAGTTCTTTCCATAACAATTATTTTGAAGCTCTCAATGTTTCTAATGTTTGTTTAGCTCTGTGGGAATGCAAAGTGGTTAAGATATTAGATTAAGACTAGGTTCAATCGTATTCTCAGTCACTGATGTTCACTTGATGATTTTGTGTCAATAACTCTTAGCCCAGCTTACCTAACAGCACTGTTACTGTAGGAACAACAACTGTATTATAATCTTAGTCCAGTTTATTATAGGGAATACTTGGAGAAGGGAAAGCTACACATGCTGCCTTGAGCTTCTGAAGAAATATCTGAGTATTTCCATAGAATGAACCATCAGGGCCTCTGGCCTCAGAAATGCAATCTTGTTATCCTGCAACTACAGGTAGTCCTCAATGTATGACCATAATTGAGCCCAAAATTTCCATTGCTAAGCAAGACAATTGTTAAATGATATTTCTTGCTCATGTTGTTAAGGGAATCACAACAATTGTTAAGTTATTAAGTCAGGGTTATTAAATGAATCTGTCTTCCCATTAACTTAGCTGGTCAGAAGGTCACAAAAGGTTGATCACATGTCCCTGGGAAATTGCAACAGTCATAAATACCTGCCAGTTGCCATTTTGATCAAATGACTACGGGGATGCTGCAATGATTGTGTGAAAAAGGGTCATAAGTCACTTTTTTCAGTGCTATTGTATCTTTGAACAGTCATTCAATGAATGGTTATAAGTTGAGGACTAATTATATTTGTTTTCCAATGAGTTGCCCAGCTCCTTCCAACTGAACATTGAAATAAATCATAAAAAACCTGCAGTCAGAGCTTCACTTTCCCGTCCTCAACATTTTTATTTGATTTCACATCAAGCTAAAAACAAAAGAAAGCAGAATCACATATTACTTTTACTCATTCAGTTCACCTGTTATTTCTGGGCAATGTATGAATTTTCTAACCAAGCACCCTGCCACAAATTAATAGAGTTAGAAGGGACTTTGCAGATCATCTCATCCAACCTTTCTTGCCCAAACAGAAGCCCCTACACCATTTCTGATAGATAGCAGTCCAGTCTCTTCTTGAAAACTTCCAGCAATTAAGCTCCCACAACTTCTGAAGACCATTGGTTGATTGCTCTCAGTGTCAGAAAATTTCTCCTTTGTCTTCTAAGTATGTCTGTGAAATCCAGAGAGATTTCTATAAATACAGCTTTAATTTGTACTTTGCCATAAGTTGAACATTGGAATATGGTAAAGAGCAATAACCTAGTAATATTAGGGAAATTAAAGAGGTACCCCTAGAAAAAAATAATCCCTTCTCTATTGCTCTTTTTTTTCTACCATTGCCTCTGCAATTCTTTTTTTAATGTGATAATATGATACCAGGATTGTATTATGGAGCCCATGATTCATTGTTCATATTCTAGCCTTTTCAGATAATCAATGATGTCATTGTATAATGACCTCATGCACTTAAAAATCAAGTCAATTCTGTTCAGGTTAGATTGTCTATGAGTCTGACCTAATAAAAGAGGGGGAGAGAATATAAATCATCTCCCACCATTCATTTTAATGAGCCTCAAGCAGAGAACCACAGACAGCAGTCTGCATGACCCCAATATTAGACAAGTTCAACTTGGATTGCTTATATAAAGCAAGGGAAAATCTTAGCCTTTTTCAACTTCTTGAGAAGTGAATTGCAGCAGTGGATGTAATGGGAAGGAGGTTGTCTTCCTTGTGTTGATACAGTATTAGCCAAATATTGAAAAATGCTAAGCATTTTTTTTCATTCTGTGGCAGACAGTACAGCAGAAGAAGCGGGCCTTCAGATTGGAGACATAGTGATGGCTGTCAATGGCACAGATGTCACTAGCATGTCTCATTCAGAGGCAGCAAACCTGGCAAGAAAAGGTAAGTCAGCTCAAAAATATGAACTTTTAACTAATGATTTGTAAATGGTGTGGACAACAAAAAGAAATTATAGCTGCAGCACAGAGTGACAGTTTCATACAACTTTAAAAAAAAACCTTGCCCAACATTAAAACTTTCATCTCATATTTCAGGAGACCACAGTCCTGGGGATTTTTTTTTTAAGTTTAAGACATATTCTAATGAATGCTGTTGTGACAGCATAAAGTTGAAATAAAAAGTCAAATCAAGGGGTAAAATGATGAGTTGGTTTTTCAGGCTGTGCTACTCGCCTATCAGGATTTTTCAACATACCCAGTGAAGAGATCACAATCAGTACAAAAATCCCTGGTTTAGCTCTGACTGTGCTTACTCAAATTGAGGGCATTATCTTCTCAATAATGACAAAATTGCACACTGTGCAATAGGAAAAAATTTTACAATAGGAAAAAAATTGAGAAGCATCTAACTCAACCACAAAGATCAACATCAATAATAAATATTGGGTAGGCATCTTTTCTGCAACATCAAAGTACTACAAATATTAAGTCTCTGATTTTCTTACTATGTGCAATATGACTAATCATATCCTTCAGTTTCCTTCAATTCAACACAAATTATTTTCTTCAGCCTTTTTTATTCTCAATGAAATACCATGAAGAAATTGCAGTTATGAGTCTTTCAATTATCTGCCTTTAAGCTATTTGCCTTCCAATACTGGATAAGGTGCCATTGGATCATTTTTGGTTTGCCACTTCTCTAAGATTTTTGTCCTATCCACATTCCCTGTTCATGGACTTTCTAGAAATTCCTTATTTGTGGATCAGTTCTATGCTTGCCAAAATATGCTTTCTTTACTCACACATGGTTCTTTCTCACAATATGGAGCAGTCTACGAAAAGAAGTAACTGATGAAAAGTTATCAAGGAGAGATCCAACCTAGAATTAAGAAGAAATTTCCTGACAGTAAGAATAATCAATCAGTGAAACAGCTTGCCTTCAAAAGGTGTGGGTGCTCCATCACTATATATATTTTTAAGAAGAAATTAGACAGACATTTGTCTAAAATTTGTCTCCTGCTTGGGCAGGGAGTTGGACGATAAGACCTTCAAGGTCTCTTCCAACTCTGTTATTCTGTATTCTGCTATTAGTTCTTAGCCAAAAGCCAGAAATACCCAGTCAAATTATTACAAAGAATGTTTTACATAATACTTAGGAGTCTATTTGTGGGGTTCTCACCATTTTAGGATAACATGAAAATAGGAATTCTCTGTAGGCAAGCAGGTTGCTCTATTCAGTTGAGAATTTAATTCATGATACAAGCAATTGGATAAAGGCCCGGTCCCACTGCACTTACGGCTGCAAAGAGGATGTAAAATGAAAAAAAAAAGCTTGCCATCCGTTGGAAAACGCTATGCATCCATTGTGTACTCACTGCATACGTATTTCATGCGCTCTATCTGTCGAGCATCTGTCCACTGCGATTTCATCTGTGCAAGAAGTTTTGAGCTGCACAAAACTTTGTAAACAGATGAACTTTCTGCAGCGTACGATGTACATCCGTGACATATACGGGCAACAAACATTCTATGTCCGTTATCATCTGTTAAATGTCCACTGTATCCTCTCTGCATCTTCTGGCCACCCCCTCAACTCACATCCGCTGCAACTGAAAATGGAAAGAGGGAGGAAACAAAAGGTACACGGAACATCTACACAGCATTAGTAGCACGGAAATAGAAAATATGTAAGCGTATGCATCTCGTATATAAAGTATTCAAAACGGACAAAATGTTTGTATCTGGGATGTATCTAGTATATTTAGGATGTCTGGAGTATGTCTAGAGTATGTAGAAGGACACCTAGCAGACAACCGATATTTTCTATAAAAAGGGGGAGAAAGTCATCTGGATCTCAGTATGAGTCCAGCAGCCGTGGTGTACAGACCGCTTCACCCTTGGTCTTGGTCTTCAACATCATCAATTGTTCTCCACCATGGATGATGACACAGTCCGTATGATAGTTGCGCTCATTCATCACCAGAACCAAAACCTGTTCAGACTGTTTCAAGCTTTACACAGAAGGAGAAGAAGATGTCCAAGAGCTGCGTGGGTCCGAGGATGGACCATGAGAAGAATGGAGTTTGGACTGTATGACCAGTTGACGGTGGAGCTGAGGAATGAAGACCCTCGTGCATTCCATCACTTCATGAGGATGCCACCAGCCATGTTTGATGAACGTGTACAGCGCCTGAGACCCAGGTTGACCAAGCCTAGCACCAACTTCCATCCCAACCTGGACCCTGGACTGAAGGTGGCACTGACTCTGCGGCACCTGGCCTCTGGAACCACATACAGAAACATGCAGTATGCGTGGAGGGTGCCACACAACAGCATCAGCAAAGTGGTCAGAGAAGTAGTACAGGTCATCATTGAAGAATACGTGGAGGAGCTCCTCAAGTGCCCCACCACTGAACAAGGCTGGAGAAAACTTGCAAAAGAGTGGTATCAGAGGTGGAACATTCCCCACACCGTTGGAGCCATAGATGGGAAGCACATGGCCAGCAAAGCTCCAGCCAACTCAGAGTCCACTTATTACAACTACAAGGGCTTATCATCCTCTTTGCCATGGTTGATTCTGACTACAAGTTCATCTACATCGATGCTTCAGGCAATGGGTCACCTTCAGATGGCCAGGTATACAATGCTAGTGACCTCAAGAATGGGCTGGAACGCAACCTCATCATGGGTTTTCCAGGTCCAGACCCCCTACCCAACGACACACAAGATGTGCCCTACTTCATCCTTGGTGATGGCATGTTCTCCCTCAGAACCTACCTCATGAAGCTGTACACTTCAAGATACCTCACCCGTGAAGAGAGGAGCTTCAACTACAGGCTGTCCAGAGCAAGATGGGTGGTGGAGAATGCCTTCGGCCTCCTGGCCAACAGGTTCCAGATACTTCTCACTACCATGCATCATGACCCAGAGACTGTGAGGAGCATCATGAAAGCTTGCTGCATCATGCACAATATCATGCGCACCCACTACCCAGTGTTGCAGAACAGACTTGTCGACCATCAACAAGGGAATGGGGACATGGAGCCTGGTGAATGGAGGCAAGGACGTAACCTGATAGACATTGTGGATGTACAAGGCCCCAACAGACCTTCAAATGAAGGGAAGAAGCAGCGCAACCTACTGAGACACTGGTGCAACTCCCCAGCTGGAGCAGTGGAGTGGCAAGACAGGATGATAGATGATTAATGGATGCTTCCTTGAGGCTGTCGCATAACACTGATGAGATTGTGCCATGTATGTTGAGTGGTCCTACAATGAATAGGGCATTAATAAAAAGCTTTGTTTATTTTAAAATGTGTTAATCAATGAATAAATTGTTATTGATAATAAAGGTCCATATGTGTGGCAGCTGGGATGATGGACCATACAGTCCCACTGTGGTTGCACTGGAGGTTTATCTATCCCACAATTATCCTTATCTATCCCACAAGCATGCAAAGGCTTAACCATTTTTTCAAAGTTTTCACCAACACTTTATTCAGTAAACTAAGTGCCTTAAGCAAAGATAACCTTTATTAACTTTCTTAGGTAAACTTTATGACTTTATTAAATAAGCAAAATGAACCAAGTAAATTGTATTAAGTGTCTTAAGCCAAGATAAACTTATTAAGTAAACAACTCAGTCTCTGACACTATTCTCTGTCACTCTGAGTCATGTCCATGGTCTCAGCTGTTAAGCGGGCAGGGACTTTGGAGGTGGCTGTGGCTTAAGTGCTGGTCTGAGGCACCATTGGGGTGCTTGGCCCCAAGGGTACGACAGGTGGAGGTGTGTTCAGGAAGCTATCTGAGAGCTGACTCAGTCAGGTGAGGTTGAGAGGCCCTTCATCAAGGACTTGAGATGTCAGGTCCAATACTGATGACAGATTGTCCATTGACGGGCTTGGCTGTGGGGTGGAGGAAGGAGGAGTGTAGTGGGGCTGTCTGGTCTGCATCTGGGTGAGGAGTGGCGTCTGTGGCGTCCGATGAACCTGGGCCTGGACTGGAAAGTTCTGCTTCTGCTGTGGGAAGTCCTGGTAGTCATAGCCTTGGTAGGTGAGGGGCTGTTGAAAGCCGTGGAAGGGCTGTGACATCGCCTGGGGTGGAGGAGCAGACCTGGACTAGGCAGGAGCAGCTTCAGCTGGGCCTTGAGGGTTGTGCAGAAGTGCTGTGATCTTCTGCTTCATCACCTGGTACTGGGCCTCGGGCAGGTTCCTCAGGGTCTGGCTCACATAGGTGATGAAGGTGTTCCGGCCCGAGGATGCTCTGTCCAAGTGGACCAGCTGAGAGAGAAGTTCTGTGCTGGTCTTCATTGTGTCCCTGATCTCCAACAGCACACTGTGGTCCTGGCCCTCCAGTCTGCCTCTCTGCCTGCATCCTCTAGAGCTGGGGGTGGGGGTGGGTTGGCCTCTGGTGGCTGCTGTTTCTTCCTCCGTTTGTGACAGCAGGGCGTCATCCTCCATGGGATCCTCCAAGTCTGCAGGCATAGGGAGCGCAGCTGTTGGGGGGGGTGTCTGCTGTGGGGCCCTCTGAAGACACCTGCCTGGACAGGGTAGCTGGCTCCTGGCTGGAAGAGGACTGGCTGTCTGTGGGCTGTCTGAGGGAGAGGGGTCTCAGAGGGGCTGCTCCTCGGTGGCGGATCTTACCCTCCAGGAAACTGCACTTGGCCCTGACATACATCTCCTGGTCAGTGAGCTGGACAGCAGCTTGCCCGGATTTCTTGAGGTGTAGTTTGCCATACCAGGTGTGTACGTGCTTCCACCATCCAAGGAGTACTTCTGCAGTGTAGCCCAGGCTCTCTGCCTTGTCTCTCCAAGCTGCCTGCTTCTTCTTGGTGTCCTGATACAGTCTGTGGCCCTTTCTCCAGAGGTACTTGTTCTCCCTCAGCCATTCCAGCACCTCATCCTCATGCTTCTCGGAAATGGTGTACTGTTTCCTCTCTCCCTTCTTCTTCCCTTGCCTCTTCCTCCCTCTGGCAGGGGCTTCAGCAGGGCCTTCAGGGGCTTGAGCAGCAGGGCCTTCAGGGGCTTGAGCAGCAGGGCCTTCAGGGCCTTGAACAGCAGGGCCTTCAGGGGCTTGAGCAGCAGGGCCTTCAGCAGCAGGGCTTTGAGGATCTTGGGGCTGGTCCACCACAGCAGCAGCAGCAGCAGCAGCAGCAGCTTCAGAGTCAGTGCCAGGGGGTGGGATGCTGGTTCTGGCCTTCTTCACCTTGACAGGGCTTGAACAAGTAGGCACGGGCTTCCCCTTCTTGTCTGACTGACAAACCATGGTGTTCCTGCAAGATGTATGTGGCAACACGTCTTTCCCCTGTATGCTGACTGCGTGCGTGCTGCATCCTTTTATATCCACGGAGCTGACGCAATTCATACTCCCCGCATACGCAGTGAATGCTTTGCATCCGATATACATCCGCGTGGCATCCCCTTTGTTTCGTATAGGCGTCCATGATGCATCCGCTTCATCCGCTATGCATCCACTTCATCCGCTATGCATCTGCTTCGAAATTCTCCCCCGGAACCCCTTCGGAGGTGTCAACTGCTTCCATCCGCTTTCATCTGCTAGTCTTCCTATGAACATCCATTTAACATCCCCACTACATACTACCCACGTCCGTTCTTTTCCATTCTTTTCCATTCTGTTTATGCAAATTTTCACCACTTTTTGGAGCGGATGACAACGGATGGAGCCACCCCCAAAATTTTGCTCGTCCACTGTGTCCTTTATGCATATGTTTTCCATCCGTCAGCCAGTGGGACCGGGCCTTAACTAGGCTGCTGCTTTCTTAGGCTTTTAGCTACAACAGATGTGGTAGTACCGTATTTTATTTATTTATTAGATTTTTGTGCTTCCCATCTCATCTATAGGCATCTCTGTGGGTCTTACAAACATTAAAAAGTGGTAGACATTAAAATAATAAATGATAAATAACAATAATAACCATTAGAATAAAAGATGGTAAGAAAAGGATCATGAAGTACATGCAGTCTTCTCTTAATTTGATAACCTCCAAAGTGATGCATCCCCATTATGAGCCCCATACAAAATGGCAGAGCCAGTTCTACATTCCTTTATGGAAGGTCAGGAGAATTGGTACAGATCTAACTTTGGAGGATATGATTTCCAAGGGACAGAAGCCATAGTAGACCTCACTAGATGAAATTGTTTGACTGATGGCTTCCACAATATGCCCTTTCAGCTGGCATGAGTGGGGCAGACCAATCCCAGTGTACTGAGATGTTATTCATAATGGAAAGGTATATTATCCATAAAAACACAAGAAGATGTGTTCAAGGCCATATAGATTGTTCTTAACCTATCTGACTTCTCAGTTCAGTTGGATTGTTAATTCCGTGCTATTCAATACAGGTCTTCCTCAGCTTATGATATTAATGTAGCCTGCCCATTTATGTTGGAAGTCAAGGACTATATTAAATGAAGCACATAACTAATGACCTCCTCTGTTCCTGCTTTCCCCAATACATTCCTTAAAGGAATGCATGAGGCATTTGGTAGAGCATGGGCTGACTCAGGGATAGGAGAAACTGAGGAAGGCCTAGTGCAGGCATTGGTACTCCCAGGAGGCCTCCCCCATCCTTTAAGATACACAATGCCCTGCTTCTTGCCCCCACTCCCTTGCTATGTGATGTGGTATAAAGAAGAAAAAAATCCAATCTCTTTTTCTTCCATTACAATCCTTTCATCTCCAGCCACATAAACTAGTCCAATTTCTTCTTAGCCCTACCTGCCAGCACTAGTTTTATGCTGGTGGCACTAAAAAGATATCGTAGTGGTTTATCCTGGCTGGGGAGGAAAGCATTGCTATGGAAACAAAAAAGATCGGATTACTTCTTTGTTCTACAGCCCAAGACTAGAGCAAAGTTAGTGATGTTAGGGCAAAGAAGAAAATTGATCTCTTTTGCTTCCATTGCAATGTTTTCTTCACCAGCCAGCATAAACTACTATGATTTCTTCTTAGCTCCACTGGCACTAATTTTATGTTGTTAGAGCTAAAAGGAGAAATCCAATCTCTTTTGTTTCCATGGCAATCCTTTCCTCCCTAGCCAGGGTAAACCACTATGATTTCTTCTTAGTGCCACTAGTGTAAAACTAGCACCACTGGAGCTAAGAAGAAATGCTGACTAGAGAGGAAGGGATTTCAAGGGAAGCAAAATAATGCATAGAAGCCAGTGTATTGGCAAAAGAGACTAACATACTATGTTCTGGGGGCCTCCAAGGACCTGGCTGGACAAGATGGAAGGAAAAGAAATGGGTAAGTGTGCTGCAGCCTCTCTGCAGTCAGTTGTAAGGGCGAATGACTGTGGCTGGGGGGAGAACTGCAAAATTTGTAACTTTGAAACATATTAGTATTTAGCATTTAGGGTGTGCGTTGAAACTTCAGATGTTTGTTGAATGGATAGTTGTACCTGTTTAAAATTAGAGGAAAAATCAACATGAATTTATCTGAATCAAATCTCCAAACTTGAAATAGCTCTAGCAAATATATTTTGTGTGTGTGTGTGTGTGTGTGTGTTTAAGCTTTCGCGGGTACTTACATGTGTGCTGTTTAGCTTCCCTCGGGTATTATCCCATGTCATTGTAGTGTTGTTAAAGTTGTAGCAATGTTTCAGCAGAATCTCATCTGCCATCATCAGGCTTCTGTATGGATGTGTGTCTCACAGCTTTTGGTTTCAAATTCGAGTCTGGTCCATTCTGATTGGCTAGGAGCCTGGGTCTGTGTTCACTGGACTTGGAGTTTGATTGATTGCTGTTTCTGGTTTCTTCTGTCTGTTTTGTGGCTTTGATTGGCTGGCAACACTCTGTTCTTGTGTTGGAGGCTTTCAGTGCAGTTTGGCTTCGTGTGAAAGGACGGCTGCTATTCATCAGCAAGCTAGGTTTCACCTGGGTGCCTGGTGGGGGGGTGTTTGAGTTGGAGGCATCAGAGGGAGTCTGTCTGTGCTCAGGTGTTTGTCTGTGTTGTGGCATGGAGATCTTTCTATTTGAGAGTGCAGGTTTCCAAATGATTGACAGTCTGCTGGAATCATCTCTTCTATTCATGCTTTCAGGTCTTTTTTCAATCTCTATGGCTTCTCTGATGATTCTGTGGTTGGGATTTTCTATAGTGGCTAGAGTTTTAGTGCCACTGAAGTTGATGTTGTGACCTGTGGTTTTCATGTGTTGGACTAGTGAGGAGGTGTGTTCCAGCTTTTTTACTGCATTTTTGTGTTCATCCAGGCGGATACTTATTCTTCTATTGGTCTGTCCAATGTATGTGGCTGGGCTTGATGCACAGGGAACTTCGTATATGCCTCGGTTTTCCAGGTCAATTTTATCTTTGGGGTTTCTCAGGATGGCTACTATTTTTTTGTCTGTTTTGAAGGCAGTCTTGATGTCATGCCTGTGTAGTATCTTAATGATTTTATCTGTAGTACCTCTTATGTAGGGAAAGACAGCTGTTCCATAGGTCTGTTGGTCTTCTAGGTCTCTGGCTTGGTTGTGCTCAGGTTAGTCTTAGTTGCTGGGGGATTTGAGCTGGTGAGCTGTGATCCTGTTGTTTGGCTTCGCGTTCGTGGTCGTGCCACATCTTCATGGTGGGTGTCAGTTCACTTCTTGTATGGGTCAGGGGGGGTTGAAGTGGGTAGTGGTGCAGCTGCGGTATGGCTTCTGGTCCATGGTCATGTCTCATCTTCTGTGTGGGTGTGAGTCTTTTTTCTACGTGGAAGTGTGGTGGTAGCATCTTGTGTGGCACTCGTGGGTGTGGGTCTGGTGTCATTCTTCATGTTAGGTACTCGTTTATTAATGAGGGCAGGTTTCCAAATACCTCCCGCCTACCAACTCGAATAACCATATATATATATATATATATATATATATATATATATATATATATATATATATGTTTTCTTAGGTTTTCGCTGGTACTTACATGTGTGCTGTTTAGCTTCCTTCGGGTATTATCCCACGTCATTGTAGTTCTGTTAATGTTGTAGCAACGTTTCAGCAGAATCTCATCTGCCATCATCAGGCTTCTGTATGGATATGGGTCTTACAGCTCCTGGTTTTCAATTTGAGGCTGGTCCATTCTGATTGGTTGGGAGCCTGGACCTGTGTTCATTGGACTTGGAGTTTGATTGATTGGTGTTCCTGGTTTCTTCTGTCTGTTTTGTGGCTTTGATTGGCTGGCAACAGTCTGTTCTTCTGTTGGAAGCCAGGCAATTATGATTATACACTTCAACAACAGAATAATCAGAGAAGCCATAGAGATAGAGAAACGCCCACACAGCATGAATAGACAAGATGATACCTCCCGCCTACCAACCATTTGGAAACCTGCCCTCATTAAAAAACGAGTAACTAACATGAAGAATGACACCAGACCCACACCCGCAAGTGCCACACAAGATGCTACCACCACACTTCCACACAGAAAAAAGACTCACACCCACACAGAAGAGGAGACACGACCACGAACCAGAAACCATACTGCAGCTGCACCACTACCCGCTTCAAACCCCTCTGACCCATACAAGAAGCAAACTGACACCCACCATGAAGATGTGGCACGACCATGAACACAAAGCCAAACAACAAGATCACAGCTCACCAGCTCAAATCCCCCAGTAACTAAGACTAACCTGAGCACAACCAAGCCCCCACCTAAGCAGAACACACCCCCAGCCAATCAGAACACAGCCAACCCCCCCACCAATCAGAACACAGCCAAACCCCCACCCAATCAAGTCACACCCCCACTAGCAGTTAAAAGGAAGAAGCAGCTGCAAGCTCACATTACTCTGAGAAGCACAGAGCTGAAGAAACAAGCCTGAAGATGATGAATGAGACTTCATCGAAACGTTGCCTAGATACTTCCAATTCTACGCGGGAGAAAACCCGAATAACCAAAGATCCACATACAAATACCCGCGAAAACCTCAGAAAACATATATATATATATATATATATTTATATATTTATATATATATTTGTTTTTTTAGGCTTTTGCGGGTACTTACATGTGTGCTGTTTAGCTTCCTTCGGGTATTATCCCACGTCATTGAAGTTCTGTTAAAGTTGTAGCAACGTTTCAGCAGAATCTCATCTGCCATCATCAGGCTTCTGTATAGAGTTTGTATGTGTGTCAGAGTCTCACAGTCTTTGGTTTTAAATTTGAGGCTAGCCTATGCTGTGCCAGGATGGTTTTTTTCTTCATCCTGATTGGTTGGGAGCCTTGGTCTGTGCTTATTGGACTTGGAGTTTGATTGATTGGTGTTTCTGGTTTCTTCTGTCTGTTTTGTGGCTTTGATTGGCTGGCAACACTCTGCTCCTGCACTGGAGGCTTTCAGTGCAGCTTGGCTTCGTGTGAAAGGACGGCTGTTATCTATTAAAAAGCTAGGTTTCACCTGGGTGCCTGGTGGGGGGGTGTTTGAGTTGGAGGCATCACAGGGAGTTTGTTTGTGCCCAGGTGTTTGTCTGTTTTGTGGTGTGGAGATCTTTCTATTTGAGAGTGCAGGCTTCCAAATGATTGACAGTCTGGTGGAATCATCTCTTCTATTCATGCTTTCAGGTCTTTTTTCAATCTCTATGGCTTCTCTGATGATTCTGTGGCTGGGGTTTTCTATAGTGGCTAGGGTTTTGGTGCCATTGAAGTTGATGTTGTGACCTGTGGCTTTCATGTGTTGGACTAGTGAGGAGGTGTGTTCCAGCTTTTTTACTGCATTTTTGTGTTCATCCAGGCGGGTACTTATTCTTCTATTGGTCTGTCCAATGTATGTGGCCGGGCTTGATGCACAGGGAACTTCGTATATGCCTTGGTTTTCCAGATCAATTTTGTCTTTGGGTTTTTTAAGGATGGCTGCTATTTTTTTTGTCTGTTTTGAAGGCAGTCTTGATGTGATGCCTGTGTAGTATCTTACTGATTTTGTCTGTAGTATCTCTTATGTAGGGCAGGACAGCTGTTCTATAGGTCTATTGATCTTCTAGGTCTCTGTTATATCTTGGTGTGTTTTTGTGGATCCAGCTAGTGATTTTGTTTTTGTGGAAGCCGTTGGCTGTCAATACTTTAGTCAGGGTGCATAGTTCAGTCTTTATATGTGTCTTGTCTGCCAGGCGTTTGGTTCTGGTAATTAGTGTTTTAGCCACGGAATTTATCTGTGCTGGGTGGTGGTGGGATTGGGCGTTAAGGTAGCGGTTGGTGTGTGTTTTCTTCTGGTATACGATGTGTCCCAGTGTGCCATCTGTTCTTTTGTAGATTAGTATGTCTAGGAATGGTAGTTGTTTGTTTATTTCCGTTTCCATGGTGAACTTGATTTTGGGGTGTGTGTTGTTTAGGTGTGTTAGGAAATTGTTTAGGTTTTCTTTTCCATGGGGCCAAATCACAAATGTGTCATCGATGTATCTTAGCCATAGTTTGGGTTTGTGGGTGGCGTTAGCCAGGGCTCTGGATTAGAATTCTTCCATGAACAGGTTTGCAATGACGGGTGACAGTGGTGATCCCATAGGGGCTCCTTCAATTTGCTTGTATCTTTGTCCTTTGTATATGAAATATGTGTTGGTTAGGCACTGTTCTGTTAGTTCCATGAGGTGTTTAGCTGGTTGGTATTTATTTTTGATGATTTCAAGAGTTTCTTTTATTGGGACTTGAGTGAATAGTAAAACCACGTCGAAACTTAAAAGCAGATCTTCTTGTTCCACGTGTAGATCTTTGATCATTTCTTAGAAGTGGTATGAGTTTTGTACATATGAAGCTGCGGTTTCAGCATGGGGCTGTTGAATAAGTACCCGCCTGGATGAACACAAAAATGCAGTAAAAAAGCTGGAACACACCTCTTCACTAGTCCAACACATGTAAGCCACTGGTTACAACATCAACTTCAATGGCACCAAAACCCTAGCCACTATAGAAAACCCCAGCCACAGAATCATCAGAGAAGCCATAGAGATTGAAAAAAGACCTGAAAGCATGAATAGAAGAGATGATTCCACCAGACTGTCAATCATTTGGAAGCTTGCACTCTCAAATAGAAAGATCTCCACACCACAAGCCAGGCAAACACCTGGGCACAAACAGACTCCCTCTGATACCTCCTGCTCAAACACCCCCCCACCAGGCACCCAGATGAAACCTGGCTTCCTAATAGATAACAGCCGTCCTTTCACACGAAGCCAAGCTGCACTGAAAGCCTCCAGTGCAGGAGCAGAGTGTTGCCAGCCAATCAAAGCCACAAAACAGACAGAAGAAACCAGAAACACCAATCAATCAAACTCCCAAGTCCAATAAACACAGACCAAGACTCCCAACCAATCAGGATGAAGAATAAAACCATCCTGACACAGCATAGGCTAGCCTCAAATTTAAAACCAAAGACTTTGAGACTCTGACCCACATACAAACTCTATACAGAAGCCTGATGATGGCAGATGAGATTCTGCTGAAACGTTGCTACAACTTTAAAAGCACTACAATGACATGGGATAATACCCGAAGGAAGCTGAACAGCATATATATATATATATATATATATATGTATGTATGTATGTATGT
>BLBF01000010.1:49462326-49491886 GCA_015471245.1 Laticauda colubrina | reverse complement strand
TCTATCTATCTATCTATCTATCTATCTATCTATCTATCTATCTATCTATCTATATTACATCCAGCATAAAACATTCCCAGCCAACATGGTATCTCTGTTGATGAGATTTGTCAATGTAAACATCTGGCGGGTAAATTACAGAGAAATCAGAGAACATTGTCCAATTCTAATCTATTTCATGTGCTATTTTTCCCAATCAAATTGGATAAATTAACAATGCAATGCAACCTTTTTATTTTTTTATGTTCAAGGAAAATCAGAGGAGATAATACTGCTTTATTGTATATAATCCTTTCACATTATTCCACTCATGCCCTTCTTCCTTCAAGCCTCTATATTCATTGCTAAGTGCTTTTTCTTAAAAAGGGCTTAACTATAAATAGATTTTGGTCCAGGCTGTTGCTCCAAAGAGATACAATGTACATTTGCATTACATTCTGACAAAGAGCTTTATCCACTACAGGCAGAGAGGCATCTATTCTTTACAAGCATCCTACTATCTATTTCATTTACAAAGCTTCTGAAATGGCCACTGCTTGTCAATAGATTTGCTAATTAATCTCTCAGAGTCTATCTGGGCTGTAATCCACAGAAATGTAAGTCACAATGTAGTTTCCAGTTGTCATGATCTTTCTCTCCCTCCCTCCCTCCCTCCCTCCCTCCCTTTTTTCTTTCCCATCCTTTGTCTTATTAGGAAATTATTCATTTTCTTTATTGATGGAAACCACAATGTACATTTTGAATGTTTGGCTTAAGAAGCAAATATATATATGAAATAATAAATTGGAATATCACTCTTTTCTCAAAGAGAACGGGCCCCATTCATTCAAGTTTCTGAGTATCAGAAGGATTGCAAGTATTGAAGAAACTATTTCATATCCCAAATGAGTGGGCATGTTATATCATGATGTACATCATCATCATCCTCTTTTATTGACCCCATAATCCCTTGTGGGGTAGAGTCTGGGCAACTGAATGGAGCTGAGTGTTTACTGACCAGATGCACTTCCTGTCGCCAATGCGGGGTTTTTTTTCCAGCAGACATATTCTCAGTGTGCCAAGAGAGAGAATCTGCCTTTTCCCAGGATCTGTCTCACAGCCTCCTGATTGTGAGGCAAGAGCTTCACCTTTAGGCCACCGCACTACTCTATATCATGATATACATTCATATTTTAATCATTATAAATCTGCTTATTCATGCATAATAAATAACAGATAACAGATAATCAGAGTTGGAAGAGACCTTGTAGGTCATCTAGTCCAACCCCCTGCCCAAGCGGGACACCCTATGCCATTTCTGACAAATAACAGTCCAATCTCTTATTGAAAGTCTCAAGTGATGGCGCTCCCACAACTTCCGAGGGCAAGCTGTTCCATTGGTTGATTATTCTCACTGTCAGAAAGTTTCTCCTTATTTCCAGGTTGAATCTCTCCTTGTTCAGTTTCCATCCATTATTCCTTGTCTGGCCTTGCATTAGAAGCTAAGCAGAAGCCCAGTTTTTCTCAACTTGTGCAGATTTTCTGAACATTTATACCTGTTTTGAAATATTAAAAAGGAAGACCAAGAATCCCACCATGAATCACTTGCATTTCTGCATTCTCCTTTTCTTGAGGCAAACAAATTCTGCTGAGATCATGTCTCACAGCATGTAATAATAACTGTAACAAATTAATCAGAACATGTAGATGACATACAGAAAATTATAGTTCAAATACTATATGTTGCTACAGCAAAATGTTTTGCTATAGCAAAATGTTCCATTGGAAGCAGAATAGTTTAGTTTGGTTTATAGTTTAGTTTACTTTAGTTTAATTTAGCTTAGCTTAGTTTTGCTTATTTAAATTAAATAGAAACAATCCTTGATTTGTTGTTGTTGCTGAAAACATATTAGGCCCATATAGTCTGGCAAAGTTTTCAACACTTTGTTTCCGAATAACAAGATCCTAAGATGAACTTTCATGGAAAAGCTAGTTAAAGCCACACTTCCTCATCTCTGCATACTGGTTTCCATCCAGACTGGATATATATTAAAAGTAGAGTCTGCCATTATAACCAGGGGCAGGATTCAAAATTGTTAACAACCAGTTCTGTGGGCATGGCTTAGGTGGTGGGTGTGGCTTGGTGGTCATGTGACAGGGTGGACATGGCTTGGTGGTCATGTTCTTGGCTGGGTGTGGCCAACTCAATATCACTCACATCGAGGCATGCATCTCTTTGCCTGGCCTCTCATAACTGTGGGGATGCTGCAACCGTCGTAAGTATGAAAAATTGACATAAGTCACTTTCTTCAGTGCCATTGTAACTTTAAATGGTCACTCCACACAAGCAAAGTACCAGCAAAGGAGGAAAAAAAACTCCAGAGACTTTCCTGAGACAGGAAGTCTAGTCCTGCCAAGAATGTAATAAGAGTTAATGGAGAGGCAATTTCTGTAAGCAACACCAGAATGTTTCCTTCCTGCCTTCCTTACAGGATTAGGCCAGTAATTTCTTCTAACAACCGGTTCTCCAAACTGCTTAGAATGCTAACAACCAGTTCTAGCGAGTAGGTGCAAAGGGGTAGAATCCCACTCCTGATTATAACCATTCCTCTTCTATTCTATCTCTTGAATTGACTTCCTCATCTTGAGAGCCCTCCAGGGCTAAGGCCTCCCACTCCTATAATTACTTAGCTAATGTAGCCATTACTAACAATTCTGTGAACAGGAGCCTAAACTTCAAGAGAGCATCTGGGGTGGAGAGGCTGCACCTGACTCCTTCTTAAGGATCAAGTACTTTGCTTCTAAGCTGTTGTACATTCAGTAAGCACTTTGGATTTTTTTTACAGTCATTTATCGTGCAATCCTGAGAATTCTTTTTTTTTTTTTTTTTGGTTTTCACAAAGAAAAAAAAATTATACAAATAAAACATCTTTTTTTGAGAATAGCATGGTTCCAGATTATCACTTCTTCATACAGACACAAACTCAGTTTCATGCTCATTTTTGTGTTCTTTTCCATATCTTATTCCTGTTTTACATTTTGTACATAGTTTTTCCCCTCTTTTAATTTTCTCAACTTTATTTTGATTATCTCATCTCAATTCAAATCATTATATTATACTTTTGTCTGTTCTGTTTCAATTTCATATTATCTTTTCTCATTAAATAATTTTTCCCCTGTAGTTACTAATTGGAGTATGACATCTTTATATCTTTTAATTTTATCCATTCAACTCTTATTTAAGCTTTAATGTATACCTTTAAGATTATAACATTCAATATAATACATAACTTCCAGTTGAATTCTGCTTGGTACATTCTTAAAATATACACTATGTTCTTACAAAAAAGATTTTATATATATAATGTGTGTAAATAAAGCACTCATTCCATTCCAATTCAATTCTATCATTAATATTCATTAAAATCTTAACATCTTCATTAATAATAGTTAAAATGTTCCCATCTTTTCCTAATTTAATTCTCTCATTCACTTTATTTCATTTATTAATAAGCAAACATTCCATTAGATTATGATAAATATTTTATCCATCATTTTAATCATATTTTCTAAAAGTATTTCGATTTTTAATATAACAATACTATCTTATGTACCTTTGCAGAATCCCTTTTACAATTAAGTTTTCACCCATTGTCTCTAAACAGGTTTATACTTTCAATTCTTATACCTTTTCTCTGTTTCTCTATATCTTGTTTCTGTTCTTTATAACATCTTTTCCTTTCCTTCTTCTCCCTCTTCTTCTCCCTTCCCTTTTTACTTCCTTGTCTCTCTACTTCTAATTCTCTCTTCTGTAATTGCCTCTTCTGTTGCCTTCTAATATTATACTTATTTTTCAAACTATTCTTCTTCTTTTTGGTTGTTTTTTCAAATCTTAAACTTTTCATTCTCTTCCCTGCTTTCCTTTTTCCCCCCATATAAAATTACTTGATCATTAAAGATGACTTCTTCTTTGTCCCAATCTTCTTGTTCTGCAAGCGTTTCTTGTTGTTTCTCATAGTTCCAGATCTCCATTTCTAAGAGTTGAAATATGAAGCCAAAAGAACTTCTCCCTTCTTGTGCATCTTCTTTGTACTTTTTAAGCTCCATTTTCAGTTCCTTTAAAAGTGGTGCCATTTTAAACACTTTTAAACAACCACCCAATTGATTTTAGTCATTTAAATCAATAACCAAAAATCCAAAGATCACCAAGTAATCCAAGTAATCCAAAGAATGTCTCTTCTTGCTTCTTTTTTCCAATTTCTCTTCCTGGGGTTCTATTATTTTGTTGCCAGGTTTCAGTTCAAATGTATCTTTTAGGAATCTTGTTGAGATTTCACTGTAAATTCCTTTTAATTCCAGGCAGTCTCCTCCATTTTTCCAGATACTGCCCTTTTATTCTTTTTCTCTCCTTTCCTGCTTTTAAAAGCTTTTAAGTATCCAGAAATCTTTATTATCCCTTTGACATTTTATTTTCAGCTTAAATGCTTATTGATGTCAAAGTGGATTTTTTTTTCCCAATGTCTTGCTTACATCTCTTAGCTGTCAGTATAAGGAAGGAAAAAAAAAAAAACCCAAGTCCCTTCCCTTCCCTTCCCTCTCTCCTTCAAAATCTTCTTTGGGAACAATGTTATTTTTTTATATTTTAAATTCCAGGGTACCTTACATTGTTGCTTTTGCAGTTTAACCCAATCAGTCAAAACTTTCTCTTCTTATCTTTCTCCTGCACATTCTTTTCCAGTTGAGTTCTTCTTTGAGGAGGCCATTTCTGACCACCGCTGCAACCACCTTCAGGAAAGGGAGTAATGGCCAGCTGAGGAGGAGAGATGCGGTTCTCCTCAACCCTGCTGGCAAACTCCTCCCTCTTCACCACCTCTATGGGGTGGCTTAGCCCCAAAACCAGCTGGCTCGGGGTGCTCCAACAGTGAGCACAGATCAAAACCACATACAATTGTGGTTTTGGTCTGTCAACGAAAAGACTCAAATCAGAAGTCCTCAGTCCTGAGAATTCTTATTGAAATGTAACTCACACTAATCTTGGCAAACTCTATTTTCTAGCCAGGTGATGCACAAAGGCTTATTAATATCTTAATCTCCCATGATTAATTCACAGAAAGTGTGAAACTGCTTTAATATTAAGAAATATAATTGGCTCCTTTAATTTTCAATTGTATGGAACAGTGTATTTCAACCTAAGCAGCTTTCAGATGGATGGACTTCAAGTTGGTGGAGAATTCTGGAAGTTGGAGTCCAGCCATTTGTAAACTGCCAAGATTGATAAATGCTGGCCTAGAAGTTGATCAGGAGAATCTCTGTTCCAATGTCACAAAAATGGGATTACTCACTAGTAAATGATCTGATAAAGCACCTCCACTACCCCAGAAAGCATTATTCAAATAACTTCTGTTCATAGGAAAAAAAATCTTGGTATTTAGGTTGCAAGTTTGTATGATTTCCATATGAAGCAGGAGCCTACATTATATAAGACAGCAACACTTCCATTTTATAAATAAGACTCGTGACTCTTCATAGAGTCAAGCAGATATCTTTCAGATCTATCTCGAGATGTAAAGAATGAAATAGAGGACCTCTGGCATTTAAAACAGAAGCTTTGTTATTGCTCTCAACTACATTTAGTATTCAAAAGTTAGAGAATTGAACATGAACACATGGCCAGTTTTCAAATGGTTTCAAGGGACTATGGACTGGAAATGGAGATGGAACAAAGCAGTAAATTAAAATTCAATAAAGTAGAACATACACATTGTACTCAAATTTCATTCTGTATTTATAAAATGTGATGTAACATATTATCAGCACAGTTTTCACAGTACTTTGCTAAATCCATATGATATTGTTTGATCAATGAACCTTGAATTGCAATTCGGTCTTACAGAACCACTAGAGGAGAATAACTAGAGCAATGTTTCTAAAAAAAATCCTAACGCTTTGTGCCATCAAATAGTTGTCTTAATTTATGTAACGTAGATGCAGTGTCTTTATTTTTTTAAGTAAATCACTTTTTTACAGCTAAAAAAAAAGGCATATAAATACTCTGATTCCATGCCATATAGAGATGTATACATAATAATAAACAGCTTCTTAATTCTACCCAGAAGCAAATTGGGAGCTGGGACATTTCACAGAGTAAAAGTGTAACATGGACTTAATGGACCATTTGAACCTTCTAAATGTTCTGCAGGGTCAGCCCTATATATAGCGCATAGCAGTAGTCTATTTGGAGGGTTACCCAAGCATGAATGATCATGTATTGGGCTTTCTTATCCAGGAAGGGGAATAACAAAGCTGTGGAAAAGCCCCTGGTCATATCTATTACCTGCTGTTTGTGGACCCCAAATTGTGCAATAATCCTGTTTGATGTAGAATTAAAGAACGGAAATCATCAGCTCCAAGAGACCCTAAAACCCAAAGTACTCTATCTTGCTGTGATTGAATTGTATCTTCTTCTTTCCATACAGAACCCACAGACGCCAGGCAATGAGATAAAATCTGCATTGCATCGTTTGGTTATTCAGGGCAGAGATATGGAGCAGGGTATCATCAGTGTGTTGATGACACCACATTTCAAGATGTTGAATGACCTTATCTAGTGGCTTCAAGTAGTTAAACATAAGCAGGGAGACAGTTGAGCCTTGAGGCACTCCACACCATAGGATCTGTGAGACATCCCCATATCCTTCATTGACACTGACTGCAGAGGAAGGTTGAGAAGCAGCATAAAACAATGTCCCAATTCTAACTCCTGGAGCTGGTCCAGAAGATTACCAGAGTTAATAGTATCAAAGGTTGCTAAAATGAACACACTATCTCCATACAACTTTTTCCAGAGATTATTCATAGGTACAATCAATGCTGTTTCATTCAGGGCCTTTTGATGGCAGAAGGCAAATATCTTTCAACAGTGAAATTTTGTCCAAAACAAAATTTGTGTTTAGGAATCTTTCAAGAGGAGAGAGCATGACCATGGTATCTTTAAAGGTCAGCAGAACTGCCTCCCTTACAAGGATGCATTCATGCTGGTTAGACCTATCATACACTATTTCCCAGTCAGCCTTGGGTAGCGCAGAAGGATAAAAGTATATACTGATATAGATTTCAATTCTAAGAGTCCTGCCCACTTCCTCAAGATTAACAGGACCAAACTCATCCCTAATGACTGAGCTAGGATATATTTCAAGTCTACTCCAAATGACATGCACTAAGGCTAAGATCTAATTTCTGCTACCCATAGTTAGGAATTCATTCTATAATTTTAGGTTCAGATTTATACTTCCATTTTGTATCAGCTCAAGGCTCAGCTCTATAAAGTCATAAATGATTTTTTCATTATACTGGTGGGACAAATTTTTGAGAGACAGCCTTTCTTTTCAGTCCTAATTTTTTCAAAAAAATGTTTGCTGACATCCAATCAAGTCATAGTTTTAAGTTACCCTTGTCCAAATAGTGGGTCTGTTTATTAAAAAAAGTGTTATGAATGCTGACTATAATACTATTCAATTTGAGATCCTTCCCTTTCTCTCAATTATAAAAATATATATTTGATGGCAAAGATTTTGAGTTATGTTTGCTCCTGCTACTTCTTTGGTTAAATATTTATAACTTAATATTGATCAACAAACATCAATATATAAAATGACCAAGATTGAAAAAGAAAAATTGCCCATAAAACAGAACCTGTGTAACATTTTGAAGAGATAGTTTTTCTTAATCACTCTTCTTAAATCCAACTGTAGGAGATTGGTTTGCTTAATAAGAGAGGAGGGGAAAGATCTGATATCCGTGGTCTATCAGATTCAATTTCAATTCCATATTGGACTAGTTTCTTACTTAAATTGCATTTTCTAACTGTATTTGGGAATCATGATTGATTTACAAACATGTTGCAATAACCTGTCAATTATAAAATCAAATAACTATTGTCCAACTAGACTGAAAATATTAATAAGATTTTTGGTTACAAGGCAACATTATATGGCCCATTGTCATCCACCATATTCTGTAAACTTTAAAAATATTATCATGGTGCTGATGATGAAAGCGGAGGAATGTGGCCAGAAAAATTGGCCTCCTTTCCAAGCTCTGCTTTTAGAAAATATAGAATATTGAGATATCCAATGTGTAGGAACATTAGACAGAAACATAAGTGTTTCACAATTTGTCTAAATTAAGATTAGATAAATTAGGATTAGTCTTGCTACATAAATAAGGCTATGCCTTTCAACCTCTGGCAATTAAACTTGCATCACAAGCACTCTTAAAGCTTGAATTTGTTGATTTTGTTGTAGGATGAAGGAAAATGCAGACCGTTGGAAGTAACAAAGGTCGAAGGTGCTGAAATTGGTGTGGATAACAGCCTGGGCAAGCCTTTTGCATTTAGATGTGTTCCTCAGGCTGGAAACAGGGTTTTTTATTTCTACGCTATATCAGCCCAAGAAATGAAGAGGTACATTCCAGTCATTAAATTAGTATGTTTTCGCTCTGTGTGTGTGTGAGTGTGTGTGTGTGTGTGTTGCATTTATTAAGTTATGTAACAGAAATGCCCATCAGCCTGTTGTGGGAGGGAGGGAGAACAAGCATATGGCACTCAGACTTAATTACAGTTCTCTCTTTCTCTGGCAAGGATTGTCTCTGTTAGCATTCTCTTATTCCCAGTAGTTTGTTTGTTTTTTGGGGGGGTGGGAGTGGGGTTGGAGTCATTTATCTTTTTTCTTTAATATTGCAGTTCTGTTAGATCACATCACAGTTATATCTGGTCCAAGATTCTATTTTTCACATGACCAACAAGAGCTCTATCAAAAGTTCAGAAGCAAAAGAAGGATTTAATGCTTTCTTCTACACCAAAGATTTCAAACTCAATTTCATTCAGGGCCGCATCAGGGTTGTGTTTGACCTTGGGACCAGGTGGCATGGCCAGCTTGTTGTCACTCGTGTCGGGGTCGCCTGTAGCAACCTAAGCACTCTGCCAGCAAAAACAGAGCATGGAAGGTTTTGACGGCCTTCTGCAACCATCTGCCAGTAAAAATGGAGCTCGGGAGGGACGCTCCTCCCAAACTTCATTTTTGCTGACAGAGGGTTGCAGGAAGCCATTGAAATTTCCCGAGCTCTGTTTTTGCTGGCAAAGGCACCACAGGCCGGTCCTTGACTGTTTTCACAGCAGCCCTACATGCCAGATCTAAACACCCTACAGGCCAGATTCAGCCCCTGGGCCTTGAGTTTAACACCACTGCTCTATACTATTCCTTGTCTGCTCATACATATGGTGTATATGCCAGAATTACCATTAGTGCATTTCCTTGGTGCCATGTGTGTATGTGTACACACACATACACACACAACTCCAGAAGCATCATTCATGTTACTGACCATTAGCAGTACTGATGATCAAGATAATAACAAGGAGTGTTCCTTTCATTCCACTCTATCTCTACAAGTAGCCCTCATTTAGTGACCACAACTGGAATCAGTAACTGGGTGGTTAAATGAAGTGGTTTTTAAGTGAAACTGTAATTGTGCCTATGAACTTTTCTTTTTCTTTGCAGACTTGCAATGTTTGAAAATGTGAGGATGGGTCATAGAGTTACTTTTTCATCGTCATCATCATCATCATTGCAATCAATTATTAAACAAGGCAGTTGCTAAATGAGGACTACTTGTACACTGCTTTTGTCTGATTGAAAGATTGATACTTTTAGGCACTGTCTTCAGCCTTCTAGCTACTGACAAAACAAAATACTTCTTCCTTCTCCTCTCTACACCCTCATAATGAGAATGAAAGCTTTACCTCAAAGCAAGTTTCTTAATAAAACAGATTTATTGTATTACATAACACTAGATAATCTTAACTGCTATACTTTCACAAAATGGGGGTTTGTTTGTTTGCCTAGTGCTTTGAGTCAGTGTTGATTCATGATAATTACTGGTTACATTTTTCCAGTTTCCTTGTCAATATTTTTGGAAGTGGTTTGCCATTGCTTGTTTCATAGAATTGACTGACAGTGACTGGCCCAAGGTCATCCAGTTAGCTTTATATCAGGGCCAGGGGGTTGGGGTGGCTTGAACTTACAGCCTCTGAGATTCTAGCAATATGCCTTTAACCACCACATCAAACTTACTCATTTGAGCAAATGTGTATGCTAAGTTCACAGCTCAGAGAAGGAACTAGGTGTTCTAGTGAGTTACCATCCATTCTTTTGCACTAGACAAATAGAGATATATCAAATGTGCGCAGTTCAAGAGACTTCAATCTTATCTTGCATAAGCCTTTCAATTGCTGTTAGTCGATGCATAATTCTTTTCTTCCCAACAAAACTATACTTTTTTGTACTTTTTTCCCAAAGGTGGGTAGATATCATGGAAAAAGCTGCACATCCTATTCATCAGGTAATATGGTTTCTAAAATATTAAATTTATTGTTTGATATAGAAGTTAGTGGAAACTGGAACCTCAGGGCAGATATGAAGGGATGCTTGGGTGGAGGCTTTAATTTTTCAAGATGTTAGGCTCACTGTTTGAATTACAATCCCAATTTCCAACTTACAGGAACTCCTCTAAGAGCCAGGTAACAACTGGCTACAATTCCGGCTGTCCTCATATATGATTTGATAATGGATGAGAGAGCTGACCTGGCTTGTATCATTGAAACCTGGGTAGGTCAAGACAGGGGTTTCTCCTCTCAGAGCTGTGGCTACTTTGGTTTAATGTTGGCCCCTCAGAGGATCTGCCCTGTAGATAACCAAGTAAGAGACTATCTGAAGAAGACTGTTGCTGTTGTACTATCTTCCTTGCTGCACAGTATCTTCCCTGCCTGAGATTCTGGTTCCATTGCTGGATTGGTGATTGAAATTCTTAGCCTTGCAATACTTGGAGATTTCAATTTGTTGCCCAGTGACATTGAGTCTGCAGTAGTTTAGTAGGTCGTGGTTTCCATGGCAACTATGGACCTGTTCAAATCATCAGGTCCCAAGCATACTGAACATTGCACACTAAAGCTAGTTTTTGTTTTGGGGCAGTTTACATGATCTAGGTTTGGCAAACATAATCATCAATCCATTGTCAAGGTCAGATCACTTTCTGATTGCTTTTTGGCTTATTGGTGCCACCCACACTGCAAGATGTAAAGTTCTGATACAATAGGCTTCTAGAAAGACTTTGAGCTTTTCCATGAAGGTCTGGTGGACTGTTAGACTGAGATGGCATCCTAAAATGAGTATGTTGATGGGGCCTTAGATCAGATTGCCCCTACACAGCCCCTCTCCCTGTGCCAATATTGGATACATCTTGGTTTTTTGAGGGACTCCAGGAAATGAAGTTTATAAAGAAATGCCTGGATCACTATTGAATTAAGACAGGAAATGGAGTTTATAAAGAAATGCCTGGATCACTACTGAATGAAGACGAAGAATGAATCCAACCAAGCATGAGTAAGGATGCCAATTAGAGTTTACATTGTAGTTATAAAGATGTTAAAATGTTCTCATTTCTCCATCCTTATTATATTTGCTAGTGCCTGGTTGGCAGACTGTTATAACAACCTAGTTGCTGATGAGGAAAGACAGGCCATAGTATCATCTCTAGGACTCTTATGAGGAATATTCGTGATATTTTACAAATAAACTTGCTCAGATCCACTCAGTATTGGAGTCCAACTGGTCAATTCCAGTTGAAGTATTTGGGCAAAAGCCTTGTGAAGTTATCTGGAGTGAGTTTTATTCTGAGTTCCTGAGGAAATAGACAGAGTTCTTCAATTTGTTACCCTGACACATGTGCTTGTTAGAGCAAGCCCTATTGGATAGTCACCTGGGAAGTGACCTGTAGTTTAGTTTATAGAAAGGTGTCAGCTTTATTGAGTGAGGAAGTAGTGCCATTGGCTTTGAAGAAGTTCTAGTCCACATTCTCTTCAAAAAACCCAGACCTAAGACTGGAAGCAAGTAGGATCTGTGATGGAGATGGGATGATTCATGTATCCTCATGTCCCTTGATTTTTTTGCAGCTTTCATTATCATTAACCATTATGTTCTTTTGGATCAGCATCTTGGAGTGAGGATGAGAGGCATTGTTTTACTGTGGTTCTCTTCCATTCTTTGTTTGGTTTCAATTAGTGTTAATTAGTAGGAAGAGATTCTGCATGACTCCTCATCTATGAGATCCTCAAGGTTTGACATTCTAACCAATTCACTCTGTGAGAGTGTGTATGCATGTACTATGTAGAAACACACACACACACGCACACACATAAGCTGCCCAAAGGTATCTGAAGAGGGATGACCAGTAAATGCAATAAAAAATAAACTTCTGGAATTAATGGCCTTATTAATGGCCTTGTTTTAATTGAGTATTGATCCATTGGTTGCAACATGAATTGACTGACCAGCTTGCTTTTGAAACCTGGAGTTGTGGGCTAAGAAAGTGATTGTCTCATAGTAAACCTGAGGTTTTCTGGCCTAAGGCAGGACTAGAACTCAGTCTCCTGGTTTCTAGCTCAACAACTTAACCATTATATTAAATTGGCTCAAAGCCTTTTATCCATTCTTGTTTCATACCGTAATCACATAAATGTGCCAATAAAAACTATGTTTTTTCTCAGAAGTGGCTTACCACTTATTTCCTGTCTGGAATAATACTAATAATAGAAAAGGAGATGATAACAAAACACAAAAAGCTGCAAATAGAAATAGAACAACTGTGGTAGAACAAAGCAAAGATGGTACTAATAGTCATCAATACTTTGGGTGCAATCTCAAAACAACAGGATTTGAACCATTTGAACACCATCGGCATTAACAAGATCACCAATAAATTACAAAAGGCAGCTTTACTCAGAACAACTTACATCCTGCAACTATATTTGTAACGCCATCAAACATCAACAGCTGCATAGTCCTTGGGAAGAACTGAAAGATGGATAAAAATGTGAAAGGTGGATAAAATCTAATCTGAACATCTGGCTGTACAACAAACCATAAAAATATAAATGTTTATGAGTATTTCAGCTCATGCTTGAAATGAGTCAGTAAAACAAAGCTCATCCTTGACAGTGAGAAATAACAGCAACTGAATGTTCAATCATATCAATGTGTCCATGACAGAGCTGCCCCTTAGAAACTTCTCAAACTTCTGTGACGTTTTAAATATCATGAAACTTATGTGCAATAAAATTTCATGCATTCAAGCTGCTTTATCAGATGCAATCTACAGGAACTTATGATAAATGATTTTCCTTCCAAGAAACTTAAATGTCGTGAAATTCATTTATAAGCAAGCTCCAGAGTGAATGTTGATGCCTAAAATAGTTTCTGAGGTTACCTTTCAACTGCCTCATTTAAAGGTCCTATTTAGGATGCACATCAAATAATTATCATTGAATTAAGAAGTAGCTTCATTTCACTACTTAAGAAAAATTTCTACTACCATTAGATATATTTCTCAATAAGTGTTTCTTGATGTCATGAAATGGTCACTTACAGTAAATATAATGATGTTTAAAAATTGAATGCACTAGACATTCTTATAATAGAAGACACAAACTGGATATGACAGATGTTTAGCCTTAAAAATGAAAGGTATTTGTTGTATACTGAACAAATAATTGATTAGTCCACTTTTAAAAACATGCAGAGATGTTTTCATGTCAGTAGTTTTGGTACAAGTGGGTAAAATTGACTTATTTTCTAATGTTAACAACAGAACCATGTGTGGGAAGATGTCACCATGCACAATACAAGCCTTCCACCACTTGCTATCAAAAACCCAGAGTGCTTGGGGCTCCTCCACCAGCTAGACAAAACCAAGAATATATGGGTTCAACATTATTGCATTTTGAAAGATGGCTGTTTATATTTTTATGCTAGCATACGTTCTACACATGCTGTTGGTAGGTGGCTCTGCCTTTCTGTTTTGCATTCTTTTTTCCCTTTAGAGAAATAGCATTTTTTCCATGAGTTACATAAAATAGTTTATAATATCTTGTAATATTGTATAAATGGTAATATTATAATTCTGTGATATAAACTTCCATAACCTTTTGAATTATGCTAGAAAAAGCAATGATCTTCTCCCATTAATTTTTTTATATCCTTCTTAAAATATGTAAGGTAGTTATATAACATACATATTTATAAATCAGTGTAGCAGTTGATTGCATCTTCCATATGCTAAATGTGTGAGGACAGTCTTCTATTTAGCCTTCTGTGTATATTAGAGTCGAAAAAAGATTCTGGTGAAATATAGAGAAATGTAGATGTGTAGATGGTGGCCATAACCACATGACTTAGAACATACGTTTATTATTGAACATTTTCTCTTATTTCTCTCTTTGGTTATTGTTTTCTCTGTTCTATTTTAGTTTGTCTTATATTGGGAATATAATATTGTAGTGTTGTTCTTTCACTGTGGTTAATTTCAGTCAGTTTTGGCAGAAAGTAGCAGTCAGAGCCAAGAGCCCTGATTTGTGGGATCCATCAGAACGATGGCATGCTTTGGAAGAAGAATAGAAGAAGAATGGAATTCTTTATTGGCCAAGTGTGATTGAACACACAAGGAATTTGGATCCCATCTATTACACAAATCATCTCATGGGCTCCAAGAAGGCCATTATCTCTGCTGTCATAATTTTTACTTTGTTGTTTTAACTTTAAAAAAAAATAATTTGGTTTTTAAGACAAACATAGACAAACAAAACATAAAAACATCAAGCCATCTTCCATATACATACAGTGTGTTGGTTGGTTTACAAATTGTTTTGTGCTTCCATTTCATAGTCTTCAATTACAATTACATTGTATATATTCTCATATTTTCAATCAAATATTAAATACATTAATATCATTGTTAATCAATCATTTGACTAAACTTTTATTCATTCATGTTTTATGAAATAATCCATATTTTACTTTACATATTGTCATCTCAAATCTATCCTACAATCATTTTGTAGATATAAAAAGAAAAGAATACATCTTTATATATTTATTATTTTCTAAGAATCTACATTTTTCATTACCATGTTTTATTGTCTAGCCATTGATAGAATAGATCCCAACTTTTATAAAATTGTTTATCATCTTGTTCTCTGATTTCACATGTCAATCTAGTCATTTCAGCATATCCAATATTTTCTTAATGATTTCCTCCTGTAATGGTATTTTCTCATTTTTCCAGTTTTTGGCAAGTACAATCCTAGCCACTGTTAATACATTTACAATCAGGTATTTCAATTCTTTACTATATAATTCAGGTAAAATTCCCAATAAAAATATCTCTGGTTTCAAGTCTATATGCTTTTTTGTCATTTTTTCCAACCACATGTGGATTTTAGTCCAATATTTTTTGGCATCCGCACAAGTCCACCACATGTGGTAATATGAACCAGGTATCTGATGATATTTCCCACATTTTACAGATTTGTTCTTGAACATTCGTGCTATTCTTGTCAGGGGGAAAATGCCACATGTAAAACATCTTATACAAATTTTCTTTATACGCTGTTGACATTGTCATTTTATAATTTTGAGACCACAATTTTTGCCATTTCTCTAGATCAATCCCATATCCAAAATTCTTCCCCCAAGCAATCATAGTTTCTTTAACTTGTTCTTCTTCCAGTTTAATTTCTAATAAATATCCATACAATGTTTTAATCACCTTTTCATCAGTACCTGTCAAAATCTTATCTAAGTCAGTCAGTTTATCATAAAAACCTTCTATTTTAGAATCTTTATCATACCTTGAATATATTTGCACATATGAAAACCAATTCATCTTTATACCTTGTTCCTCTAATTTTTGCAAAAATTTAAGTTCACCCTTTTCATTCAATATTTCACCATATCTATCTGTTTGTTCCTTTTTATATATTATAGGATAAGAAAATGCTTCAAAAGTCAATAGCCAGACTGGAATTTTCAAATAAAATTGCCTTTTAGTCTTCTCCCAGTTTAACCACAGAGACTCCCGTATATAATGTCTTCTAAAATATCCCTGTGTTTTAGTTTCTTTATACCAAAGAAAAGTATGCCACCCCAACAACAGATCATGTCCTTCTAATGTCAACAATCCATAATTTCTTAATGTTATCCATTCCTTAACCCAAATCAAATTTATAGCTTGGTAATACAACTGCCAATTAGGCAAACCAAATCCTTTAGTCCCATTTTATGTTTTATTATATCCACTTTTAACTTAATGTCCTTTTTCTGTGGCATTTTCTGTAGCTCTTTTTCAAGTCCTTTAAAGTCATCCTCTGATGCCTTAGAGTCTTTTCATGGTATTTCTTTTCCTTGTATAGTCTATTATCAAGCCTCTGGCATATGCCTTCATTGTATCCCATACATTCTGCATTGATGTATCTTCTTTTTTGTTTTGTTGAAAGAAGAAAGCCAGTTCTTTCTCTATCCACCGTATGGAGACTTTTTCCTTTAATATAAGTATTATTTAACGTCCATCTAGATCTTCTTCTTTGTCCTTTCCATTTAATTGTCATTGGATTGTGATCTGCCCAAGTACTTCTTTCAATATTTTTCTTGAATATTAGCTAACAATTCTGTTGATATCCATATCATATCTATTCTGGACCATGATAAATATCTGTTTTAATAAAAGGTGTATTGTTTAGTCTTAGCATTTCTTTCTCTCCATGTATCTTTTAAATTTATTTCACCTATCATTTTAAAAAAAGATTAAGGGAGAGACTTTCTGTTTTGCTTTGTTGTTTTCTGTGCTGTATAGTCCAATTTATTATCTACAATTCCATTAAAGACTCTCATCCTAACTATATTAGCATAGTCCAGTTCAATTATTTTCATATGTAATTTTCTATAAAATTCTTCTTGATTGTCATTTGGGGCATAGATTGCAATCAGGAGTATTTTCATATTATTGTCCATTATTTCCACCATTAGTATACTTCCGTCATCATCAGTATCAATCAATTTTGCTGGAATGGTCTCTTTAATATATAAAACCACTCCTCTTTTCTTGCATTGTGTCAAGGAAGTAAATATTTTCCCTAATTTTGGCTGTATCAGCAATTGTTCATGTTGCTTTTTAATATGTACTTCTTGTAGGCAGATTATATCAACTTTTAATTTCTCTAATTTATGGAAAGTTTTCCTTCTTTTAACAGCTGAGTTAAGTCCATTTATATTAATTGTAATCAGTTTTTTCTCTTCCTTGGTTATACTTTATAAGTAGGTTTGGCAGCTCTCATAGATCTTGGTTCACGTTGCTCCTTAACTTCCACCTTTCCGCCTTCTGCATCTTCTTCTTTTTCAGTCGTTATTTGGCAGTCCTCTTGGAATTCAGTGAATGAAATTTCTTTTACTGCCTCTTCCTCTTTCCCTCTGAAAAATTCTGTACAAAATAATTCAGCTTTCTCAATTGAGCCAATTCTGTGTCTCTGTTCTTGCCAAGTGAACATTAAACCTTCTGGAATCAGCCATCTATAATACACCTCTTTTTTAAGTAGAATTTTAGTCAGGAATCAGTATTCTCTTCTCATCTCTCTCAATCTCCTGGGTACTTGTTTCAGGATCACAATCTCCTTGTCTTTATATTTCAATGTTTTCTCTCCTGCCACTTGCAACATTTGCATTTTAATGGCTTTCTTTGTAAATCTGATGTGAACTTCTCTTGGTAAGCTATTTCTCATTGCGTATCTTGTGAAAACTCAATAAACATCATCTATTCTATCCATCATCTTCTCTTTAGTTATTTCCAGAGCTTCAGCCAAAATTTCTATCATTATCTCAGCTAGGTTTTGTCCCTTTTCTTCCTCTATATTTTTGAATCTAAGATAAAATTCTGATCTGTCCATCTCCCACCTCAACATCCCACTTTTATCTTGTTCAACCACAGTTAATCTGCTATCAATATCTCCAATCTTCTTATCTCTTTGTTTATCTTCTTCAATTTTTTGGAATCTCTCATCATACTTCATCATCATTTGTTGAATGTTCTCCACCTTTTCATCAATTTTTCCTGTTCTTTGTTCAATGTTCTCTGTTCTCCTTTCAATATTCTCTGTTCTTATTTGTATATTTTCAGTTCCTTGCATAATCATCTGCAGAGTCACTTTTTCCTGTTCTTTTTCTTGCTGTAACATTGTCTGTATTGAGCATTGTCCTCCAGATGGTGAAGAGGAAGAAGTAGAAGTTGAGGAACCGGGTTGTTCATTTCCTACTCATTTCAGACAATTCAAAATCTTCAGGTTCTTCTATACCTTAATCCACTTGTGAAATAACCAATTGTAATTCCAAGTAAAAATAGTGGGGAAAAAGAAGCCAAATAATAACAATAATAATAATCATAAAATTTCTTCAGGTTCTTGTATACCTTAATCCAATTAATTGGTTAGATAGAAGTAAAAACTCAAAAATGGAAGAAAAGACCATAAACACACACAAAAAAGAAAAAATTGTAAAATTCTGAAAAAGGTGGAAAAGTAAAAAATAAAAAACTGAAGAAGAGAACAGAAAAGTTCTTCAGGTTCTTCAACACCTGAATCCAATTAAAAAGTCTCAGGTATAAAAGGATGCATAAGAAAAGAAAGCCACAAAAATTTTTTTTTAAAAAAAACCAATATGGAAGGTAAATAGAAAAAAAAATACAAGGGAGGGAGAGAGATAAAAGAAAAGAGACTACTCTCTTAAAAAGAAAAAAATGAAGGAAATCATTAATACTAAAGGTTTTCCTTTAAAATAAAATGCAAAGGCAAAAATTAGACTTCAAAAGACAAAAAGAAAGATAAAAACAAGTTCCAAAAGGCCAAAGATCCAAATAGTTATTACAAAAAGTAAGCTAGTAAGGAGAGGGTTTGTTAAAGTAAGAAATAGTCCAGCTTAAAAAAGGTAAAAAGAGCACACTGCACCTTGTTTGGTTATCCAAGGCTTTTGTTAAAGTTTATAACTCTCTTCTCCAGAGTCTTATTACCTTTTTTTTCTAAAACCTTCAACACCAGACTCCAGCTATTGATAAAAACCCAGAAGAGCACCTGCAATAATACTCTCCCATGCTCTTCCCTCTATCTTATCAAACAGGCAATGTCCTTGAAAAGAAGTCTCAGTTCTTTCTCAGCTTTGTCTGGTCAAGAAAAAAAAGAGATAGAATATTTCCAAGACTCTAGTTGGCAGTGCTACAAAGTTTCTTCTGCTTTCACTTTCCCCCTCCTTTTCCAAACAAGACATAATAAAAATTAATTAAAAAGGGAAAAAGATATTAAAAAAGATGATGAGAAGAGGGTCTCTAGCCTGAAATATTATAAAGTATTATTATAAATACTATTATAAAATATTATAAAAAAACCAGTCCAGTTTCAAGATATAAAATCATGTGTAAAAAATCCAGCAATGAGAAGAAAAAAAAATATTACTTTGACTTCCTGTTTAAAATCGCCGCTTAATCACTTCTGTCAAAATTTTTACAGATTCTTTCTTTTCCTTAGGGTGTTCTTTCAAATCTTAAAGTAAAGAAAAAGTTCTCACCAAACCGGCACACTTTCTCTTTCCGTTCTCTTTCGTTTTGGAGCTGTCCCAACTTCAGCAGCTTTAATGGCTGCCTCTTTGCCGCTGACAAGAAGAGCATTTCCTGGATCTACCAGGGACTTTGTGGTGTCCCTGGGATCGACAGGATGCACTCTTTACATTCACAGTCTCTTCAGGACGGTTTAGAATCATTTGGACCATCCAGGAGCAAAGATATTGTCAGCAATCTCAGACCTCCAAGATCGCAACACCAACTTGTTTTAACTTTCATTAGCTGACCAGAGATTCATGGCTGTGTGACTAGCCAGAGAAATTAAATATTTAAATAAATAAAAATAATTAAATTAAGTTTAAGCTCGTCGTGTTTATAAATCCATTTTATAATTTTTTTTCCAGATTTTTCTTTCATGTCTCCTCAAAGCCCAGGTTCATATGTTCATTTTCCTCACGTTGATGAAACAGTCTCTTGAGATAGAGGAACTCCTATTTCCATGGTACAGTAGACTCTTGAGACAGGATTATCCTGTTTTAAAATATTAAAATTTAAAATTGCTGAATTCTGCAACTATCTGTATTTTATGAAGTAATTGTCTGCAAGTCAGCATGAAACTCTAATTCAAGAGTCCTTTCACAGATTGGTTTTCAGGCTTTTCATAGCCCAAATGTAATATCCTTTCCCATCATATCTTTTGGAGTTTTTCCAGTATTCTTTGCCATTTATTTACCATCTCCCCCCCTTCCCCCAGGGGGCATTTACTTGCAGGGCTACACCATGAATGAACAAACTCTTGGTTCCAGAAGATCTGTGATTAAAGTACAGCCACCTTCAGAAGAGTTTACTACTTTCTACTTATGTGCCGAAAGTGTCAAGGAAAATCAAAGGTAAATTATTTCATCTTTTTTCCAACTATATCCCCCCCCCCCCCCCCGGTATATTTCTGCTTGCCTGTTTATACTTCACTGTAGGTGCAGGAAAAAAAAAATACACAGAAGTTCAAAATGATTTGAAAATATTGCCTGGACAATGTTAAGAATTTTCTTTTATTTATATAAGGATTGGCCCAAGGTCACTCAGCTTATGCCTAAGGTAGAAGTAGAACCCACAATCTTCCTGGTTCCAGTCTGGTGCCTTGACTACTAAATCAAATTGGCTCTCAAAGTATGAATACTATAACTATATCTCTCTTATAAATATGGAGGCAAGGATAAATAATGGAAAAGCCTAATTTAAAAGGAAGCTTGAATTGTTTTCAAATAAAAATATGAATATTCGTACTTATATGAAAATAAATAATGTTGGTCTTTTAAACATTTTTTGTAGTTTTCATGGGCTGCAACTTACTTCATCAAATAGAAGCATTATCCACAACTGACAGATTTTATGTATTTAGGAGTACCCTTCATGTACTCTTAATGCAATGCAAATAAGTATCTTATGTAATATCCAATTGCAAATAAATTCAGCAAGTTACTGTATGCAATAGCACTAATTGAGTTACCATTATCCATGTACCTTAATCTAATATTTAACACCGAAAAATCAAGTAGAAGCACTAAGAGAGTGCAATCAAATCTGCTGACAAAATGTAATTTAATAGTTTCACAGCACAGTCTTCCTTCAATGTTCTGCCTGGGTAAATGGTAACCTTGGACCAAGTCCAAGAACAAATGAAGAAATGTAAGCTCTTTGTGGCGGACAAAACAAAAATGCCTTTGAAATATTAAATAGTCTAGGATACATTCATAGAAATGCTAGGAGATCTGCAAATGATTAGATCCTACAAGGTATTAAAGATTAATAAACTGATTGTGAACCAAGTTTTCCTGGAGAAATTCTTAAGCCAGGCTGGACCACCTTAGATCTAAGTGACAATGTGACCCCAAATTTCTTTTTCTCTTATATATACTCAGAAATGACAGAAAGGACAGAAGCACACTATGTCCTGTTTGAATCAGTCATGAAAACTTAGCCAAACTATAACAAAACCAAGCCCACTTTGTAATATTCCTCTGTTCACTGCACCCCAAAACATTATTTGCCCCTTTATGCTTTCATAGATTATCCTGCATAGAGTAGACTTGGTATCCCTCCACAAGTGTTAGATTTCAGTTCCCTTGAATCAATGTGAGTAGATGTTTACTAGGGATTTTGGAGTGATTGTGATAGCAAAAGCTGGCATAATAAACCTAAAGATATGTTAGTGTTTAAAAGGGATGTGTATCTCACAATATAGATAGCTATACCCTTGAGAAGTCTTTCACACAGTCAACTGAATCCAGCTTTAACCATATTTACTTGGCATAGACCCATTTAAAATAATTTACATATTGTGGATTGAAATGGGTTTATACTATAATCTTGCAAAGGTTAGCTACTTTCTGTAAACTGATCCAAAGAATGAAGTGTGGTCATAACAAATGGATATGATGCATTTTGAAATTCTAGGTCAATTGCTAAGAATTCTCAATCTTAATTGCTAAGTTTGCTAAGAATTCTGAAGATTGCTAAGAATTGCTAAGATTGCGAACAATTCCCAATCTTAGCAACTTCAAATGTGTAGACTCCAATTCCCAGAATTCCTGGCTGGGGAACTGAAGTCCACACATATTAAAGCTGCCAAGATTGTGAACCTCTGTTCTTGATGATACAGGTTTTTTTTAAAAAAGATATGTTTGAGATCTCATTTACTATGTTGTAATTACGTGTGTTTTAATTTGCAGTTGGATAAAAGTCCATGCATTTAATGATCAGCTTTGGCTTGTCCTTTTTTTCAGGTGGATCAGTGCCTTTCAAGCTTCAGTCAGCAAATGGCTCCCTTGGAACAAAGTCCCAGAAGACTTCATGCATTGATTGCTATAAGAGAGGTCTCCAAACTTGGCAACTTTAAGACTTGTAGACTTTAACTTCCAGAATTCCTCAGCCAGCTGAAGAATGCTGGCTGAAGAATTCTGGAAGTCCACAAAGTCTTAATGTTGCCAAGTTTGGGGACCCTTGCTATAAGAAGTACAACGTGAAAGGAAAACTGAGGCTTCTGTACAACTACTGGCACAGGTTTTTGTTATGAATTTTCAGAACATGAACGCAGCTGCTGGCATAAATTTTTGATTGTGTCCTAGTATCCCATGAGTAAGAAATCCTCTAATTGTTTTTTTTTTTTTTTTTGAAGTATAATGAATTAAAGACTCGGATGTTCCTTTATTTCAGCATCTTCTCTTTCATTATTTGAGACAATCCACTGAGTGTCTGTATCATTCGTATACAACTTGTTATGCTCTGGTTTTCACTGTTGAGAATGTAATTCTCTGAGGAGGCTTGCTAGTTTCTCCTTGGAGGGGTTGTCATTTCCTTTTAGGGAGATTAAAATGAAATTTTCCTGAATAATATTGCTCATTTCCACTAGCCCCCTAGAGTTTTTAGTGTGTTCATGAGACAATAGTTGTTATAAATAGCAGCATGTAATTTTGTGCTCATGCCGTGCTGCTGACTTAATTATAGGTATCTCTTGTTACTTGTAACATCTGATGTTTCTCACAGTGGTGGGATGTATGTTCTCTTCACAGTTTCCTCCAAATTCTGATGAAATCATAAAGGATAGTTTTAATGTTTGGGGATGTATCCAAGGGTTGCTTGAGTAGAAGATAGCTCAGTTGTCAGTTCTTTCTTTCAGTTCCTATCTTCTCCAGGCTGTAACATGAGAAGAAAGCAGGATCTTCTGTGACTTTTCACCACTTCTGTTTTTTTTTAAATAAATTTATTAAAATTTTTAATTACATTAGTAAAAGATACTACAAACTAAAAGAAAAAAATAGAAATGTGCAAGAAAGCAAATACAAAAGAAGAAAATAAAGAGGTGAAAAAGTAAGAAAGCAAATTTCCACTTCATCACAAGCATAAACAATTTCACTATCTCTTCACCTTCTCTTACTTAATAGATATAAAGGTCTTTACCCATAAGTCATCTCTTAACAGAAGGCAAATCCAATGAGTAACATCTGCTTCAATCCAGTATCAGCAAAAGGCCCCCAAAAAGTGCTAAAATAACATTAGTTCACATATATAAAATTAAACACTGCACATTTTAATTTAATTTAATTTAGCTATAAGCACATTTAAAAGGCATAAAGTGATCCAGAGATCCTAGTGTGAACAAAAGTTTAACATGACAATTCTCTTTTAAAGGGAATGATCTGACAAAGATCTATTCCATTAAGTGGAAAGACAATTAAATACAAAATCAGTTTAAATCCTGTCAGGTTAAAATACATAAAGTAACTGTAAGAAAAAGTTTTAAAAAACCAATACATAACATTTTTCCATTCCAGATGTCAAAAGGTCAAAAGGGAACCTCATCAAATAAAATATGCCCCATTGTAATGAACATTCCATATCTCAACTCCTAATTAGAAACAAATCCACATTTAGAAGGCATTCTAGTATGAACATTAAAATTTAACATGACAAAGAAGGATAATTTCTCCTTTAAAAAGAACAAGCTCACAAAAATTATTCAGCTTAAAGGACAGATATAAAGCCAATTTAAATGTTATCAAAATAGGATTCATAAAGTAACTATAGGGGAAAAAACCATGTTAACTGAAAACAAATCTAATACAGAATATTTTTCTAGTCCAGATGTCAGAAAATCCAAAAAGAATCACTCAGAATAATATATCCCCATTTTAACCCTGAATAAACTAACCAACTTTGTGTTCCTTTGACATAAACCAATTTTGCTCTTTAATCCATTCAGATTCTTGTTTTGAATTTCTTCAATATTTTAAAAACTTTTGTGGGTCCAGCAAAGGAAAATATTCTGATTGTTCTATGGGATTATAATTATATTTCCTTAATTCTTAATTCCTCATCCATTTTTTTTAACGTCTAATGGCAAATCCTTGATCAAATTCTTATTCACATTGTTTTTTCGATGGACTTTGTTGCACATCTTTTTCTGGAACATCTTCTAGGAAAAAACTGTTTTCAAGAAGAAATAACATAGCTGATATTATTGATTCAAAATCATAATGCAGTTCCTCAAAAATTTTCTGCATGCCATTATAAATTGCTTGTCCTATTAAAAACATTTTTCTTTCCCATAAGAAAGAATTGATTATTTAAAATTAATTTCAAAGTCTTAACACTCAGAGTTCAATATTCCAAGGTTTTCTTAGCTCTTAATTTATTTAAACTTTCTATATCCCAAACCTCCTTGTCCTTTCTGCTGTTTATTTTAAATTCCTACAGTTTATAAAGATAGAACTTTTACTTTCTTACACTGAAGATTAAAGGTGTAAAGGCCCTGTCACACTGGCCGATGGATGCAAAATGTTTCTAAAAAGGACACAGCGGACGAGAAAAATGTTCCATCCATTGTTATCTGCTCTCAAAAGTGACCCAAATTTGCATAACCAGAACGGACAACACAGAAAGGACCAGACGGGGGGAGGACGTAGGGCGGATGGAAAGCGGATGCTCCACAGAAGCCTAGCGGATGGAAGCAGATGGGAGCGGTTGGCACATCCGCAAGGCTTCTGGGGGAGCACAGCAAAGTGGACGCGGAATGGAAAGAGCGGATGCAGAGTGGATGCCGAGCGGATGAAGTGGATGCACAGCGGATGCAGAGCGGATGAAGCGGATGCAGAGCGGAAGCCTAGCGGATGCCTAGTAGAAGCCTAGCGGATGCCTAGCAGATGCCTAGTGTTCACTGTGCATGCGGGGAGGATGCATTGTGTCAGCCCCGCGGATATAAAGGGAAGCAGCTCCCAAGCAGGTCACCATTCAGAGGAAAGACCTGCTTCCAGACACAGCTTGCCAGCCAGCCAGCCAGCCAGCCAGCAACCCAACAACCATGGGGAAGAAACGGAAGCCTCTGTCATCTGTTGCCAGCCATGGCAAGAGGGACAGGGCCACCCTCCCACACCCTGGCCCTGACTCTGCTTCTGCTGGGGCTTCTGCTGCCTGGGCTCGATCTTCTGGTGCTGGGGCTTCTGCTGATGCTGCTTCTGGAGGTGGTGCTTCTGCTGGTGCTTACTCTGCTGATGCTGCTTCTGGTGGTGGTGCTTCTGCTGATGCTGCTTCTGGTGGTGGTGCTTCTGCTTGTGCTTACTCTGTTGATGCTGCTTCTGGTGGTGGTGCTTCTGCTGGTGCTTACTCTGCTGGCACTGCTCCTGTTGCTGGTGCTTCTGCTGGTGCTTACTCTGCTGGCACTTATCCTGGTGCTGGTGATTCTACTGGTGCTTACACTGATGGCACTGCTGCTGGTGCTAAAGCTTCTGCTGGTGCTTACTCTGCTGGCGCTGCTCCTGGTCCTGCTGGTGCTGTTGGTGCTTACTCTACTGGCACTGCTCCTGGTCCTGCTGGTCCTACTGGTGCTCCTGGTCCTACTGGTGCTCCTGGTCCTGCTAGTCCTGCTGGTGCTCCTGGTGCTGCTGGTGCTGCTGGTGCTGCTGGTGCTGCTGGTGCTGCTGGTCCTGCTTTTGCTGCTACTGTTGTTGCTGCTGCTGCTGCTGCTGGTGTGGAGGAGCAGCCCCTACAACGTGGAAGCCCCTCTGATGAGGGCCCATATGGTCCTGCCAAAGAAGGGAAGAGGCAGACGTGAAAACGGGAGAGGAGGCAATACAGCATAGAAGAGGAACATGAGGATGAGGTGCTGGAGTGGCTGAGAGAGAACGAGTATCTATGGCAGAAGGGACACAGGCTCTATGGGGACACCAAAAGGAAGCAGGCTGCTTGGAGAGAGAAGGCGGAGAGCCTGGGCTACACTTCGGAGGTGCTCCTCGGCTGGTGGAAGCACATGCACACCTGGTACGGGAAGCTGCACCTCAAGAAATCTGGCCAGGCTGCGGTCAAGCTGACAGACAGAGAGACCTATGTGATGGCCAAATGCAGCTTCTTGGAGGGTGAGATCCGCCACCGAGGAGCAGCGCCTCTCACAACCCTCTCTCTCAGGCAGCCTGCTGAGAGCCAGTCCTCTTCTGGCAAAGAGTCAGCTCCTGTGTCCAGGCAGGTATCTGTGGAGCATGCCATGATGGAGACCCCCCCCCCGACAGCTGTACTACCCATGGCGAAGCGCATGGAGGACCCCCTGATGCAGTGGGAGAAAGGAGACGGCACTTCCACTTTCAGAGAGGCAGACCGGAGGGGCAGAGCCACACTGTCCTGCTGGAGATAAGAAACACCATCAGGAGCAGCGTAGATCTCCTCTCTCCGCTGGTAAACACTGACGCCCCATCCTCCAACTGCAAGCCCTTCCTCACCTATGTCAACCAGACCCTCATGAACATGTCGGAACCCCAGTACCAGGTGGTGAAGGACAGGATCACCAATCTTCTTCACAACCCTCCAGACCAAGATGAACCTGCTCCCAACCAGTCCAGGCCTGGTCCTCAACCCCAGGTGATGTCACTGCCCTTCAAAGGCTTTCCACAGACCCTCCCCTACCAAGGCTACGGCTACCAGGAGGTCCAGCAGCACAGGCAGCCCTTCCCAGTCCAGGCATAGGTACATCGGACACCACCGATGCCACTGATGCCACCGATGCCACCCACGCCACTGATGCCACCCATGCCACAGATGCCACCCATGCCACCAATGCCACCGACGCCAGTCCTCACCCAGCTGCAGACCAGACAGCCCCACTACACTGCTCCTTCCTCCACCCCACAGCCAAGCCCGGCCTCAGTACATCTGTCATCGGTATTGGGGCTGACACCCCATGTCATGGAGGAAGGGGCTCTCAACACCATGGGGTTGAGCCAGCTGTCTGAGAGCTTCCTCAACACAACATCCCCTGTTTTCCTCTCAGGGCCAGGCACCCCAGTGGTGCCTCAGACCAGCACTCCAGCAGCAGCCACCTCCACAGCATCTGGACCCTTCACCCCTGAGACTGGGCACGTCTCCGAGTGACCAAGAAGAGTGCCAGAGACTGGGTGGCTACCTGTTGACTTTTTTTTTGCTTTGGACACTTGACTTGGGTCATTTTTCTTTTACAGCTTGTTATTAATAAAGATTATCTTTGCTTCACACACTTGCTTCATTTATTTTTGTCAATAAAGTCTTGGTGGAAACTTTTAGAAATGGTTTAAGCCTTTGCATGCTTGTGGGATGGGTAAGGATAGCTGTGGGATGTGCAGGGATACCTTTGGGATGGGTAATAGCTGTGGGATGGGCAGAGATACCTTTGGGATGGGTAATAGCTGTGGGATGGGCAGGGATACCTTTGGGATGGGTAATAGCTGTGGGATGGGCAGGGATATCTTTGGGATGGGTAATAGCTGTGGGATGGGGAGGGATACGTTTGGGATGGGTAATAGCTGTGGGATGGGCAGGGATACCTTTGGGATGGGTAATAGCTGTGGGATAGATAAACCTCCAGTGCAAACATAGTGGGACTGTATGGTCCACCCTCCCAGGTGCCACACCTATGGCCCTTTATTATCAATAATAATGTAATCATTCATCCACACATGTCAACATAAACACAACTCTTTATTAAATGCCCTCTTCATTGTAGGCTCACCCAACATACATGGCCAAATCTCATCAGTGTGATGAGACAGGCTGAAAGAAGCATCCATTAATCATACATCATCCTGTCTTGCCACTCCGCTGCTCCAGCTGGGGAGTTGCACCAGTGTCTCAGGAGGTTGTGCTGCTTCTTCCCTTCACGTGAAGCTCTGTTGGGGCCTTGCACATGCTTAGTGTCTATCAGGTTTCGCCCTTGCCTCCATTCCCCAGGCTCCATGTCCCCATTGCCTTGTTGGAGGTCCACGAGCCTGTTCTGCAACACTGGGTAGCGGGTGCGCATGAGATTGTGCAGGATGCAGAAAGCTTCCACGATGTTCCTCACAGTCTCTGGGCAATGCTGCATGGTGGTGAGAAGTACCTGGAACCTGTTGGCCAGGATGCCAAAGGCGTTCTCCACCACCCGCCTTGCCCTGGACAGCCTGTAGTTGAAGATCCTCTCTTCACAGGTGAGGAGTCTGGAAGTGTAGGGCTTCATGAGGTAGGTTCTAAGGGAGAAGGCATCATCCCCCACGATGAAGTAGGGCACATCCTTTTTCGGACATGCCCATGAGGGTCTGGTTGACGTAGGTGAGGAAGGGTTTGCAGTTTGAGAATGGTATGTCGATGTGTTCCAACTGAGAGAGGAGATCTATGCTGCTTTTGATGGTGTCTCTGATCTCCAGCAGGACAGTGTGGTTCTGCCTCTCCGGTCTGGCTCTCTGCCTGCTTTCTGTGGAGGTGGAGCTGGGGGTGGATGTGGGTTGGTCTCTGGTGGCAGTGCCCTCTCCTTGCTCCCACTGTGTCAGGGAGTCCTCCATGCGCTCTGCCACGGGGAGTGCAGCTGTTGGGGGGGTCTCTGTCGTGGGACGCTCCACAGATACCTGCCTGGACACAGGAGCTGACTGTTGGCCAGAAGAGGATTGGCTCTCAGCAGGCTGCCTGAGAGAGAGGGTTGTCAGAGGGCTGCTCCTAAGTGGCAGATCTCACCCTCCAAGAAGCTGCACTTGGCCATCATGTGGGTCTCCTGGTACGTCAGCTTGACTGTAGCCTGACCAGATTTCTTGAGGTGCAGCTTCCCGTACCATGTGTGCATGTGCTTCCACCAGCCGAGGAGCACCTCCAAAGTGTAGCCCAGGCTCTCTGCCTTCTCTCTCCAAGCAGCCTGCTTCCTTTTGGTGTCTCGATAGAGCCTGTGTCCCTTCTGCCATAGATACTCATTCTCCCTCAGCCATTCCAGCACCTCATCCTCATGTTCCTCTTCGATGGAGTATTGCCTCCTCTCCCATTCATGCGTATGCCTCTTCCTCCCTCTGGCAGGGCCATCTGGGCCCTCATTAGAGGGGCTTCGAGGTTCTAGGGGCTGCTCCACCACACCACCACCACCACCAGCATCAACAACAACAGTAGCAGCACCAGCAGCAGGACCAGGATCAGCAGCAGCAGAGGAAGCACCAGTAGCACCAGCAGGACCAGAAGGACTAGGATCAGTAGCAGCAGAGTAAGCACCAGCAGGACCAGCAGGACCAGGAGCAGCACCAGCAGAGTAAGCACCAGCAGAAGCACCAGCACCAGGAGCAGCGCC